>JBBYHM010000019.1:21047712-21190873 GCA_038381775.1 Adansonia rubrostipa | reverse complement strand
GGTCGGTTTGGTCAGTCGGCCGCCGGTCATGATGTCAATCAGCATTTATTGTTGTTGTTGGTGGGTCAAATCATCGTCAGGTGAGACTTGGCGATCGACATTTGGAATTGTGACTGGCGGGTGAGACTTGGCGTGTGGGACTTGGCAGTCGTCATGTGTCAGAAATGCCGTTTTGGTTGTCGCTATATGTGGGTCATAACAAAAATAATTATTCTGTGGGTATGAAATATAGTAAGAATAAAATGGAATAGCTATGTGCAATTGTTTAGTTCAATGAAATAGAGCAGTATGAGGAATTCGAATCTCTTAAAGTAATTTTTTATTTCATCTAAAGTCGGAAGACCATTCAGAGATATAAAATAACTATTTAGTGATTTCACGGAATAAGACTGTAATAGACTATTTTAAAGAATAATCATTCTATAAATCAAGAAATCGCATTATTGTAATACTTTAAAATATGACTGTAATAAAATTTTTATTACAATAAATTAAATATTTTATAAATATTATCGTTTCGACACGAAACGAAGCTTTAAGTTAAAATTTGAGCCAAAAATCTAAATAGACAACCAGCCAATCCAAATAGGTAAAACCTGAAGTTTACTTCACATCAAACGGATATGGATGTGACAAACCCAATAATCAACATGACAAATCGCATTTTCTAAAATATGAAAGACTAATAATAACTCATAAAATTCCCTTTTTCAAATCGTTTAAGTTACACAAGTCACAAGAACATGGAGTGTCGTGACAAGCTGAAAAACGTGGGGATGGCTTTAAATTTGATAGCAATGGAGACAGGGTTTGACCTTTACTTGATCTAACACCAAATGACTTAAGAGATTAAAAAAAAAAAAGGCTTGAATGCATAAAATGGGAGACTGCTGACGGTGATGGCAGCATGAACATTAAATTAAAGTTGCCTAATCAATGTCTATTTAGAGCACATTAAAAAATCAAATTAATTCAACTGCGATCGTCAGTTTAATAATTTAAATATGATATAATTATAAAATATAAATATAATATAATAAAAATAATTAAAATATAATATGATATAAAAATATAAATATAATATAATATATGAACATATTAAAATTTATATAATAAAAATTATTATCTCAAAAATTTATATAAATATATAATTCTTTAAATAAGATTATGATATATAATAATAACATAAATATAATATAAATACTCATAACATCAAAGTTTAAACTATGGTTCTTAATTAGTAGCATCTTGTTCGAAATATGAAGAGTTGGACTTTAGATGTCACTCTCTTAAGTTACAAAATAACAAATAAAATGTTTAACTACCAACTAATATTAGTTGGTTTAAGTGAGTAAGACACTTGTTTCCTTTTAAGTAAAAGTTTCGAGTTCGAGTTTTATGAATAGAAAAAATTAACTTTGAGGGAGTTTTAATCCTTTGTGGATCTTTCAAGCTCAAACCGAATTAATCGAGGACTAATAAATTTTCAAATAAAATTTTTAACTAAAAAATTACCATTCGTCTTGTTGCTAGTCAAGTTTTTATCTCTAAATTAGAAACAGTTTGGTAATCAAAATTGCTTAATTAGATAAAATCCATTGGAAATAAAGACAAATTATAATTAATTCTCTTAATAAAGCAAGAATAGGGGTAGAATTCACAAACCTTTTAGAAGAGAGTCGACATTAAAAATTTTAATACATAAAGTTAAACATTAAAAATTTTAATACATAAAATTAAGTTATAAAAAATAAAAAAATTAAATAAATATATTTTACTTTGAGTAATTAATTTAATTATATATAATATACAAATAGACATAAACAAATATATTAAAGGATTTCTAATTTTTTTTCTTTTGTGGCCATGCAATAAAAGCCTCCGCTCCTGGGCAACAAGAACTACAATATTAAGATAAAAAGGCCAAGCATTATTTGTGCTCACCTAACAAGCTGTATGGTAGAGTAGATGGATTCGACTTAAATTATTATTTATTTATAAAATATTTTTTATTTAAATTTAATTATAAAATATATGGATATTAATAAAAAATTAATTTTTTAATATTTTTAAAATAATAAAATGAATCATCGAATTGATTTGGACTCAACATGAGCTAAATTTAAAAAAAAATTAAAAAATTTTTAAACTACGATCCCATGATCCGACCCATGATGAGGTGAGAATTGATATTTGCTTGAAAGAAGAAAGTCATGGGGGAGGAAAAAAGGGGAGGAGGAGCTGAGGGGAAATCAACTGTCGGTGGGGAAAGTGATAAAATTAGTGAAAGAGATAAAGATTTCAGCAGACAGTGAAGAGCCAAAAGATGTGATTTTGTTGAGTGTGTCGACAGAATCTTGAAATAATGGCAACAGCCACAAGTTAAGAAAGATGAAAATGACTGCTGTTAATGTAAATGGAGCATATCCATGTTTTTGTTATTCGGAATATTTGTGTTTCACAACCACATTTGCATCAAGCACTGATTCAAATTCGAAACTCGAATAATATAATAAATAGAGTTCCGAGCAAAATTGCCATTCATTAGCCAAGATTAAGGCAGATTTAGAGCGATGCTTACTTTTTATAATCACTTCAATGAGAGAAAATAATCAGAGAATTACGCCACTGTTAGCTTTCACCAGTACAATATATTCCACTCCTAATCTAATTGTGATTAAGGAGCAAAACAAACACCTTCAAGAACAACAAACAGAAATAAAAGAGATTGAAAAAGCAACCCCACAAATACAGAACATTGATTGAAGAAATAGGGAAGGAGGAGGGCACACCGGTCTAACAACCTCTCTCATCCAACACCTACCCCAAGCAATCCCATTCTATATTACTTAAGCATCGGATATATGTCCAATATGGGTATGGCTCATTTTTTCTAAGTTTTTCAAATATTTAAAAGATCATAATTCAGACCATATCTTAATATGTATTGGACACAAGTGTTAAACATGAATACTTTAACGAAAGTAAATAGTCTGGCCTGGGTAACATAAGAAGAATATACAAGGGAAAAAAAATCCATAAACGGGATAATGCTTATTTGCAGCTTAGCTTGGCAGTATATTTGTGGTTAGTCGAAGCTTGAAGAACGGCTCCATCTACCATTGAGGTAGTCTTCTGAAGACACAGATTGGTCAATGCTGCTGATGGAGAGCGAATCGTCGTCCACATCGAGCAATGCAAGACTAAGTTGGGATTGCAAATTCGACCTAGGAGAAGAAGCTTCGTTATCCAATGTATCAGATCTTTCCGAGGCATTGACTTGCAGTCGTGCCCAATTAGTCACATCGGCATCACCTTGAAGGAGCTTCACAACCTTTTTGGCCCAACACATTAAACAAAAATTAATCATCTATTTTTACAGCTAAGAATCAGAAGAGTGGCAGCCTCGAATGACCAGAAAAAGTCCTACACAGCATGACTTACCACACTCATTCGAGGTCTAGCTCTTGGGGCACGTCTAATGCAAAGCGTCGCAGCAAGGATCATCCTCTCTATCTGCTCGCGATCGTAGCCATCGCCCAAGCTTGAGTCTAATAATTGTGAAACCTTCCCACAACTTAAAATTGGCTTTGCCTGGACAAAGTCAATTTTTTCCCCCTTTTAAGACTCGAAATTGAAAGGTGGATTAAAATAATGAGTCCCATGAGCAAAAAGGACTTACCCACATGACCAAACTCTCTTGGCCTTTTGGGTAGTCATTGCTTATAGGCTTTCTTCCAGAAAGTAGCTCAAGCAGCACAACCCCAAAGGCATAAACATCGATCTTGTCGTTTACTTTGCCGTACATGAAGTACTCAGGAGCCAAATAGCTGGCGCAAAATGTTAATATCATTAATCAGTCAATAAGCTGTTGTTTCAAGTAATGTTGTGGAAATTTTCATTTTGGTATATATAAACACAAGTAGAAACCTGTAAGCTTAGAGCATTGGATGTGAAAATTACATACCCAAAGGTTCCAGCAACATCTGTGCAGGTTATTTGAGAAGAAGTGGTTGATGCCCATTTAGCAAGTCCGAAATCCGAGAGCTGCATATAAACCAGGGAGAAAAACATTGAAATTTAATACGGGAAATTTTCAAATTTGAGAGCATAAGACATGGAAGTCGAAGACGAAAGATACCTGTGGCTTAAAGTCATCTGAAATTAGTATGTTTGAAGACTTAACATCCCTGTGGATTACAGGATGCTCACTGTTATTATGCAGATAATCTATGGCTTGTGCTACCCCAAGTGCCACTTTGTATCTTTCACTCCAACCAAATGCACTAGGATCCTTCTTATTACCTGAATTAGTAAAGCATTAAGCAAATGCGAAACACTAATTTTCTGATATCAAGCGACATAATAACCTCTCTAATATCTTTTCAATCAGAAACCCACCAAGATTATTCGGACTCGAGTGTGAGTATCGGACATGTGTATATATCAGACAAAGTTATGTTCAATTTTTTTTTTTTTTTTTTTAGGTTTTTCCATGTGTTTAAAGGGTCATAGGTCTGGATATGAATCAGACATATATGTCAGACATGGATAATTTAAGAAAAATGAAGAGTCGAAACAACGTAGCATTTACTTACCGTGAAGGTTTTCTTCAAGGCTGCCTCTTGATAAGAAATCGTAAACCAAGAGAAGATTGTTATCCTCACAGCAGAAACCCAAGAGGGAAATAATGTTCTTATGGTGTAATGTATTAACAATCTCAATTTCCAAAACAAACTCCTTCAGTAGATCTTCGGAAGGCTTTAGGATTTTTACAGCAAGTTCCTTGCCGTCTCGAAGGCAACCTCTATAAACCTGACTGCTACCTCCTTTTCCAATCAAATTTTCTGAAAATAAAAAGGAAAATAAGTTCAAGTCAACCGATTTCCAGAGGCTAATGATACTCGAGTCGAAGCAACATAGCCTAGAGGAGTAAAGTGAATTGTTGCCGAGAAAATTGATGAATAGAAAGACAAACCAGCCAAGAAATTTGATGTTGCTGAGAGGAGTTCTTGGTGCTTAAACAATCTGCAATTTGCAGAGTATTTCTCATGAAGACCTTCCAATTCTTTTGGCAGGTTCGTTGAGTTGTGATCAGGAGAAGCTGGAGCAACAACATTGACGATACCAACTGGAACAATGGCACCGTTTTTGCCAGCAAAGTTCGAAGACTTGTTTTCGCTCTGATCGCGACCTTCTTGTTTATGATCTGAATTTGTTAGGTACAAAGTACGCCTGGAAGGCAACCGCATCACCCACTGAACCACGGATATCTGTCTCGAATACCGGTCCGGGACTTCTTGTTGTTGTCGATCTGATGAAACTGCACGGCGAAGTAAAGGCCAACCGGGTCTGATTTCAGGCAACTGTTTGATCAACATAGAAATCGAACCTGAACTCGAACTCCATGCTGCCTCAGCCTTTGGCTCTGGCACTATAGCCAAGGATTTGTCTCCACCATTAGCATCAACAACACCAGAACACTCTTTTGCAGATTGGTGACAAGAATTATGCAGCAACAACTTATTACCGGATCCACAAATGGAGCAAGTTTGCTTTGAAGCAATCTCCAAGTTGCCCGAACAGGCTTTTAACAAAGCCTGCTTCAGATTTTTGTGGTTAGTTTCATCAGGAATCAGATTGATCTCGCAATTGGCATTTCCTTCACTTAGTACTTTAGAATTCATGTTCAAGGTCATCGCTCGATGAATTGCATTAAGCAGGCTATTTCGTTTCCGATCTTCACTTCCTGCAAAAATACAAAAACTTAAGAAATTCCACGGTAGCCAAGAAAAGCTACATTGCTCTAACTCTTCATTTTTTTTTTTTTAACTCCAGTACATTTTCCGACATGGATATGAAGTATGACTCTCCAAATATAGAAAAAAAAACTTAAAAAAAATTTGGACATACTTGTGTTAGACACACACCCGTGCATTAACATCCAAGAAATGAATGAATAATGGAAACAATTTTTTTTTTAACCTTGTGAAACAAAAGTGGTAGCTGGAGAGCCCTCGCTGAGGAACACAACTTTCCCATTATTAACAGCAAGAACTGAACAGTTCGTGGTTAGTTTCTTAGCACAGTACTTAGCTACCGATGTCGATGACCGGATTTTATGAAGTTTGACTGTGGTTCCGACTATAAGCTTAGTTGCAGAATAAGATTTGGCTTCTCTCACTAAAACTTTGCGAATTGAAGAACCTCTGCATATCTTAAGTTTGAGATCCACCTGCAAAAATGATCACCAAAAACCAAAACTTTCATTAACTCAAATTTCAACCGGAAATGTTTAAGCAATTATTTTCAACCAGGGAAAGATTCAAATTTCCACTTCAGATTCTCCCTCATTTTCCAATTAGCCAAACAGAGAAAATACGATAATAACAAACATATCATGGAATAAAAAAAGTTAGAAAAAATCCATGGAAAGAGTAAAAGAAGATCATGAAACTAAACCTGTTTCAAATTACAGAATCCTTCATAGACAGCAAGAACAGAGTTAAATGCTTTGACAAGCGAAAAATGCGAAGACTTCCCATCTCGATCCACAATTTCTACACACGTAAAAAAATCCCACTTCACTAAATCACCCAAAAAAATCAAAACCCGAATTTAAAGGGGAAAAAAAAAACAAATTTTTTGCTGACCATTGGTACCAAGAACGTGAAGAGCAATAACAGAGTCACCAGGCTGAGCCAGCTTAATCAAAGCCCAAGTCAAAAGCTCTCTGCTTGGTGAATCAAGCTTCACTCCAACAACCACCGTTCCTCCACCGGAACTCGCCGTCTCTTCTTCTGCAACTACAGCATTTCCCACCATTTTGATTCCCATCTCTTGCTGTCTCAGGACAGCGTCTCAGTTCCAGGCCAGCTCTTCTTCCTTGTCCTCACCAAGGTCGAAGAAGGCCATGTCAAAGGCTTATATTAGGTTCTCAAGAGACGAGAAAAACAGTGCTTTGAATTCTCTTAGGCTTAACCCCCAGTTTGTTTGCTTTCCAAGATCGCCAACCAGACTATTAAAGAGAAAGGGAAGGACCTTAGTAATCGAACACTTTAATTTGCTCACTTTAGCTTACCTTAATTATACATTTGTTAATTCAAGTCCAGCGGAAAAATATTTCACGGAAATCAAGAGTTAGTCCCATCTTTTAAAGGATATCACCATGTCTCATGGAAGTTAATTATTTAGAACATAAATTTTATTATATTTAAATATTTTATTATATTATAATTATATTTAAATAAATATTAAAATTTAATAAAATTAAATAATAATAAAATCAATAACACGAGAATGGGCACTAAATGGGTAGGACCAAAGCTTTGAATCATACAGTCCAAAAAAAAAAATTCCCAAAATTCTTTATTGCAGTTTTTTGGTAAATTATGGATTATAACAAGTATTTTAAATTTAATTAAATTAATTTATACCATTTTTTTAAAAAAAATAACTTTAAATATATTTAAAATTCAAATTTAAATACTTGTATTTTTTTATATAAAAAAAATTATCATTCTTTATGACTGTGTAAAATTCATGCATGGGGTCAAAAATAGAAGGCTCAAGGTGCCATTGGAAGAATATTCTAATTTTTTTTTGTTAGATATTTAATTAATTCATATGATAAATAAAAAATATATATGATAATATTTTAATCTGATCAAAAAATTGATTAATGACAATAAAAAGATAGTGGAATTTTGAGATCTAGGTTAATCCTTGTAGATTTTATTTAGTTTTATGTTAAATTTATTTAGTTATATGTTGGTTTGTTAGTTCATTGGTTAATTTATATATGTAATTAATTTATTTTTCATATATAATACTTAATATGATTATAATTTATTTTGTATTAATAACTTTACAAAAAAATACCAAATGGAATAAAAAGCACTAATCCACAAAGTAAATATCAAAATAATTTTATTAGCATTTAACAGAATAATAATACATATATATATATGTATATTAATTTTTTGAAAAAACAATCTTGACAATAGTATTCTACTAATTCTTTGAAGCAGGAGAAAGTTGAATAAATTGATTATTCAATTAATTTAGTCAATTTGATTTTAAAATTTTAAAAATTGATAAGTTGAATAAACTTGAAGAATCTATCGGAACATGAGTAAGTAATGAATTTAAATTAATCGGTTTGGTTTAATCAATTAATTTAGTTTTTCACTATATTAGGTTGAGTTGTGTTAGATAATATTAATTAGATCCGAGTATTTTTAACTAAAAATAGTATAATTTATTTATTTTGTTCGGCTTTGAAATAAAACTCACAAATTTACATAACAAACATAATAAAACCTAATTATCTAATCAAATAAAATTAAAACCGAATAAATAAAACGAAGAAATCAAATAAAAAAATCAAATTTAATCAACTTCAATCGAAATATTCGTTAAACCAATATTTTACTCACTTCTAATTTTAAGGTCAAAGTAGCTGTTGCAACCATTGAGTTTGAATAAGGCTGCTAAAGATGTGTTCCTACCTCTGGTATTTGTTTGACGGTTGAAACTAAAACAACTTGCTAGAATTTTATTTAGTCACTTAAAGGATCATTATCGTTGTAGAAGAAGACTTGACTAAGAAAAGAGGGTGAAAAGTACCCATAAAACAGTCCCCTCGATTTCGTAAGAAAGGCCTGTTGTTTTTACATGGCAAGCCTCGAAATATTTTAAAGGTAAGATTCTTCGTACTATTCAAAGTTTGATTTGATTTAAATCATAATTAATATAATATTTTTATTTAAATTTAATCATATAAATATTAATATTAATTAAAAATATTTTTTAATATTTTATTATTATAATAATTTAAATCAAATTAAATTTAAATTTTTTTAAATCATTACTTGACTTGATTAAATTTTTGAGCAGATTTAAACAAGCCCAAGTCGAGGTGTATTTCAATCTTCTTTTCATTTTTTTTAAATCACATTCAGCCTTAAAACAATGTCCTTGTCTATTTATTAACCTCCTAAGCCTAATTAATTGTCTTTATTTATAAAATTAACATTTCTTTCTTTAGCATATCAATTAGAAAAAAAACTAAGTTATAACTTAAAGATAATCTCATATACCAAATTTAAAAGATTGCCATATATTTTATTAAAATATTATTCAAAATAATTAATGTTTTAATATGATAAATAAAAAATGTGATTATATTTTTTTTCATAAATTTTGTATAAAATAATTAATCCTACAAATGAAAATAAAGTGATTTTTATATATTCTTGGGTTGTTAAAAAGTGGTCCCAAACTGCTTTATAAAAGTTTTAGTTAATTTGTATCCATCTCCCTCCTTCCAAACTCCAACCTCAACCCCACACTTCTTTTTCTCTTTCATTTTTCACTTTTTGGTCCATTTGTTTTAAAGAAAATAATAGTATCACTATATTTAAGAAAAAATTATAATTAATGAATTATTTTTTGAATTTAATTAAAATATTATAAAAAATATAAATTATTTTAAAATATTTAAATAATTCTTAATTAATGCTTATAAACGTCGGTTAATGAGTCTTTGCACATATTCTCCTTTGTTAGGGAGCTTTTTTTTTTTATTTTTTTGGCCAACTTTTTAGAATTTAAGTCTGGGATATTCGAACTCTGCTCATCAAGCAGAGAAAATATGTATCAATTATTAAACCAAATGTTCGCATCTAAGCGAGCCTTGAGTTTGATGTTTAGTTTTAGATGGATAGTTTTAACTAAACAATTGTATGATTTAACCCTAGAAAAAAAATGAAGCCAATAAAATGAAGTTGATTGAAGGGAATTTGAATTTACAACCACATATATAAAAGTAGAAAAACTAGCATGAAGTTTTAGGTTACGATTTTCAACTACCATGAACTGCCTTCATTCAACTACTAAACACTGCTTTAATCACTTTATAAAAATATATAGATTTCTATAAATAAAACCAATATTACATGTGTTCCTTTCAATTAATTAAACTATGGAAAAAAAAAGGCTTATTTTTGTTTCAATTTCTAATCATTTTCCAATCAAATTCTTAAAAAAGAAACCGAATGTAATTTTGGATATTTTTATAATGCCTGCCTTGCATTAAAAAAGAAAGAATATGGGTCTTTTTTTTAAAAGTTAAAGCTTCATTTTCTACTCGGTTTTCCCCTATTTAATTAGGGAAAGAAAATTAGAGCCATGTTAGTGAAGGGATCAAGCATAAATTATTGTATCAAATACTCGAGTGCTAATATTAGTTATCATATAACATTAGCAAATACTAAGATAT
Organism: Adansonia rubrostipa; assembly: GCA_038381775.1. NCBI lineage: Eukaryota > Viridiplantae > Streptophyta > Magnoliopsida > Malvales > Malvaceae > Adansonia > Adansonia rubrostipa. The sequence continues at coordinate 21,180,591 of JBBYHM010000019.1, read as the reverse complement.
AAACCAAAATATTATTAGATAAAAAATAATTAAATAATTTTAGCCGAATATTTGATTTCATGATTGATACATAATTATTTTTAAGCGTAAAAAGTAAAATATGAATTCTCGTTTCTCAAATAAAATAATTAAAAATAATCATATTTAGTACAAATAAAGATAATGAAACGAAAATGATGAGACTTTGCTATAAAAAAATATATTTATTGTCTTCTTTAAGAAACGATATCTTATAAGTTTAAAAATTAAATTTCAATATTTATAATTTTTTATTCTTTTAAAATATAAAACTTTTATTAAAAATATTCTAATTTCGATGAAATGTGGACAATAAATAAGTTTTATACTATATTTATATTTGAGAAGACTATATAAAAATTGCAAATTAATAGTACACAAGAAATGCTTAATTAATTTCTTTTTAAATTGAATGGATCATTCACAACTCAAGGGTAACGCAAGTTAAGCTATCAATTTTTTTTACTTTTATTCTTATTATTGATAAAAATTTTTAAAGCATTTGAATAAAATAATTCATAAATATATTTTATAAAATTTAATTAATGAAAATTTTTAAAAAATATATATGTGAAAGTTAAAACATTTGAAAAAAAAAAAAAAACTGCCACAGTTTTAATTGGTACACTAATATGTTATGAATGACACCTAACCTATTGCCATGTTTGCCAAGCAATCTATCGTAGCAATCTATTTTTGTATGATAAGACTAAAAACGATAAAAAAAATTAATTGAAATATAATATTAAATATGAAATAATATAAATATAATATAATATAATATAAATACGTTAAGATATTAAAATTTATATAATATAAATTATTAAATGTTAAAATTAATAAAAATATACAATACTTTAAATATAATTATATTATAAAAAATTAATATTAATATAATACAAATACACGGATCTAAACAAAGGGCTCTCCAATTTCAAAGTAAAACTCTAGGGCAATGTTTAAAAATGGGATTAGAAGTTCAATCGATAAAATTTTTTGTTATTATTTCAATTGATCAGACAAATTGGATCAGTTAAATCAGTACATTTCATGAAAAATATTTAAATATTAATTAAGTAATATTCAAATTAAATAAATATTTAATACAGCAAATATTTCATAAAATATATGATTAAAATTAATTTTTTTATTTTTTTAGAGTTTTTATTTATTTAATTAATTTTTTATCGATGTAAAAAGTTTTTTAATTTATAAAATAAATAAATTATTTATTTTCAATTCAACGGAATCAAACTATCAATATAATCCAATTTTTTTAACACTGATAATACGTACAGCAATATACTAAGAGAAGGGAGGGACCATGCATTAGGATGCAAAGCATCCGCGTATGATGTATCCTTTCTTTTGACCATCGGTAGGGTATGGGTCCCTTATGTTTTAGGGTCCACATCCCTTTCCTCCGAATCCCGATATTAAGCTTCTTCTTGGCAGGGTATTCCTTTTGGGTTAAATAATAAATTGCTCTGTATATTTTAATTTTGATTTTTAATTTAATATTTAAAAATATATATTTTTTATTCAAAGTAGTAGCTCAAATTTCAATTTTATTAAAGAAATATTTTTATCCAATCAAATGCATCCATTTGGTCTAAAATTTCACATCATTTTCTTTAATTGAAAGCCACCATATGTTTTTATTATTTTACATGATAAAAAAATCAAAAAACAAAAAATAAAAGAAATTAACTTAAAAATTTTAAAAATCTAAAAATTTTTTAAAAAATAACAAATTGGTATTGTTCAAAAAATTATAAAAAATACAATTTTTTAAAATTTGAAAAATTAAAAAATATATATCTAAAGTTTTTCAATTAAAAACTTAAAAAATATCTATTTTATTTTTTATTGAATAACAAAATTTCAAAAAAAAAATTCTGGAAAAGAGACAGAGGAGGGAAATCCGGAGAGAAATGGGAGGGAGGCCGGTCAGTGCAAAGCAAATTGGCAGCTGACCAACCCTTCACTGTCCCTCCTGCCTCCTTTTCTCTCTTTCTCTCCATTTCCCTTTTTCATTTCTCTCTTTCTTTTCCTTCTTCTTTTCCTTTCCCTTCCTTTCCTTGTCCAGATTTCTTTCTTTTTTTTTTTTTTTCCTAATTAGTAGTTTTTATTTTTATTTGCCGGACTTTTGAAAAAAAAGGTATATATTTGCAGTTTGCTTAAAAATTAATTTTATAATTTATTGATATTATATATCTTTTAAAATTTTTATATAAGATTTGAATTTTTACATATTTTTAACATTATTTTAAAATTTTTAAATTTTTTGAATTTTTTTATTTCAAGTAGAAAAAAATAATACCTTAACTTTTTTACTAAAAGAATTACATTATAAGATAACATTTTGGATAAAGTAAAGTACAAGTGCTAAGTTAACAACTTTTTTTCTTCATGTATCAAATAGAATATCAGGGCACAATATAAGGTTAAAATCAAATATTTAATCCCTGTTTTTCATTGATTAATTTAATTGTTTTAGGGTTTTAAATTCTTAATAAATTAAAACCCTAGATTATTGCCTCTGTTTTCCATTTTCGGTGGATCCAAGCATGCTTCGTCGCAGGCTAAAAGATTTAGAATATCCTTACCCACCTAAAACTATATAAAAAGCAAAACAAAAAGTGGAAATAATTTCATTTTCTTGCTTATAATAGAGGTGGGTGTCAATAATTTTATACTATAATGTTTTTCAAGATCGGATTAAATTTTTTTATTATTATTTAATATAATTTTAATCATTATTTATAAATTTAATTTTTATTTGATTTTAATAATTCATAAATAAATCTTATAAATATAAATAATTTTAATAAATATATTAAAAAATAAATAAAATAATAGACGGGAGCTCGATCCACGGGGAAAGCATTTTTATAACTCCAATCTGATAAGGCTAAATTCTAGGGATTAGTAAGATTTGTAGCTTTTTGTCAACTGTTTTATCTTAAAGTCTACAAAATCTATCGGTCAAAGAGGCTTAATTGGTTTGGCAGCAGCAATCCTATAATAAGGCCTTAAGAAGTTGGTGTCACCCATAATTAATAGGTTAGTTTATAATCCATTGAAAACTACTATGAAATTTACCATTATATGATGACTTAATATTGAATTTTGTATCATTTTTTTTTTAGTTTTATTGAGTTTTGTTACTGCATTTATATTAAAATTGCAAATAATATAAAAAAATTTATAATGAAATAATTTTTTAATTATTTACTATTATAATCCATGTTGCTTATAAAAAAACTAATAAGAATTCATCTCAATGTCAGAAAAAAAACCTATTTTCCAATTAAAATTCATAAAACTATTTCTTATTACAAAGGAAAAAAAAGTAGATAGCCTATATTTAGAAAAAGTAAAATTAATTAAATACACAATTTACTTTGGATATTGTAATGGTTAACTATTTTATTTTTTATTTGTTTTCCCCTTATGAAAATAAAAGAAAAAATTAATACAATAATTAATGTAAATGTATCTATTTAATTGATTGAAAAGGTAAGTTAATCATAATTAATGAGTTTTAAATTAAAAGTGATACCAAATTTATTATATCAAACAAAACTTCTACAAATGGGGTTAAATTAAAATTTTTTGGAAGAGATAACCATAATCTTACCTTATATTTAGGTGATGGCATGAAACTGTGAGAGTATTGCAAAAATTAAAAAAAGAAAAAAAAGGAGGCCAAATGTAAATTTATCATTATTCTAAAGTGATGATTTCAAAGTATGGTAAAAGTCTTTAAAAAATTGAGGGGGGCAAATGTAAATTTACCCTTTTTAAGTGATCATTAAAAAAACATTACAAAAGTCCTGAAAAGTTTTGGGGAGGCCAGGGCACCTACCTGTCCCCTTCGCCTTTGATAATATATTAAATAATTTATTTTTTATAAAATTTGATATATTTTAATATTAATATTTTATTTTAATTTTTTATGTCATATTTAAATTTTACGCTCGTATTATATCTTACGTTATCAATTGGATATTATATATTCTTTATGATAAATTAAATTTTAAGTTTAGGGCTTAGGTTTCTTTTTCCCATGGGGACAATTGTTTGGATAGTCTCTTCTTGCAATTGCATACACACATGATTAAAGTACAAATATATTGTACAATTTACATGGATTGGGATGGGATAATTCATAAATGTTTCTTAGATTTTTTTTGTCTACAGTATCAAATCCTTTTCCATTTTTCTGCCATTTTTGGAAGTGAACTAAATTGCTTGAGAATTACTGGAAATTTGGTTGGATTTAAAGTTAAACTCAGCAACTTCAATCCCAACTTTTAAACTCAATTGTTTAATTCTAAGATTTTAAGATTAATGAATATATTATTTATAATAAAAATTTTACATTAAATTAATTAAAATACAAGACAATGTTTATATGATGCCTTGAAACAAGGCCATTAGTAAATCTCTTAACGGTAAGTCTTGGGTCTATCCTCGTCCATGCGAGTTTGAATATCAATTTTACTATTTATCATACTATTAAATTTATTATTTATATTAATATTTATATATTTTATAATTAAATTTAATAAAAAATTTATTATTAAAATAATAATTTAAACTAAATTAAATCGATTTAAATTTATAAATTAGACCACCCTAAATTTATAAACTTTTTACTGAAAGCTTGATACGAGCCTTGAAAAAGTTTTGACCGTAAGTAAATCACGAATCCTGGTGTAAATTTCCTCTGGCAAGTTCCAGCAAACCTAATAATTTGCCCGTACTTCTCAATCTTATATGTGATTTAATAAAATAGACAAACATTTTTTTTCTACAGCCAAACCCTGACTTAGAGAGCAGATAATGCAAACAAAACAAGGTAAAAAATTATGATTTTTCAGCTGTCAGTTTGGCAAAAACAAAGGTAAAAAAAATTATGCTTGCTTAGGGTTCTGAGTTCCTAACAAATTGGGTGTAAAATGGGGTTTGGGGGACCAAAACGACACGTTAACCAAAGGAAAGAAAACCGTGTAGTTGCTGCAATGCCAAATTAACCAAAAAGTTTATCATAGTAAGTGTTTTTTTTTTTTTTAACAGACAGTAAAGAAAACCTAGGTTGTCAGTTGGCATGCATTGGTGGGTTGTTTCCGATCTTAGTTAGATTAGAAATTCCTTTAGAATGTTTGATGGTTTTTTCGTTTGATAGAAAGGTTCATAGTTGGTTAGACATGTGGCAAGAAGGCTTGAGGGATCGAATTGGGTAGTGTAGGATCTGCAAGCACAAATGAAGTTACATAGCATCGGAGATGGTTTTCAAGACGAGCTCTGACGTTTTAAATTAATAAATATCTCTGGAAGGACAAAGGAAAATGAAAGGAAACTGCTAGAGAGTTAGGAGGGAGAGAGAGAGAGAGAGAGATGAAAGGTGTGATCTCCTTTTCTTTCCTCACCTCATGCCTTACGTACCTATACTAGTAATTTTGATCTTCTTAAGGACCCGCACCTCGTTCTACATTCATGCATCATAAGTAGCCAAATTAGCTATGAACAGGTGTTTTTTTATTTCGATCAACTAGTGATGCTTTACTTAAGTTTTACGAGCTCGATTGTTGGTGGAGTCAAAGTCTAATATATTGCGGGTATAATTATAACATTTTGGATTAGCTAAGACAATGCATGATATTCTAGACCTGCTATTCTTATTAATTAGTCAAGACTAATTTTAATAAAGTATATATATAAAGGCAAGATCAATTTACAAACATGTAATAATTAGGTTTATTCATTTTTTAATTTTGTGTATGATTGATATTTTAATAAATTGATCATTGAATTTATTAGAATAAACGCATTTATCATGTACTTAAAGTTTTAAATTGATCTAATTTTTATATCATATCGATTGACAATACTATTTATATATACATTTAACTATTGAAATTGTTTGCATCAAACAAATGATTAGATATTATTAATTTACTTAGAATTTTACACCTAAGATTTACTTAAATAGAGCATAAACTACAACAATCAAATTAAATAAATCTAAATCTATAAAAATTACGAGAATATAAAAATTGAATCTAATATAACAAACTCCTTTTATATATATATATATATATATATATATATATATATATTCAATGCATTTGATTTAATTGAGAAGCATTTAAAAAGAGAGCTTAAAATCAAGAAAGATTGTATGAACAAGTTAAATTGATGTAAGCCAATAATTTGCATCTGATCAAAAGTTGGAACAGTTAAATAAAAAAATTTAAAATTTTATGATTATCTTGAAAACATCGATTATTTATTGACAATTCTTACGAAACCAAATCATCAAAACTTAAAACTTGAACAAGCTTTTGTATTGAAAAATAAAAAACACTTTTTTTTATATCAGAGACCTATGGGCTATTAGTGGTCCAAAATCCATCTCAAACATACCTACCTAAACTAAATGAAAGAAACTTGAAATAGTTTTAGCAAACATTTTGATTAGATTTAATAATTTTAAATGTAATATGTTTGGTAAATATTAAAATAATATAATAAATATAATATTTTGTATTTAAAATTTTAATATATTTAATATTTTATATAATATTTATATTTATATAATTTATATAAAAAATAAAAAATAAAATATACGTATAAATTATCACATTTAATTTTTGTTTTGGAAAAATCAAGTACGCATTACACGAAAGCAACCCACAGACTATAAAAAAGAAAAATGGCTACCCCAAGTCAAGGGAAAAAGGGAAATTGGTAACAATTAATGGCTGCATAAGCCATGGTTACCACCGAATGGAAACGTTTCTTTCAGCCTTCCCTGTGAATTCAGGTAACTTGCTGAAAAGCGGCATCTCAAAGGCCTAACATCATTAGTTTTTGTGGTTGCCAAGCAAAAGATGTGAGACTGATCAAAGACCTTATTCAAAGATACATCAGCATTTTATATATATATATATATATATATATATATATATATATATAATTCGATTTTGATTGGTTAGATCGGATTAAGTTGCGACCACTCATTTTTTTCACACTTCTTACAAAAGGTCGATTCGAGTTCAATAGGCTATTTTACTATTTAAACATATTAAAATATTAAAAATAATTTTTATATTAATATTTATATATGTTTATAATTAATTTTAAGTAAAAAATATTTTTATTAATATATAACTTGAATTTGTAAAAAAAAAATTTGTCCAAAGAAAAATCCTCACAAATTGAGCTTATCGCACTAGACAAGAAACATGACACTTGAACATATTTACGTATGATATGAGTTTTTTATTTTTTTTTAAATTATGTTTCCTTATTTTTTGAAGTTAAGAAAATGTATTTTTGTTCTCCAAACATTTAGTTTAAATTACAAATTGACAGAGGAGGTCTAGGGGATTTGGTTGGTTATATGTCACATTTAATTTGTAATGCTAGTAGTCGGTCTATGAGTAGGTATACTTCTTACTCCATGCTTTTTTAATTTTGTTTAGTGGATATTTGGAATTGAGATTTGGAAATACAAGGAAATGACAAACTTCGTTTTTATTTTATTGAATGATTATAATGATTTATATACACCGTAAATTAATAATAAGAACTTCATATTTCTGATAAACTTTGACCCTTTTTCTAAAATTAAAAGAAGAAGAGGCTCTTTCTCACTTCCATTTTGTCAAGACAACACCTTACTCAAATGTAAAACGATAGTGACTGTTGAGTCGGCTGGGAACTGATAAAGTAAAGAATCATAAGATTGAATTGCGTGGGTGTGTTTGTGTCCTTTAAAGGTAATATTACGTAAAATTTTATCAGGTGATAGAAGTTATCTTCCTTTGATCGTTGATATCACCCCACCATCTGATTGCATTTTTCAATTGGAATAAAACATTGCTATTGAAATTGAAACGTTCATCCAGAATTATCCTAAAAGTACACGATCCCCAAAGCACATTCAACATGTCCCCTGGTCTAGGATGGTTACAAGAGAAATGAAAATCTATTTATATAATTAGGTGAATCCATAAAAAAGTTGATCATTGATTAATTTTTTTTGTTTATGAAATAATGTAATGTATTTTTAACTCATTTTATTTCAATATAATATATGTACAACTCAAGATAATCCATTTTGTCATAGAACTATAAATATATAACAAAAAATAATGAATGCAGTCTTGTTTAATAAAATCCTAGATTTGATAATATTTGATATAATTATACGAATATAATATGTATAAAATCATAAAAACATAACACGATATGAATACATTCTCAATATACATTGTAAATTAATAATATGTTTGGATAGACAGTGCGTTGCAATAATGAGTCATTTTTATTTCACTTAGATCTGCTTACGAATCATGTTATTCGGTCGGGCAAGGTCTCGAGCATAATTTCTTCGTGATTCTGGCTAGCTCAGCTTGAATTACCATTTAATAATAAAAATATTTTTTACTTAAATTTAATTATAAAAATATAAAATATTAATAAAATTTTTATTAATTTATAAACAGTAATTCAAGCTTTGGTCTGAGCTGAAATAAATTTGGGCTTAGGCAAGAATATAACAAATTTTTAAGCTATGATCCAATTCATAAATATCTCTAATTGCATTATACTTTCATTTAGTTTTTTTTTTTTGTATGGGTTAAGTGCCTGCTTGGATCGATTTTTTCGCTTAAAAGCTAATATGAAGCTCTTATAAAAAATAATAGCTTGAAAAATTAAGATAAAGTTATTTTGTAATTTTATTTTTATAGATAGTAGGTTATATTTTAATAAATGCATACGTTTTTTGAATGAATATAAAAATTATATAAAAAGATAACTTATTTTTAAAAAACTCTTATTTTTAGCTTTTGTTTTTTTGAAGCTTTTTTATTTTCTTTCCATTTTATTCATTAAAAATAAGTTGGCTTTTTTTTAAGATCTTCTTAGCTGGCTTCTACTTTTAAGAGCTTGTAAGCCAAAAAAAATGGCAAACCAAATAGACGCAAAATCCGATCATTGTGTTGGTTTTTCATAAACGTGTTTAATATGTTATATATTTATATAAATTTTGATATAATCACATATTTATATTTTTTGTATCATATTATATGTCTCGTTTTAATTACATTTTTATATCGTATCGAAAATTATTAGATCTAATATATATTACATCACCCATCCGAGATGTCTTAAATGACATAAGAACGTGTATTTATTACTTGATTTCAGTAGAAGTTCTACTTGGAGCAGTAAGTGGCCTATTTTTTAAAAAGATTGGTCTAACTTAGAAGACTTCATAAGACCTTTATGTATTTGTGGACTGGCGAATGATCCAAAATCGGGTCCAAAGTGATATAAATAAAGTTCTGCCAAATACATAATTTCGGCAATTTACAATTTTGATCACTAAATTTAATATTAATTTAAATATAAATTATAAATTTTTTTATCAAATTATATCATTAAACTCTTATTATTAATAAATTAAGTTACTTACACTAACTCCATTAAGTAATTCTAATAAAAAAGTTAACTCAGCATGCATAAGTTAAATATATTTGTCAAATATTATCTTGATGAGGTATAAAAATTAAATTATGTATGCATATTGAATTTTTTTTGTTAGAATTACTTAATGGAAATAGTGTAAATGAATTTATTAATAATAAAAGTTCAGTGATGTAATTTGATAAAATTAAATGTTTACGACCAATATAAAAATTAATGTTAAGTTCAGTCGCATAAAATATAAATAACCCATATAACTTTCTTTATATCTAATTTTAGATTATTATTATTTTATATAAAAGTTGTATTTTGGTGATAAAGAAAAAGTTGCAAATATTAATATTCAAACTTCAGATTCGTTGGATGACACTTCCTACGGATGACTATATAAATCAATTGAGTTGAAACTCGGGATTCGTAATTTAACATTATTGTTCTGGTAAGAAAATTGAAAATTATGAAAAATATTATGAAAAATTATGATTAAAAATTTTAAGTGTTAGAAATAGATATTATTGTGAAAAAAATAAAATATTAAAAAAAATTATGTTGAAAAGTAAGTCGCATTTAATATTATTTGAGTAAATTAATAAGATTATTTTAGATCAAATTACTGAGAAAGTAGAAGTTCTTTTTATAGCTGCACCTGATTTTTACGATTGAAAATCTTTGTTGTAAACTATATCAAATTAAATAGTATACCACTTGCATCCCATCTTATAAAACTCAAAATTGAAATATATAAAATTAAAAAATACAAATACAAATCCCCCGAACTTCGTTTTTCTTATCATAAGCACTAGGTTTTTTTTAGCATGGATCAATTAAATATTCTTGTTTGATAATTTATTAATTAAAATGATCGAAGTCCACAGGTTGTTTACCATTTTACTTAGATAATCTTTAATATTTTTTATTATATTCAAATAGGATCTTTGAGCAACACAATTTTGTTACTTCATGTTGAAGTAAATTATAAAGCACGGACACTCATGTCGGGAATCGAATAAAATTACTTCAAGAGAACCTGAGGTTAATTAATTTCAAGTCGAGAATTGAATAAAATTACAAATTTCTATCGGGACATAAACCCAGAAAGCAAGGAATTGAAGAGAATACATTTAAATATGAAAGAGATCGAGTACTTCTCACTTAACAAAAAAGAAAGAAAAAAAATCCTATAAATCAATGTTGATTTGGGTGCCGTGGTTGCTGATAAAAATCATTGCAGCCTTCTTCTCCAGCTCCACAGGTTTATATATCATCTGAATGACAAGAATTTCTCAGATCATTTTTTACATTTCCTACATCCATGCAGCATGTCTCACCTGCTATATTGGTTGTCTCCAATGCATTCAGACTTAAACCATGGAGGCCCCCCTTTTCGTTTCTGCTGTCTGAAGTATTTCTTACCCAAATCATAATAGGATGATTCCCTACTTCTTTTAACTGTATGTTGGATGTAAGTACCTGGAATGTCTGATTCTGGTTGGTTACCACCGGCGGTGCTAGGAATGTTTTCATTGGGAGAGCTCGTGGCAGGCTGACGGCTGTCCTGCCATGCTTCTTTTGCATCTTTGTTAATTCCAATGGAGTTATCAGTACAAGCAGGTGCAGTTTGTTTCTTATCATGGGGGCATGGAGATGAAGGTAAAGGCGGAAAAGGGTGGAACGGCATGCCAGGGGCGATTACCCAACTTTCTACGCTTTCACCCCGTGGTGATCCGAACTGCTGCAAAATGGGCAAGGGAATTCCATATGAGACCGGCAAACGGGAAACGAATCTCTTCTGTGGATAAGCGATAATTGTATCTGGACACTTCAACTGACAAATTTTTGGCTGAGGGAAATTAGTGGCAGTCAATGCAGCAGTAGGTGAAACCAATGATGCATTGGGGGAAGATGAGAACCCTGGTGGAACATCATCCAGGAAACCGTGCCTTCCATTGACAACATTAACTGGTTCGCCTTTGCAAACAAAGTCCCGACAGACTTTATCCCATCTACTCATCTTCTGTATGTGATCTGCTGTTGATTGATCTAAAACAGGTAATGGGCTGTATTCAAGTTTCTTTGGTGACTGTGAATCAATTTTCTCTGTCTCCGCTGGCTGATCCCAGCGGCTTTTACGCTTGCGAATTTTGGTGCCATTGGTTTGGCAAACATCTGCGGAAGATGAGGGACAAACCCCATGGGAAGTATCCACCAGAGTTGGTGCAACCGCAGACTGTATGATACTACTAATTACTTCAGTAGGTATTATGGGCCGGTCACGCCAAAGATTGTCTGATGCTGAAACCCTGTTACAGTCCAAACACCTGTGAATTCTGACATGTTTTGGAATCCATGTATCTCGAAAATTTCGGGCTATTTGATGGACCTGTAAGGCATGTTTAACAAATTATATCTGATATTCACCAAAGAAAAAGCTATTCAAGAAAATAAGTTTAGTCCATAAATAACAAAATAAAAAATCTAAAAGTCATAAGCAATAGATCCCTCCGAAATATACATATCATGGGGGAAACAAAAGAAAAGTAATATAAAGCATATTATATAAAATTTCAAAAACTAAACAATAATGAACAAGAAGATACCTTTCGGTCATCATGCTCTGTGAATGACAGTATCGACTCCAAAAAGCTGCATGAGAAAGTATAGTTTTCAGGAAAAGATAATAAACAAGACACAAAAGCATATTCAATCAAACAAGAATCAGCATGTTCTCTAACCTCTCCCTTCCAGCACAGGAAGGACCTGCAGTAATATGTTCCAGCGTAAGTACCTTCCTCGTTGCTAAATACTCTAAAACCTGTAAAAGAAGTTGCAAGCCGTAGTCTTATCAAATGTTTACAGAGTTTTCTAATTTATTTCCCAGTTCACATAAGTGACACTTTGTCATCATAATTTGAAGGTTCCAGGTTCCAGATACCAGCTTAAGGATAATAAATCTTCGTCGGACCTAAATGCAATCTTTTTTAATTGTCCAAAGACAATGAAATATTCAGATAGAATCATGCTTAAATCTGACTGAAATCATAAAGTTAGTTGATTGATTTCTATTTTTGCCGTAATTTTATATATATATATATATATATCCCAGTTAAACATGCAACTCATAGATCAAATGCAGTAATTGTCTCCAATTGACTTCTTTAGTTATTCAAGATATGATTGTTAAACATACCCCCCCCAAAAAAAAGGGTATCATATTGATAACGTAAGCTACTATCAAAAACACTGTGTGCAAGACTTGCATCTTTTACATAGAAATGAATATATACTGCATGTTCAATAAATATTGTGACACTTTGGCTTTGCTTGGTCGAGCGGATAGAAAAATGGAAAGATAGAAATTTGTTAGGAGAGAACTGTGAAAAGATAGAAAAATGTATTTTTTCATTCCCTAGCATGCTTGGTAGGAAAAATGAAAAAGCGAAAAGGAAAAGTAATTTTTTTTTCACCCATTGGTTTATAGAACTGAAAAATGAGAGAAAAAAATAAAAATTATATTATTTTACCATTATACCTTTTATAAGTTAAAATAAAAAATACAATTTAAAAAATATGGATAATTTTGTAAAAATGCACAGTTAAGTTTCTCTCACTTTCTGTCCTCTTATCATTCCAACTTGGAATGAGTCGGTTTTATACGTTAGGGGGAAAAGGAGTCATCTTTTCTATTCTCTTTCCTCTCACTTATGTTTTCTACCATGCAAATCTAAACTGCATTTTCTTTTCACTTTTCCACCTTCTCCTCTCCATCTTTCCACTTTTTTGCTCTGCCAAGCACACTCTTTCTGCCATGAAAAGTAGAGGCAAACTGGAGACAAGTAAAGTATTCACACTACCGCTATGTTTTCTAAATTTCTCTCCTACATAAAGGAACCTCCTCCTTGGGCTGCAACATTTATCTGCCTTAAAGTTCAGCAGCTCAAGTAAATAACCTTTGCACTTAATGAAAGCGAAGATTATCCAAAAAAGAAAATTACTTGAAAGAGGTAAGGAAAACTTAAAAGATGATCTAACTGCATTAACACTGACTTAAACAGGCAGCAACATGTTTTCATCCTTCAATTTCAAAATACAGGTGAACTTTCTGCTACCGAAGTATTTTCCCTTCTCCTTAAAAACAAACTACTAAAGCATTTTGACCATTTCATTAAGCAGTGAAATACATCTAATTCAAATACTATGGTTCCATAAAACTATTAAAAGAAAGAAGCAATGAAATCATGATGATGAATGTTTTCCTCAATATTTTTTTTTCCCTAACAGGAAAAGGGGAGTCTAATTTCCGCATTTTTTACTACCATTTAGTATAACTACTATGATGCATCTTATATTTCCAAGAATCAATACAAGGCATGACATGCAAATTCACAAGTATGATTATATAATCACAACAAATTATAATGCAATATGGTTTCCAGCACTGCACCTTTAGAAGTTTCCGAAGAATCGGAATCTTTTTGAAGTCCCTTCTGTATTTCTTCATTATGTTGTGTAGCATCTGCAAACCTGAAAAGCAAAGCAACAGCCATTTATTTGCATATCAATAGAGAAGCAACAGCAGCAATGTGTTTATCATTGGATGCTGTGCAGCAACAGTTAGGAAACGCTACCATTCTTGTCAATTATATCGGTCAGCACAACCCGTGATTTCGTTTTTAAAAGCACATCAAGAATCATTGAAAGCTCCCGATTGCTGCACAACAAGAAAGCTAGAATCAAAGATTGGATATTTATACAGCATGAGCACAAACTATAATGATTTTTAAGGCTTATAAATGAAAAGAAATTAAATTGACCTTTGGATAGCTTCACCATCGCCACTATCACCAGAAGCTGCTGTGAGAAGCAAAAGCTTCAAGTAGCCTTTAGAAGCATCCTGTCAGAAATCAAAATGGCTGAGAAATATAATCCGGTATAAAAATTTGAAAGGAAAAAAAGAAGTATGCTGCATTGCAAGAAGCCAGCATTATCTCCTCATCAAAATAAGTAACATCTCACTATGACTTTTAGAAGATGTCAAAGCACAAAACCATATAGTAAACACAAAAACGATGAAAGCAAGAAATATCTGCTAAATCTAAAAATTTACTAAGTTCATTAATTAAAACACTAACCTTTCGTTTTGTTATCCCCCCTTCAGAATCCAGCAGTTCATTAAGTTTCTCCTCCACTGCAAGCATCCAAATGGATTCATCAATACAATAGAAAACTACACAGCAGTCTCATTCTAAGAAAAGGGCATTCTTAACCTGCTTCAAAATGGCTAGCACCAGAGTTTTCTGAGAATTTTTTGGGCTTGACAGAAGGCACTTGAGATTTGTTAGACATTAACTGAACCTTATTTCCATTCAGAGAATTACTACTAACTTTCCCCTTCTTAATAGAGCCAGATGAACTAGAAGTCTTCATCAGGGGGCGTGATTTTGGAGGAACCTTTTTGTCTTCAGCTGTATTGCACTTTGACTTCTTATTAGCACCAACTACGTCACATAATTTGTTGTCTGACATATTTAGAGAAGCATCTAATTTCTGAAGGAAAAATGAGGTTTTTTCCATAGCCTTCTGTTCAGTGGTATCATCTTGCTGAACAGCTACACAAGGAGCTGTCAAAGGGGAGACTTCTTCAGGTTGAATAGGTAATTGGAAATTTCCCTTCAAATCATCTATGTCAACTAAGCTGTTCAATTTAGAAGAGGCAGAAGCAGAATGGTATCTAGAGCCCTCAGCTTCTGGCATATTCTCCAATTTTATCACACCATCAGTTATTACATGCTCCACAGATTGCTGTTCTGCACCACCAAGGGAACTAGATCTAGATACAACATTGGCAGAACCATTCCAGGTTTCACCATCTTCAAGCATCAAAGGTTCAGGAGATTCTTCATCAGAATCATCATGAACAATTACTTCCGCACCAAGTGAATCACCACCTATATAACCCCGACAATGAGATGAACCACAATGACATCTTTTGGCAGCAGCTCCAAATACCCTCACATAGTTGTAGTCAAATGTAATCTCTTCACCCTGACAAAGACACCAAGCTTGTAACATATAACAAATGATTTCTCATGCATGCAACAAGAAGACAAGACAAACATAGATAGAATATATATATGATAATAATATTAGCAATGTTTTAGTATCACAAGCACCACCACCTATTATTGAATATATGTGTTGTAAACTAGCATCTTTAGACTATGCCAGTTTCTTAAGGTTGCATGCATCAACAACAATGAAAATAATGACGTACTTGGGGCCATAAAGGCCTAAAAGTTCATAACAAGATCAACATGGTAACTTATGCTCCAATATAAATTAACCAGTCATGTGAAGTACATGTGATCAAATGGAATTTAATCAAAATGTTAGGTCCTTATTTATTTTGCTCCTGCTTAGAGATAATTTTAGCCTACAAGAAACCCCCCCTCTCTCTCTCTCTCTCTCTCTCTCTCTCTCTCTCTATATATATATATATCTCCAATTTATTCTTCAATATATAGAATAAATGTTTTGAAACCTAAAATACCTTATTATTTTTCCACCTTCAATATACCTAAATTTTCAACCTCCATCATGCTTCAATTTCTATTGTTTACTTCCCAAAAATCACCAGATAAGGAATTATAAACTTGTAAGCACCCCCAATGATGTTCAAACTCTTAAATATATCAACTTCAAGGAATTCAGTATATTAAGCACCAAACATGACTTTTTTTTCTTTTAGTTGCATGCATAAACCAAACCAGAAGGAAAAGAAAAAAAAAGAGTAATTATGAGATTCCATGCAACAGCTAAGCTTGGCATCAACAACATATTATGCAGGCATACCTTCTTTATATCCCTCAAAGCAAATAGTCCAATACAAATTTCTCCATTCACCATCCACTGCTCATGAAAAAGATAAAAACAATGGGAATAAAGGTTAAACCTTCTCGAAAGGAAACGAACATGCTTTAAGAAGCAAATTTCAGTAAAACAAGACAACCATGTTTATATTCATGGAACACAAACATTAAAAAAATTAAAATATGATTCACCAAATGGCATATGGAAACCAAACCCAAAGTAGTTGTCAAATTCAGACAGATAAAGCTACATAGGTCAGCAGGAAAAAAAAACCAAATCAAAGAAGCTAAATTTATTGCAAGCTTGATATTAATATTTAACATTAAAAGTTAATACATTAATATATTATTAATATCAAAAATGATTTTGAAGCTCATAGTCACCAACAAAGCATAAAAAATAGAAAAGATAGCCAGGATGCTCCTGGCGGATTTGGCGAATCACAGTCCAAAAGAAAAGTTAGAAAGGGCAATCCCTAAAATAAACTTTCCCACCTAATAAAGGGTTCCGTGTAGCGGAGGTATCCTTGAATTACAAAAGTGATGGAAAGCAGACATTTCAGCAAAAGATTCCATCATCTATCGTCCCAATCACAATAAAAGCAGATTGTTATAGTCCCATTTAATTTATTTTATTAGGAAAAAGGAATCTCATTCTCTTATTAACTGATTGATAACAAAAGGCCCAGGGTCACATTCTAAGAATCCCATTTACCTTTTCGGTACGACAATTGGGATCACAACTGTGGTTAATGAAGCGCCCCAAATTACCTTTGACATACGCATCTATTACCTGGAAGAAGGGAAAATATATCCTTGAAATAAAGCGTCAAAAGTATAAATCGACAGCAAAAACATACAACAGAATAGACTATAATGTTACACAGAAGAAACTCAGAAAAAAATGAAAACATATTCAGGACAAAAGGATAATTAGAAATCTGCAGCAAACACAGGGCTGCAAGGGCAAATAAAGGGCGATTTGAAACCCAAACCTAAAGTGTCAAGGAAACCACCTCCTCTTCTCCAGAGTATGCCCAGTTATAAGAGGTTTTATCATGAATAATGAATACAATCTACAGGGTAAATAAGAATAACGAACAAATTTATGTTTCTTGTTGTGTGCACAGACAAAAACTAAGCACTAAAGAATTAAATAACAAAAAAATATATATATAAAGGCAATTAAAGAGTTGCATATTTTCTTCATTTGCAATTTCCTTTGTGTTATCATATGCTATTTGATAGTCAAATTATGTTCGTAAAAAATAACTAGAAAAAAAAAATTTTAAAAGGTAAAGTGTACTATACAAACCTCACTGCCATTCAATGTCATGAAATAGAAATGCCTCTGACCCCTAGAAGCATACTCCTTTTGCCGAGCCTGATAAGCTTGCATATCAAGCACCTGATGAACCACAGAAATGAAATCCCATTGGTAAATTTATAAATATAAGAAAGGATTCTAGAACTTAGAATCAGCATCATATGCATTTTAAACTTCTTCATATACTGTTAAATGGATCGGCAGAATAAGCACCACCAAACAATATATTTGATGGTGC
Source organism: Adansonia rubrostipa (assembly GCA_038381775.1). Taxonomy (NCBI): domain Eukaryota; kingdom Viridiplantae; phylum Streptophyta; class Magnoliopsida; order Malvales; family Malvaceae; genus Adansonia; species Adansonia rubrostipa. The sequence continues at coordinate 21,162,635 of JBBYHM010000019.1, read as the reverse complement.
TTTCAACAGAACAGCACCATAAGAGGTGGAAGCCTCAGTAACAATCTTTATTATGACTGGGGTTTAGGTATCATTTGCTTAAACAAATACAAAAATTTAATCTAAAATGGCCATGACTTGAATTTGACAATAATTTCAACAAGGCTGTTACTTCCTGATCAACAAGATCATATAAAACAAATCTTAGGTTACCTCTCCAATATATTCAATAAGGAACTGGCCAGCAGATATATTCTCAAGCATCCTCAGCCCAAAACCTTTCTTACCAAATCTGTCCCACATCATCTTTGCATATTTGCGCTTCTGGAACTGCAAAATAGACATTTCAAATAAAATATCATTCTCTTCCAAAAAAAAAAAAAATCCTCTTAGAAACACAGGCACAGAAAATGTATACTGCAAAATATTTTCATTTTCATTTACTAAAAACAATGGAAGAACCTGTTGATTTGAACAAAGGTCCCCGCATGGACAGGTGCCTTTAACACATTCAATGTTCAGCATTCGGTTTAGGCATTCATCCCCACAACCAAGATTACCATCTGCAGGAGGCTTGCAATGGCAAACCATTATCTGCGTAAAATTTAACTGAAATGTTAATTGCAAAAACACAGGCCCAAACAATCTCAGCCTAATAATAAGACAACGTAATTAGAGAAAAAAGTTAATTTAAGTTCTTTTTGCCCAAGTTAGTGAAAGCCTGTATGCTAATCTTTCTAACAGATTGAAAGATAAACTAAAGCAAGGAGAGAAAGGTGTCAACAAACTTAACGGAAAGACTGTTTATCCAGGACTTGGGATCAAATTCTAGTTTCAGCAAGGACTAGGAGGGGAGATTAAATAATGAAAAAAGTCGAACCTCATTTGTGTAGCCTATACGTTAAACTTTAACAGGTGAAGATGTCAAAGTAGTTAAAATATAGAAAATACTTGCCATGACATCTCCCTAAAGAAGGAAGAAGAAGAAACAGAGTTGGAGAACACAAATCTGCTGATCAATTCCTTGATAAATAAAACTAACTTAGAAATTATACCAGTTCACTTAGTCAGCATAAGAACTTGGGTAAACTACATGTTTAATCACAAAATTTTTTGCAATTCTTTTTTTTTTTTGGCCGCCAACTATAAAAATCATGATTTGTTCACCAAGGTTTCAGAAATTTAATTTTTTGGTCACTCAACCATAGAAGCTAACAGTTGGCAGACATGGCATTACCACATCATCTGACATGCCGGCCATTAGCTTCTAACGATTAAGTGACAATGAAAATAAAATTTTGAAATGTTAGTGATCAATTGTCTTTTTTAATGGTGGGGTGACCAAAATGAACTATAGTGAAAACTTTAGTGACTAAACGTGTAATTTTAGCCTAATACCTTTAGGAAGGAAAAGGTGGAAATAAACAAGATTTACAAATTGCAAGAGTTTAAACGATTAATGTGCTTCCACATAAACTCATACTACCTTTAATAACCATAGATGTATCTTCCTATAATATCTCCATCTGAGTTGCATTTTATTTGAATCATGACAACCAGATCTTCAAACTGCTGTTATTTAATAATCTTTAGAAGTACCTGCCATTAGTTAAAACCAAAATGTTCCATCTTACAGTCCTACCTATTTTTTCATCTTGAGTAACTAGAGGAAGCCTCTAACCATTATTAGCATTACAACGACAAGGAATGATTATACTAGCAAGAATGAAGAACCTAACTGCAGACTAAATAGCATATAACTATTTAATGAAATCAAGTTAGGTTTAGACCTCATCAATGGTTTGAGTTTTACGGCCACGGTGCAAAAATTTGTTACTATCAATACGCCAAAAATGTGGTGGTGTTGGCACTGCAATAAATTGGAAAGTGAGAATTGAATATCAAAGAGGGAAGGAGCACAAGAAAAGAAAATCATTGCACTAAAACATTTCTATCTAAAGTTCATTCATGCAGTTTGCCTATCAACAGCAACAAATATACCTGTCACACGTTTATTTTCGAATCCTTTATCCAGTTCCTTATAGTTTAAACCATCACAACCATCTTCCTCAGCATCTGATATGCCCAACTCAGCATTAATATCTTCATCAGACTTTTCTTGAGGGATTGCGCAATCAGCAAATTTTTTATCCACGTTGTCCCCACAAATCCTTCCAAGTAAATGACAAAACAAATTCAAATTAGGATACAGTGCCTTTACCAGAGCAACCAGATAAAAACCACCAATGCCTTAGAAAGATAGGTCACAAACATGAGAAAAAGTAAAAAAGATAATTTCTATTTATCTAAATGACTGTCACGGTAACACTTATAAAAAGATACAAAATGAGAACACACTTTGAAATGGAAAACATATTATAGAACATAGATAAGCCAGCAGAGAAAACATCTGATCAGATAGTAAGATGCCATGTTTTATGAAGACTACAACATTAGAAGAACACCCTATTCTGTTTCTACAAATCGGTCGAGCATGCATTAGGCCTAGGTGAAATGCAACAAGCCACACGCGCTACAGCTCAATCAAGTCTTCCATACAAACATTCTAAAGGGCCAAGGAATACTAAGAGCACAAAGAAATCTTCCAATTATGAACAGTGGACTTAAAACAGAAAGGATACAGCGTATCATTCTCCTACAACTTCCAACATTAAAACTTTAAGAGGCAGTGGAAAATCCTAAGAAAGGATCAATTACTTCCATTCTATCAAGGATGGCCCAAAGGTAAAATCTGACCGTGAAGAGAGCAGACTGTTGCAAATATAGTAATGTTTCTTCCCACATTTCTTTTTGCTTTAAGAAAAAAAAAAAAAAAAAAAAAGCATTCATCATAGATGTTAAAAGCATCCTGATTTAACTTGAGTAAAATGTGACTTAAGAGTTCATAAATTTGCCTTATGTAGAGCAGTAACATGCATCGGTTAGAATTTTGAGAGTGAAACTTATGGTGGCAATTATCTAATAAATTACTTTATTACACCCCAGAAAAAATGTATATATATTTACCAAGCATTTTCCATAAATTCAAAAGAAGCAACATCCAGTTCTATTTTCACAAGTACCACAACAACGTTGAGAAAAGCATAAATCAAGTGATTATGATATGCAAGATCCATAGGTAAATAACAATTTGATCATTACAGTTGGAAGATTTGTGGATAAATAATTGAAAAAGTGATCCATCCTATATCGAAGATGTGTTCCGACCAAGGTACTGACTGTGGTCATTCATTTAAGAGACAACAAAACAAACGTGGAAAAACACTCATCGAATAACAATTTCACATCAATCGCACTCTAAGATGATAAAGAGTTCTATGCAAGATAGTATACCAATGGCATGTCTCATCAATTGACTTTACAAGTGCAACTGGCAATCGCCGCCATTTATGACAATCGTCACAACGCACCCAAGCATTATCAGGCTGTGCGCGCTGCTCGATGGCACCATCTGATACCAAGTCAACATTAACCGTGTCTGGAGATGCAAATCCGTTGCCAGTATATGAGTTCTCAATATCATCTGAAATATGATTTCCTGCAGCATCAACTGTTGTAAAATTAATTAAATCAAACACCAATTTCTTCTAATACAAAATTTACCCGATTGGCAAGGAAATAAGAATGGCAACTAATATCTGAAAAGATAGAAGAGATTACAATAATAATAACAAAAGAAGAACTGAGAAGGGAAAACAGTTAACATATAGCTCCAGTACCTGTTAGTGGGTGCTTCCCTCCTCTGGCTACAATCTCTTCAATAGAGCCTCTCTCCCTTACTTCGCTCTTAATACCTGACATCAACTCATCTTCCCTCTGCTTACAAGCATTTCCTTTCCTGCTCCTCACTGAACCAGAGATTCTGGACCTTCCATTGCTCACTTCCTGAGATTTTGACCTTTTGGAAAGTTGAAGCCGGTTGTATTTAGAGGATGACAAATTTTTAATGTTCTTTGCATCTGGAACATGAGTACTACAACGTGCTTTCGCATCCATAATAATTTCCACTCTCATGGCATCTTCAGAAATTCCAAGCCCATGTTCTCTTGAAGAATGTTCAGCAGTGGATGAAGTAAGAGGCTCGATAGAAACAAATGCATCGCCTCTTGTTTTCGTTTTGCCTCTACAATTCATTGACGATTTAGGTTTCCTTAGGCTGGCAGCACGAGGAGATCTATGATTATTCTTCTTTCCTCTCTTGCTAACCTTACTACTCTTAACACCTCCAGGATAAGCAAGAGCACCAAAAGTATTTGAAACAGGATCATGCGACTCTTCTCGGTGTATCAAACCACCTTGGGCATCAGGGATTGAATTGATTACTTCTGAATCTGGTGAAGTTCCAGAATCCAAATATTTGTTCTGTATTGCTTCTCCAGACACTTCAGCCACTGCATCAGACTTACTTACAATGTAATCACCTGCAGCATCTTCAGCAGACTTTTCAAGATGTTCAGCACTCCCCAAAACATTATTTGTTGGTTTTAAATCCAAAACAGAAGCATCTAAGCATTTTTTCACCTTTTCTTGGTCCTCCTTGGATAGAAAATGACTTCCAGTACCTAGTTCCCCTACTTTATCTTCAAGAAAATTGGCCAATTTTGGAACTTGTAAATTGGCTTCCTTTCCATAATTACTAAAACAAGTATCAACAGAAACAGAGGGATCAACCACTTCTGCAACCACACTATTCAGATTACTTGGAGCAACTTTCTTGCCCACTTTAATCCTAAAACGCAGGCAACTGGTTGAAGTGTCACTTAACCCACTTGACCCTTTTCTGTTTTGACCAGATCGATTTTTGCTTCGTTTCCCATTTCCTTGGCAACCCCTAGCATTGGATGGTTCTTGAATTGTCACTTCATCATACCCAGGGTCATAATATGGCTCAAGAAATTGTGTAATATTACTGAACAATCCCCAGATGGAAGAACGACCTGGTTTGGATGAACAGCTTCTCTTTCTTCTTGAAGCTTTAAAAAGAAATTCTATACTTTCGTGTGGCTGTTGCAGCTTTTTGTTCCTGCAGTTCCTAGTTTCTCTATGAATCTTTCGACTTGATTTACTTTTTCGGCTGCCCCTTAGAGAAGAGGAAGATGCTGTAACATGATGTTTAGTTTCTGAAACACAATCAGCCTTGACAACATCCTTTCCTTCACTTACTCTTTGTCCGGAACAGTCAATTGAACTGCTAGAACTAACTGCAGCACAAGCATCCTTTGTCAAAAGATCAGATGGATCCAACCTCCCAGACAAGCCATTTTCAAAAGCATCAAATGGCTGACAAGACAAGGAAGCTGATTTATCACAAAAAGGGTTTGCACTGAGCTCAAACGAATCCCCTTTCGAGCTGCAGGCAGTTGCTTTGGCATTTATTATTTCACTGGAAATCTCAACTTTTGTACCTGCAACAACATCAATCCTCTCCTCAAAAACCTTGGCAACACCATCTCCTGATCGAACAATAATGTTCTTACTATCAGTTTGTGCATTCTGCTTTGTGCGCAATGATTCAGCCCTATGTAATGTCCCCAATGAACTTACGCAACCCATTGAACCCAATAACTCAATACATATATCATCATTACTTTTAGTTTCTAAAGCTTTATTAAAACTTTCCAATGAGAGATCACTGCTAATCAGATCATCTTTCTGGTTAAGCCAGTCACAACTACTCTCTGAATCACCTGCACCTTGTAAATTGGAAACTGTCTCAGCACAAGCTGATATCTCACAGGACATGTCAGAGTCTATCATGGATGAAGCACAACCTTTCCTATCCTGAGCAGGACATTTGAGAGTGTTGCTATCCTCCTCGTCATTTTGTTGAGCACAATCACCACTGCTGCCGGTAATGGCTATTGATTCTGAAAGCAAGTTACTATCTTGGACAGATGGCATTTGGTAGCAAATTTTAGTCTCAATCTCAGCTAATATCTCTTGTTTTTCTACCATAGCTACTTCGACATAGGGACAAGAACTGCTAGTGTTGTCCGTATACCTGTGTTCACCAGTTACATTTATTAAATCAAAGGGCATTTTATCATTCTGTGAAGGCAATATATGGTTCAGAACATCAGTGCTAGTCCTTTTTACCACCTCATTTTTCTCTTCACACTTCTCTCCCACATCTACCATGATCTCTTGCAGAATGGAACCACTAACACACTCATCCTTCTGCTTATCCTGTTTAACACAATTTCTTGGTGCAGCAGTCACTGTTTCCAGTTCTGATGGCATTTCACTATCATGTGAAGCATCATTTTCTGTGTTGTGATGGTCGATTTTATCCTGATTTTCAGTCAAACAAACCCCACCTTCATTGTACATACATTCCTTTTTCAAACCGACCACATTTTCGTTGTTGCTTTTCATGTGACCTTCACACTTTGCAGAAATCTCTGTGTCACTGCTCAAACAAGCGGAATTTTCATCCTGAGACAAGCCTAAAGATCCATCGATGGCAGTTGGACCATACTCACTTGAAGATAATCTGTTTTTCAAGCACAACTGATCAGTTTCTGAATTATGAACATCAATCTTACCCTCATTCTCATTCAAACAAACCACATGATCATCACTCCTAGCACCCAACAATTCCCTTGAACCAGAAGGATCTACATTTTCACACTGATTTTCATTTGAATAAAATGCAGTATAACCATCACCTATCAATTCCCGAGGCCTACAACTATCCACATTTTCACCCTGATCATCATTCAAATAAACCACAGTATCACTACACCTATCACCCATCATTTCCTTTGCACCAGAACCATCCACATTCTCATCCTGATTTTCATTCAAGCATACTGTGCAACCACCATCCTTATCACTAATCGATTCCTTTGTGCCAGCACTATCGACATTCTCATTCTGTATTTCATTGGCACAAACTGTACTATCACCAATCTCATCAACCATCAAATCCTCTAAAAAAGAACCATGCACATTCTCTCCCTGATTTTCATTCAAATAAACTGTGCTATCCCTGCACCTATCACCCATCAATTCCTTTGAACCAGAATCATCCACACTTTCACCCTGGTTTTCTTCGAAATACAACACAATATCATAATCCTTATCCCCCATCAATTCCTTCAAAACATAATCACCCACGTGTTCACCCTGATTATTTTCCATACAAATCAAACTATCGCCAGACGTATCACCTATCAATTCTTTTGAAAAGGAACCATTGGCTCTTTTGTCTTGATTTTCCTTCAAACAAACTGTGCTGTCATGACATTTATTAACCATCAATTCCTTCAGACCAAAACCCACCATGTGACTCTCACCCTTTATTCCATCTCTGCAATCAATATCCCTACACCTTTCACAACCAGTATTTTCATCTTCACCCGGTTCACCAGCAGAATCCCCATTAGAATCAATGATAATGCAACCCGGTGACTCAAGCACAAGGTTTTCCATTGACTCAGAGAGTGAATGTTGATCTGCAGCAGCAACTTCACTCAAAGGTTCGTTAACCAAAGTTGTGTTCTCACACGAACACATCTCAGTTCTTCCCAAAAAATTTATCAACAATGCAGCAAACTCATTACTCCAACCTAAATAAGAAAAGAAAAATACAAATTTGACCCAATAATAATAATAATAAACAATTATATCCCCTTCACCGAAACAATGCACCCCCAAGTTCAGCGCCAAAGAATCCTTACCTGAATTTTTCTCACCATATCGTTCCCAATAAAACCTTTTAAAAGGTTTTTTTAAAAAAAGATACCTCCGTCAAAGCTCGCTCTTATGAGAAACTCAAAAAAAAAAACCCTAGAATCCCTCCATCTGCAAAAACCCCTAATCTCAGAATCCAAACAATAATGCAGAGAGAAAAACATAAAGTGAAAAGAAATAAAATAAACGGATAATACATTGAAATAGTTTAACGTGAAAAGAAATACCTGTTGAAAAAAAAAATGGAGAAAGTAAAAGTTAGAGAGGAGGAACCAGGCCGAAGAAGAAGAAGAAGAAAAGGTGATCTTTTATGTATTTTTTTTATTTTTAATATAAATAGTGAAAAGTGTTTTTCCGTGTTTTTTTTTTCTTGAGAGAGAAAAGAGAGAGAATTCGGTGGCGCTCTAAAGAGCTTACAGCAACGAGAAAAAGCGAAAGACGAAAAGGAAAAGGGTAGGGGCCTGAAAGAAGGAAGATCAGATATAAAAATATCAATTTTAACCTTTCTTACCCTTCTTTTATAATAAAAAACAATATAAATAAATATCACGTAAATTATTAAATATATAAATATATATATATATATATACACGAAAGTTTATATATAAAATATAAATAAAATTAAAGATACATAGAAATATACAAACATTCTTAAGTCAACTTTTGATTCGGTGATGAAAAATCTACCCATTTGACTGTTTGACAGGGACAACGTTACTCTCTTCCCTTCCCCGTTTTCACGCGTTGTATTTGTTATCCGTGTTTTGTCTCGGACGCGTTGTATTTCTCTTCCTGTCTTCACACGTTGTATTTGTCATCCGTGTTGCATTTTTTTTTTATATATATAAATTTTGTTCTGTCTGTTTTTGCTGGCAATTCGAGAAATATTATAAGATTGGAAGAAAGAAAAAAAACAGAGACAGAAATATTGTAAGAAACTATTATTTTATATTTTAAAATTTTAATTTCATTAAATGTGTTTTTAATAAAAATATAATTATATAAATTAATTAAATTAAATTATAAATTTTATAACAAATTTTGTTAACAAAATTTTAGTGATACTTTATATTTAGTTTATAAAATGGAATAGCTATTTTGTGATCATGAAATAAAATAATTATATGCATAATAGAATTATATAAAAAAGATTCGAATCTTTTAAAGTATTTTTTATTTTATCTAAAATTAAAATATCTATTCAATAGGAGGCTCAAAATAACTATTCAGTGATTTCTCGAAATAAAGCTATAATTAATTATTCTACGAAATAACCTTTCGATGAATCAAACAGTCCAAAGATATAACTTAACATTTTCATTATAATAAATCAAATATATTGTTAAAATTACTATACATACATAATAATATATTTATATAATGTATTAAAATAATAAATAAAATTATTAATAATTACATTTAATACAGTATTATTATTATAAATAACTTATTAATTAACTTTAAAAATGTCAACAGGCATTAATTAGCAAAATCTTCGTGTATTTATATGTTTTAAAAATTAATTGTTTATTGTAAAAATAGTTAATAAATTATTAAAATAAATATTTAATATTTAATTATTACATAAAACATATGATAAATAATTGATTCTTTTTTAAGAATATGATTACTTAAACATATAATAACGTAAAGGAAGTGCTTCATACATAATTTTTAGTTAGATTGAAATTTTTGGAATATGAAAAAATTAAAGCTAGTGAGCTCCACCAGATACAGTGATACATTGCAAAGAAAATTAAATTATAATTAATGTATTAATTTCTTTAAATTCAATAAAAAATATAATTAATGATATTAACATGACATGACATGATTTTAAAACATAAAATATTACATAAAAAATAAATTAAAAAATAATGTAAAACAAGATAAGATATAAAAAATAATACGAATAAAAAATATCTCAAAATTTATATAATACAAATTATTAATATATTAAAATTTTATATAAATATATAATACTTTAAATATAATTATAATATATTAAAATATATTAATAAAAAATAAATTATTAAAATATTAAATCTAAATAAAAATAATATATAAATAAAAAAACTTCCAACAATTTTAATAAATAATCCTCAAAACAATTTATAATTTTCTAAAATTGCACGAAAGTGCATTAATTCATTAATAATGGACAGAAGACTTAGCGGCATTGATGAGCCTTCATTTCTTTGTCGAATTTGACTTCATTCAACTTGACCCGAAAATTTCTGTCACTATAAAAAAATATTTAAAATATTATTTTTATTAATTAAATAATAATTTAATTTAATTTGAATTCGATTTAAATGAATTATTTAACTCTTTAATAAATTTAATGTATAGAATAAAAAGAATTTTACGGATTTTTTCTTAAAATTAATTCGTTTTTATAAATTGATAGAAGGAAAATTATTCGATAAATTATTAATAAAATTTCAAAATTTTATGACTAAATTTAATAGAATGACATATTTTTATAAGTATAAGAAAAATTTTATAAAAAGATTAGTTTAAAAAAAATATACTTCTTAATTTTTTTATCTTCCTTATAAATTTTAAAATTTGGACCGATAATTTATTCAATAACAAGATTAGATTATTGAGTAACTGACACATGGAATAAATGAACCCTGCCATTCATGACCCATGATACATATGTCATGGGACAAACCTTTTTTTTTATTTTTTATTTTTAAGTGTTAAAAACTATTTTCAATAAATTAAGATAGTCAAATAGTAAATCTTTTTTAACAATGCAATATCCAAAAAAGGAAAAAAAAATTCTAAAACAATTTGTGAGAATAGTAAAGCATATGTTAAAAGCATTGATAGTTCGAGTTGGATTGATTTGGATTAACGTTTTAAAAAATTTAGTTTTAATTCGATTTGAATTATTTATTTATTTTATATTGTATATTAAAATATATGTATTGTTTTTTATGTTCCTTAAAATTAAATAAAAATATCATTTATTAATATAATTACAAAAAAAAGTTTTCTTTTTCAAATGAATATTTTCGTCAAATAGGGTTTTTTCATAGAGAAATAAATATTTCAATAAAATTTGGCTTAAATATAAAAAAATTTAAACTAAATAATCATTCAAACTCCTGCTATTTTATTGTAATCAATTAAGTTTTAAACATCAATTTTCCTGCTAATCCCATTTATTATTTGTTTAAGGTATGGAGAGTGAGAAAATTCCAACATTTTGGCACAGACGAGATATTCTAACAATTCGTTCGTTATTTTTGATCGTTTAATCATCACGTTATTCTCCGACTGCATGTTAGATTGATGACAACTTGCCTCCAAGGAAAGGATGCTTCTAACTAGGGAAAATGTCATTGTCCAGAAAAGAATCTTGCGCATCTTGCTCTGAATTAAGGCAATGATCGATTCATTACTTGCTTTGGAGGTAAATCTCATCAACTTCATCCATCCAGCTTCATGCAGTTAGTTGTGAAGCATTTTTTTTCAACATTTCTGTATCGTATTATTATTATACGCGCGCCAATGAATTTGGTCAATGGTGGAGGGAAGTGTCCAAATGGCGTTTCAGAAGAGTTCTTCACATACACCCACATCTAAGCTTGTAGTATTTAGGCTCGATAGCATTAAGTTAGTTACCAACTTTGAACTTACCAATATTTTCTATAGGTAAGGGAAAGATTAAACCTATTCGTAAGTCATCCTGGATCGGATCATAAAAATAAGTACTTATGTTTGCTCTAAGTTAAGTCAAACGGATTACATAATCTTTAAATAAATTTAGGAACGATTATGCTATGATGTTGCCTTTTTTTTTCGTTTTCATGCAAATAATAAACTAACAGAGTAATGTTAATAGAAGGATTTGTTAAATTGCATTCATTACAAGGTATAATTCACTTTTGTATCGTATAAAAAATTTGTTAAGAAAGTTTTATTTTGGTTCATCCAAATCATGATTAAAAAAATTAGATCTGATCAGTTGTTTGAACCAAAAATTGATTGTTCATCCAGTCTATATTAGAACTTATTATTAATTGAATCGATACTAAATCGGTAAAAAAATCAATAAAAAATTAAATTAAATAGGTAAAAAATCAATTAAATATTATTATTTTTTAAAATTTTATTTATAATTAATGACATTTAAAATTTTTAACTTTTAATTTTATATTAAGACTATGCTGCTGAGTTAAATAAATACTCTAATTATTAACTATAAGTGAAAAAAAAGTGTACAAAAATATAAGTGAAAAATTAACTTCCATATCAACTAAACTAACATATGCTGTTGACCTTTTTTTGTTGATAAATAGAGAAGCGAAATGGAATGCTTTGAATTAAACTCAAACTTATATATTAACTTTAACATGTTTTTAGCAACTAAACTAAGAGGTTGTTAGTTTTACCTTATAATTAATCATTGAATAGATGCTAATAAATGATTAAAAAATGCAAAATTAAAATATTTTATATTGATAAAAATTGATCTCTCCTCTAATTTTTTTATCATTAAACTTAGTGTTTAATTATAAAAATTACTACTAAATTAATCAATCCAATCAATTAACCAAAATTTAAAATTCAATCGTTTGAATCTTCGATCAGGTTGCTAATCTTATGAGTTAGGTTTTCATCAATTTTTTTAACATATTTATTAATATTATTTATATTTATAAAATTTATTTATAAATTATTAAAATTAAATTTATTAATAGTAATTAAAATTATATTAACTAATAATAAATAAAAAAATAATGAAACGAAAACTTAACCTAATCTTGCATGCAATCCGTTGCTCGCAATCTCAACGTTATGAACCAGGCAACGTGGCCAGTCGCTCTAGCCTCCAGCCCACGCACCCTGACAATGTGGTGAAGGACCCGCTCCCGCTCCCAACAAATCAAACCACAGACTTCTTTTTGTTTAATGAACCCAAAGAAGAAAACGAAAAATAAAATACCAACGTGTTTTTTTTCTTCATCCCGCGCAACTCCCTTCTCACTCTCTTTCCCAATTAAATTCGCCCAATCTAGGTCTTAAATTAGAGCCTTCTTGAATATTATTTCTTTTTTTAATTAACCCTAGGAATAACAATTGGATTGACTCGGGCCCGGAATTCTTGATGGAAGATAAGAGTGCTGCTGGTGGTGGTGAGCCCTCGAGAATGGTTGCACCGAAGGTGATGAAGGCTGGTGACCGCCAAGTTTTCATGGTTGAGCTCCGACCAGGAGAGACCGCATATGTTTCATGGAGGAAGCTTGTCAAAGAAGCCAACCGGGCCAACGGTTCTTCTGCCGCTGCTGCTGCTGTGGCGGCGACATCACCTGAGCCACCTCCCAATGCTCATCCCGACCTCCAGTCTCGGATCGCCCCAGTAAGAGCCTCTTCTTCAATCCCTATTTTTACGTAATTGCATTTTCTTTTTACAGTTAAATTTATTCATTTTTAATTTTCTTGCACGTATGCTTGCAATTTGACTTAGTAGTTTTGTGGCGTTTTATTTAAGAAATCGTGCTTTGAATTTTTTGGTATATTTTGAATGTGTTAGTATTATTTGGTTACAAGACAATGTGGGAAAGTGAAAGAAAATCTGGAAATTGCTTTTTTTCCCCTTTTCGTCCATCCTTAATCGTGCTTGGCATTATCTAGGGACAAGCAGCGGAAAAAGAAGCTAAAGATGAACCACCTGCGAATCGTTTCAGTGCTGTTATTGAGAAGATTGAACGACTTTACATGGTATTTACATGTTTTATTACGTTTGCAAGCCTTGTGAGATGCACTTGAATAATTTATTTTAATGTGAAGTTAAATTCTTTCCCAGGGTAAAGATAGCAGTGATGAGGAAGAACTGGATGATACTCCAGATGATGATCAGTATGATACAGAAGATTCTTTTATTGATGATGCTGAGCTGGTTAATACTAAACTCTATTACTTTCTAATATCAGCTTGTCTATGCTGGTTTTATGCAACAGCAGTTGGTGCTATTCGTCTTGTAACAAGGAACATGTGATGTATTTTATTGCTTTACAATGTTGCTCCTATGCTTGTTATGCAGGATGAGTATTTTGAAGTTGATAATTCAGCCATAAAACATGATGGATTCTTTGTTAACAGGGGAAGGTTGGAAAGGTGTGAGTTTCTTTGGACTGTTTCCATTCTGCTTCTTCTCCATTGTTGGTGACAAAGCTTTAGTAATGATCTTGTTTAGATGGCTATTCATATGTATCCTATGACATACCAGAAGCAACCACACATCTCTTATCAATTAAAGCTAGGTTATATATGAATGATTTTGTCTTAAAATGGGCACAAATTTTGCTTGAAGACCAAAATGGGGTACACAGTTAGGCTTGCAACTTTAATTCCTGATATCATGAATGTTTTTACTGTGGTGGTTGTCAAGGACCCCTTGCCTATCCTGTCTAAAGTAACCTTATATCATATTTATTTTACGTTTCTTTCTCATTGCAATGTGCGAAAGCTAGTGTACTTGATTTAACTTTAATTTACCTTATCAAATTATACGCTTTTCCATGTTGAAAGTCATTATTAGTTGATTTCTTCGAATTTCGCTTCTCTGATTTCTTCTATTTCTCTTCCTTTTTTTTTTCTTTCAAGAGATGAACCTCCTGTGATACCTAACCAGCAGCCCAAAAAAAGGCGAAGAAAAGATGCTTCAAAACCTCACGGTGAGAGTGACAATGGTCATGTGCAAAATAAACATGTAAAGGCAGCAAAGATGACTGCATGGAGGGCTGAACCATCTATTGGGAATAATAATACTAATTCTTCTCAGAATTTGAATGCATTAAATGAACAATATGGGGATGTAAAATCTCAGAATAAATTATCAGTTTCTGGTGTTTCTTCCAAGAAGAAATCTTCTGATGCAAGACTGGCACTGGATTCTTCTTCATATTTGAAAGTTTCAGATGGTGATACTTCTGTACCTTGGGCAGATGCGAAGCATATTTTTGAAAAGTCGAAGATGAGATTTCTGGAGTCAAAAAATGTTGTCGGTAACGAATTGAAAGATGCAAGTGGAGCCTCTGATGTTTTACATCAGAAGTACCATGATAAAAATGCTTATGTGCAATCCAAATCCCAACATGGAAAACCAATCAGCAACGCTGATGATCTTGAGCAATCAGTTAGACTGAGAGAAAAAAATGGCATCCATGGACTGCCAGACGTTAATATTTCTGATGGCAAACATGCTATGCGTACAGCAGTAAGTTAATTTATTTAATCTTCAATTTTTTTTTCTGTCCATTTTCAATTTTCCATTGTCTGGTTAGGAACTTGTTAGTAAAATTTTTTTGATAACCTAGTTTGAGTTTTGACATGAACACAGGGTTCTATTAATGACAACCTACAATATCTGAAAACAGTATGAGTTTGATGGCTTTGTGTGTATGTATTTCAGCAATAAAAGCTCAAACATAGATTTATATTACATCTTTTTGACTGAAAGAATGGTGCTTCATATAAGAGTTAGAGATAGGGATGATTAAACAGTTCTGAGTTAATTTGTTATAGCCCCTCAAATTTCATTTGAGCAGTATGTGGACTGCTGAAAACAAACTTGCAACTTCAAGGGCCCTATATATCTCTCTATGAGTGTGTGTGCATATGCATGTCGTGCAAGATATTAGAGTCGGGGTTCCTGCAGTGTTCCAAATTATTGCTCATCAGGGAGATGTTAGCAACTACTTTTGCATTTGATATTAAAGTTATCATATTGGTTTTGAATTTATGTGTAATATATCATGCAGAAATCTTCACACATGCTGAAAAAGGATGGTTCTATTCTTAGGCCAAAAAGTTCCATGCTTGAAAAGGCCATTAGGGAGCTAGAGAAGATGGTTGCAGAATGTAAGTGTGTATATGTCTCTTGTACAATGTACTTATTAATTGTTCCTTTTAAAGTAATATTCTTTTTCTTTCCCGTCTAAAATATCACAGCATGGCCGCCTGCCATGGAAAATCAAGATGCTGATACTTCATCCCAGGGGATTAAGAGGAGATTACCTAGAGAAATAAAGGTCAAGCTTGCTAAAGTTGCTAGATTAGCGGTACGTGACTGTCATTACTTTATGTCCTGTAAAATAGCCTATTTTCTGATTTTTGTTTTGTTTCAATAGTGTGATGCCTTCAGGCAAGGACTTAAGTTTTTCAATTTTATTTGGATATTTGTAGCAGGCTAGCCAGGGTAAAGTTTCTAAGGAATTACTAAATCGCCTTATGAGCATCCTTGGCCATTTAATACAGCTAAGAACACTTAAGGTATCTTTCCTTGTTTATTTAGGAGTCTTACAAATTTTCAATTGCAATTCCAACATTGTTCCCTTATTAGATCTAGTTTGGAAAGAGCGTGGAATATTATTGTGTTATGATTGCATGCCGAATTACAAGTAGCTCTTAATTCTAGAATTACTTTCTGTTAAATCTCCCTTTTCTATTGACATGGCTTTTGCTTTTAATTCACGTGATGCATCTTGATTTGTTTAAGTGAGCAAAAGTTGGTATGTCATAATTTGACCATTGTAACTGAAATTTTAGTGGCTTTGTAATGTAAACTAGTGCGTATATTTTGGGTTTTGAATCATGCAATCAAATTTGTGAAATCTTGAAGTACTTTTTGCTTGTACTTATAATCCAAGTTCATTGGGGAGCCTATTGTACACCCTTAGCATTTGAGGACTGTTTGGTGGCTGTCAAATATGTGACCTAGTTTTCTGACAAATTTGTGGTTTATCATCATTATGTGAAAAGAATTAATTGAACAGGGCCAACTATGTAGACTTTTATGCATTACTTCTATCTTTAATTTTTATGAGAGAATAAATCCTCTTGTTTGCTCCCAACGAAGCTTTCCAGTAAAGTCGTTCTACCAATTTCGTTCATCTTTGTAAATTACATATCTACAAATATTGATGGAATATTTTGGATGCAGAGGAACCTCAAAGTCATGATTAGTATGGGTACATCAGCAAAGCTAGAAAAAGATGCTAGATTTCAACAGATAAAGAAGGAAGTCGTTGAGATGATAAATACAAGAATTCCTCTTTTTGAGACAAAGGTTTGTTTTATTCTCTCTCTCTGCCCCCTTCCTATTCTGATTTATTATATTTTATTTCATTTCTGTTTCCTCTCTTAGTTTCTCCTGATTCAACGGTCTTTTATCCCTTTTTTTTACTCTCTATAATGAAATATAGCATCTATTCTGCCAAACATTTTCTTAGGTACAGTGTTCCAAATAGGGCTTGCACTTTCTATTAAAATATTCCTTTTTTTCACCTTCTTGCCCCATGCTATTTTCTTCACTTTGTATCCCTCTTTATTTTCATGTGGATTGTTTTGTTTGAATACTTCTTCATTCGAGATTGCATAACTGTTTTCCTCCTTATTCTCTTTTTTCTTCTCTCCATCCCCTTATATGAGATCATGCTCTTTCTTCTTATTCATAGTTAGTACCCTATATTATCAACTGAAGTTAGAAAATTTTGCTGCTCTTGATGAAAAAAATGCATAATTGTTTTTCAGATATTGGAGCCACACACCAGAGCTTCTGATGATTTTCAAGAGATTGGTTCTGAAGAAAGAGTTGTTAGGAGGAAATTTAGCATGGATGCATCATTGGAGAATAAGATTTGTGATCTTTATGATCTATATATTGATGTAATCATTTGTCCTAGTGTGACTTTTAGCCAGATTTCATTTCTGTTGGGAAATCTTCACAATGAATCTTATCTTTGCTTTTTTGTTGTTTAATTGTTGTAGGGAGTGGATGAAGATGCTGCTCCACAAGTCAGAAAGCTTTATGTAGAGGTTGGGCACTTATCATTTCTTTCTCTACTCCCACAGTTACTGTAGTCATAATGAAAATCTTTATATTGCTGGCATTACGTGTCCATGAAGGTGGCCAAATTTGTCTCTGCAGTTATTGCTTCCCGATGGTTTTTGATAGTATCACTCTCTTGCCATTTGGATGGGAAGGGTGCATGTGACTGCTCTGTCTCCACTTTTCTCTTCTATCTCCCTCTCTCCTGTCTTTCCCTATTTCTCTCTTATCTTTTGTATCCTTCCCTTATAGAGTTGCCCTGTCTTCCCGTTCAATTACATCTTTTTTTTGTAATTAAAAACATGGCTTAAATTGCTTGTTGCTCAATAGAATTCCATAGAATTCATCCTGCATTATCACTGTTGTTCTTTTCCAAATAATTTTAACCAATCTTGTGATATTCTTCGTGAGCATATTTCCTGCTGCTACCTTGAACAGATCTCTTGTTCTTTGTTTTGATACTGGTCCTTTCACATTAGTTTGTTGGTGGTGAAGCTGTTGATTATTGTTCTTAATGCTCAACTATGGTTCTATTTTTTTCCGTTGCCAAGTTATTATCTTATGTTTGGCGTCCATCTGTGAGCAGCTTGCACAGCTGTGGCCAAATGGAATGATGGACAACCATGAGATTAAACATGCAGTTTGTAGGGCAAAGGAAAGACGGAGAGCAAGGTATAATAGACGTAAGGTATGTAAAATCTCCTCTCTGCTTTTTGCCCATATGTTGGTGCATATATTCTATTTATTGGGGTGTTTATGTTTTCAAATTAATCGGTGCGTCTTCTGCAGACTGGACGGAATCCAGCTTGACATTTTTTATATACTTATGAGATTTAAAGCTCTCCTTAGGCTCGGCAACAAGAAACCTATACCTGGCAATATTAGATATAATTACTTGAATATGACATGAAAATGTAATTAAAACATGACACGACATGAATACATGAATGTCTCAAAATTTATGTAATACGGATTATTAACATATCAAAAATTATATAAATATAAAATACCCTGACACCAACATGATAAGAATACACAAACAGCTAGGTCTAGAAAAACCTTTCTTTCCAAACATGCACAGCAACCTAGTGCATATTGATGATTCTTCTTAGGGTTTCAGATGAACCAGTTTTGGATGGATGATGCTGGACGTTTACTTGCCTATGTTCTCTATTTTTGGAGATATATTCATTAATGGTTCTTCTATTGTATCGATTGTTGTTTCTGATTTTGGCCAGTCAGTGGGATGAGATGACAGACTTGCCTTTTCTGTGTGCAGTCAAAGATGCAGCTTCTTTTCTTTGAAATATTCTCAGCTTGATAGCTGTTTGCTTATTTGTTTTCAATTTTGTCTTTTATAAAAGGATCAGGAGAAACTCAAGAGGAAAAAGATATTGGCACCGAGATTGGAGGCGAGTGTTCGAGTGGAGTCCGCCACAAGTGCTCCACTACAGCTCACGCAAGAGAGGTTGGCTACTGATTCCGGTACTCATGTTCTACCTTCAACCAACAAATCAATTTCAAGCACAACAGCAGCAGCTGCTCAGATTCCCAGTCCCTCGATAAATGGTTCCAGTTTGGACAGACTAAAACAAGAGAAGTTAAAGGGCATTTCAAGCAATGCCGTGGATGAAGGTGACTGATGGTTCACCAAAAGGAAAAGGTAAAAGGAAACCGGAAATGGAGTTGGATGAATCTCATTTCCCGCTGGAGTAGCTACCTCCGCAACAGGGCAATGACAGGCGCAAGTCCATGAAGCAGCCCGTGAATCTTTCTCAAAAAACTGCTACAAGTGGCAAACAGTAAGCTAACATCATTTGTTCTGACCTACTACCGATTTGTCACCTTGTCTGCTAGTGCCATTTTTGTAGTTAAATGATCTGTTCTTCCTCTTGCAGTCTATAACTGTCTGTTAAGTAGGAGATAGTGTCACGGTCCATGCGCTAGCCGGACAAGCTTAGAGTTTGAATCTTGGCTCATAATGGTAGCTGCAAGGAATGCTTTAATATTCTCATGCCAATGTATTTCTGGGCAACTCTTCTTTCACCTGGAAATTTTCTCTTTGCATTTACATAATTTCCAAACATAATAAATTAATTCCTTGATCTCATTCATTAAGCAGGAGACCCCTTCTTTTCTGCCTTTTTGTTTTAATAGCGAAACCTAGCATTTACATTCTTTTTTTGTATTTGTTCATTTATTTTTAAATTTGTTCATGTTCGTTAAGATTTTTTAAAATTATTTGAGTTTGATTCTTTTAAAATTAAATGTATTTTATCTTAATTTAAATTAAATAAATTTATTCGTGAATGTTAGACAAACGCATTCACAAATATATAATTGAAAAAAAATTTGTTTATGAATAATAAACAAATAAATTTAAGATAACAAACAAGTAAGTTAAATTTAAGTTATTATTAAACATAAATTAATAAATGCAAATACTATTAAATTTAAATTATTTTAAAGATAAAACAATAAAGCACAAATGTTTTTAAATTATTAAATTAAAGTATCAATAATATTACATAATAAAACACAAACATTTTGAATTATAAGCAAATAAATAAAATATAAATAATAACATTATTAATTATATTATAATCAAACAATAAATTAATTTTAAATAATTTATTAAATGATTAATAAATAAAATTGTTTGTGGATATAAATAAATATAACATTGTTTCAACTTGATTAAAATATTATTTATAATCATTTATCTAGTTTAACGAATGAATATAAACAAATAAAAATTCAAACTGTTACAAAACTTTCATCAATACGATCTGGTCATTTATAATCTTAAATTTAATTTGAGTCATATTATTTAGAATTTAAATAGTAAGTTTTAAATCAAATCAATTATTATATATTCTTAAATAATTTAGATGTTAATCATTTTAAATTTAGATCAATTTAAATTTAAAATATTTTTATTTGGATTGAATCAAATTAAAATTATTAACTTTTATTTTTTTTTAAAATAAATCCGATGGAATCGAGTTAAATTCAAAATAATTAAATAAAATTTTGAGTTAGCATCAATTTTGGTAGCTACAAGAAAACACTACCATAACCAACACGAAGAAAGCAAACAATAACTCCCAAAAAAAATAAAAAAAAGACTCCAACGTTTTCCTCGTTCGGTATTATCCACAAAAATTAGTTATTTTCTTCATCGAAATTACTAATAGATAAATGCCCAAAAGAGTTAGAGAGAAAAATACATTTTGTCGTATGGTGGGATGTCTCTACGGGCAGCTAGCGTCGACATGAAGAGGTTATTTTCGGTGGCCGGACTGTCATCGCCCTTCAAGTGCGATAAAGAAAGCAAGGTGCTCGGGTTTTAGGTTGAAGCGGAAAGTACTGGTGTGGAAAAAGGCTGAAGCTTGAAATGAAGGCGGAGCTACCCCAGTCTTTCTCTGTCAATCTGGGTTTGGATTCTCACATTTATTCTCTTTCAGTTAATTCTTTCTTTCACATTCCTCTCACTTTTTTTATTTTTTTCACTCGGTTTTATGTCAATTTCAAGTTTACTTTGTGTTCTTCAAACAAATATTATTCGATGAAATGACCGGCACGGGAGTCTTGAACCGATGTTATTTCAGTTTGTTATTAATGCTATAATTTCTATTGAAATATTCATCCCACTTTACCGAACTCATATTGCCTTTTGAAAGTAATTATCACCATGTTGGTAGCCTACAATAAGGCTTGCCTAATAACACATGGCCTCATTCTAATTGGCTTTTCTGTAAGCAACCTTTTATTTATTTATTTAAATTTATTTATTTAAATGAAATCACTTTCATATCATTTTAAATTAATAATAGCAATTTTCAAATTCTGCGGTGCACTAAACTTTTACCAAACTTTTCCACAAAGAGTTTGACATTTTGGATCCATGGTTTGAAAATGGAATAGGGTATATGACCTTTTCTCCATATTATATATATATGTATGTGTGTATACATGTATTCTGATTTCTAATTTTAACAGTATAATGTCACATTCAAGGACAAATATACAAAAAAAAATTCTTAAATTAATTTACATAAATGAATAATCGTAGAATCATCCCCTATAATATATTATGAAATATTTCTTGTTTGGTTGACAATCTTTTACTGAATTTGATTTGAGAGTAAAAAGAAAAAAAAATTTAAATTGTTTGATGAAATTAAATGAAATAAAAATAAATTTCTAAACGCAAGTTCAATACCATATGAATTATTGCTTTATACCCAAATTATTATCAAACATCCACTCTCATTAAGCATTTCAATTAGCCAAATCTTTTACACAAGTTGGTGAATTGTGTTATATTAATTTTGATAAATTCATATATATGTATTGTATTTATATATTGATTTTTTGCATAATATCTTATTTTTTTTGTATCTTAAAATATATTGTATCCAAAACTATCAAATCCGTTAGGAACCAAAAACATCCTTAAACAGCAATCTTCAAGAAGATAGTTGCTACAAATGATTATAAATTAGTTATTTTGTTCAGTGTTTATGTCAAGAGTTTGAAAAATAAGTTTGGTTGTGGGGGTTTGAACTTTGAATCCATCTCTCAATTATAAACAATGATATATTAAGATCAAAAGGACCGGAGTTGGAGTTGCCCTTCTAATCTATTGGAAGGAAAGGGAAGCTGACAAATGGAAATCCCAACCTTTGGCTAATTATTTAACAGTATTTGGACTAAACCCAACATCAAAACTTTCAAAATTCTTTTATTAGATTAATCATCTTGTCGTTACTTGGACTTAGAAGCACATAAAACAAAAAGAAAAGTCAGAACAAAAGTTCTTTTTTCAGGATCTTATGTCCCCATTGATGAAGACTTAAACCATAACTACTACAGCATGTGAAGTTTTTTTCAACCATTGGATCTATTAGTAGAGTGTTAAATTTTTACTTTTTTCCGTATAAAAAAGGCTGCAATTTGAGGATAAAAAAATTGTAAATGTTGAAATTTGAACAGACTGATTAAATGCCACCTTCTAATGATATCTACATAAATCAATTGAAATAAGTTTTGAATTCAACTTAAATTTTTATTTTCAACTATCAAAATTCAATCCTTAGTCAGCTAAAACTCTGAACTACCAATAAAAAAAGAAGTTTTCTCATTGCAAATTGCACCCAATAGCATTAATTTTATACTCCTATAGGTCTTTGATTTCTGCTTAGGCTTAATTGGACTTAAAGAATGATGACTAATTCAAAACAACCAGTCTTTTTCTACCAGCGCTATTTAAAAGACTTGGATTGTTTCCTTAAATTGTCACTAAAAACTAAAATCACTATTTCATAGCTAGTTTTGGCTTAATATATGTATGTTCAACATGGATTTGAGAGATGAACATGTTGCAATCAACCATACAGCCATGGAAATGGATTCTGGAGAACAGCGTCTTAACGAGCTTGGATACAGGCAGGAACTAAGAAGAGAAATGGTTATTTCATACTATATTACTTCCTTTAATGCAATCCTGTTTTTTTGGTCATTCATTTAGTTTAGGAAGTATCAAGATGTTTGGTAACATGGAAAAAGAAGGAAAATAATGAGGATGAAACCAAACATCCATATGTTTTTTTTTTCAAGGATTTTTCTGGGTGTCTGATATTTGCAATTTTTTTTTTCATTTGTTTGTCAATGGCAGACTTTGTTCAAGACACTTGCAATAACATTTTCAAGCATGGCGGTTTTCACTGGAACACCTTTATATGGCTCAAGCTTGAAGTATGCGGGCCCTGCAAGCATGATATGGGGATGGTTGGTCACCACATTCTTCACTTGGTTCGTTGGAATTGCCATGGCTGAGATCTGCTCTTCTTTCCCTGTGCTGTGATTTAAACTTTCTCATCCTTTCTCTATACAAATATTTTTGTTTTTTTTTCGACAATTTAATAACAATAACCCAACACATAATCCTTAAACTGGTTATATGCTTTTAAGTAGGCTTCACAATTCCTGTATACATATCCTGTTCGTATTAATAATTTGTGTTATATTAGATTTTAACATGTTTGTGTGTTAGTTTTATGTTTGTGTTATTGTTTTGATTTTGTGTGTGTTTTATATTATGCAATCGTGTCGTGTTCAAAATTACCTCTTGAGTTCTGCCTGGTCAAGGCCTTTGAACGATATTAGTAAATTAAAACTACTATTGGACCTTTATCTAATCGCTCACACAGTTGAAAAACTAAAAGGTTGGAGTGATTCTCGAAAGATTCTTTCTTTATATTACTCCAAAAAATGCAATAACAGCGTGCCTGAAAAGTGACAAGAACATGTTTGAAAACATCTAACAGACAACTGGTTCGTTGTATTTTTGGGCTGCACATTTGGCTGGTCCTAAATGGGGGCCATTTGCATCATGGTGCTGCGTTTGGCTCGAGACGATTGGTGTCATTTCTGGCATTGGCGCCCAGGTAAACAACTTCCTAATCCTCTGGCTCTTTGGCTTTGTTTTCTTGCATGCTTCGATACAAGGACCTCCAAATTCCAAAAAAATGGAGTTTGTTCCTGATTCATTGATTGAAAACTAGGCCTATTCAGGGTCACAGGCACTGCAGATTATCATACTTCTGTCTACTGGAACCAATAAAGGTGGTGGATACTTTGCTTCTCGAAGTGTTTTCTTGTGTTTGTATATATGCCTCGCTATCATATGGGCACTTCTCAACACCTTTTCCTTACGGGTCATCGCATTCCTTGATGTAATTTCAATCTGGTGGCAGGTTTGCATTTCGTTCTCTGCATCAGAATTACCATTACATTGTAAATAAACAATGAAGAAAGCTATACATATACATATACATATACATGTACATATGCTTTAATAACTTCGTATATGATTGATATTTTAAGTCAATTGTTAAATTTACATAAAAAAGATGGTATTCTCAAGTGATATGATATTAATATTTGGATTGATTCAAAACTTTATATGCATGGCGACCACGATTATATTATTAAACCTAATGGTTAGTTTATTAAAATATCAATCATACATCACGTTATAATAAGTTTTATACTGGTGTAAGTTAATCACTCCTATACATATGGTTTTCATTATTATATATGTAAGCTAGTTTAAGCATAAGTTTTCATTGAAATTGTCGCTGTAAATGCAGGTGATTGGAGGCTTGGTTGTGATCATAATGCTTCCTCTAGTGGCACGACCAACGCAACCAGTTTCTTATGTATTCACTCATTTTGAAACATCTCCCGACTCAACCGGAATAAGCAGCCAACCTTACGCAGTGATCATGTCGGTACTGCTTAGCAATTACTGTCTGTATGGCTATGACACAGCAGCTCATTTGACTGAAGAAACGAGAGGGGCTGATAGAACCGGTCCTATTGCCATACTTTCTAGCATTGGAATCATATCAGTATTTGGTTGGGCTTATTATTTATCTCTTACGTTCAGCATTAAGGTAAATGGTTTAGACTTGCAGAGTTTTACTTTTGTTTTTGGAATTTCTCGTAGGATTATAGTAAAGTTTTGACATTCCAAATTTGTGATTCTAAGTGCAGGATCCGAACTATTTGTATGATGTGAATAATGAGACAGCTGGGGCACTTGTGCCTGCACAAATACTCTATGATGCATTCCATGGCAGGTTTCAGAATTCTTCTGGGGCAGTGGTTTTTCTCTGCATTATTTGGGGATCTTTCTTCTTTTGCGGACTTTCAGTAACTACTAGTGCAGCCAGAGTAGTAAGCAAAACTTACTTTTGATTTTTTTTTTCTTTTTTGATATAAAAAGACCTCAATTTGAGAATAGGGTAAGAGATTACAGATATTATGATTCAAACCTGACCTACTAGGTTACATCCCAGATTTAAATTATCTTTGCAGCAAAAAATCACATCTTTTCTGCAGTTACAAACCTTCATGATCTCAACAGCAAAAAGTTCTTACCTGTCTCATTTTTACATCTTACTCTCTTCTATACAAATCATGCAATGATAGAAAGTGGTTTTTGGTTTCTTCTAGGTTTATGCCTTATCAAGGGATAGGGGGATCCCATTCTCACAAATTTGGAGAAAAGTTCACCCAAAGCATAAGGTTCCAACGAATGCTGTGTGGCTCTGTACAGCAATCAGCATCATTCTAGGCCTACCGATCTTGAAACTTGATGTTGTGTTCACCGCCATTATATCCATCAGTACGATCGGATGGGTTGGCAGCTATGCCGTCCCGATATTTGCGAGGCTGGTGATGGATGAGAAGAATTTCAAAGCAGGACCGTTCTACTTGGGAAGATCAAGGAGGCCAGTCTGCTTGGTAGCCTTCCTATGGATATGCTATACCTGTTCAGCTTTCCTGCTGCCAACTGTTTATCCAATCCAATGGAGAACTTTCAACTATGCACCAATTGCCTTAGGTCTAGTTTTGTCAACCGTAATGCTTTGGTGGGTTCTGGATGCAAGAAAATGGTTCAGAGGACCTGTAAGAAATATTGACATGCAGATGCAGAATGAAGATAGATGATGCAGTCTGATAACATGGAATACCATAGTGGAAACTAAATACAAGTCACTCAATTAAAACTTAATATGTTTCCAGGAAAAAAAAAACTACGTAAAATGCATTGAATCCAATAATTTTTTTTTTTTCAGATTTGATTCCAGTGCAGCAAGAGGCAAAAATTCCATGATCCCAATACATATATACAAGCCAGGATGAACTTTGAGATATGTTGATGGTCTTGTACATCCCAAAATAGCCGAGCCTAGGATATTACTAAGCAAACAAATAAATAATAATAGGGGCCAAACCCAGACATAACCGAAAGAGTTCTAAAGCATGCCCATCTAGAATTTAATAGCAAAGGCAAACATAAGCAGAAACAAACCTTTTGCGTGACCAACATCTTCTTTCATGACAAAAATAGCTCCTGGGGACTCCATAGGCGATGACCAATAATGCAAGAGTGGTTCTACAGTTAATCTTCATGTTAACACTGAGCACTGAGATGCAAAATCAACACTCATCAATTTTTATATTCTTCAACAGGATTTCAGTGCCCAAAAAAAGGTTCTTACATTTACCTGCAAGAGTGCATCTAATATTTGATATTCGAAGAGCAGAAAGCAACACATTCAGATTAAACACAGCAGAGCTCAGCCTGTTCATGTTTACGAGATGGTCCTTCCAGAAACAATCCAGATTGTTGAAGAGAAGTGCTCTCAGAATTCCCAATAATACGAAAATTAGCAGCAAAAAGAAACGGAGTGAAATTTTCACTGTAACAGGATTGAAACATGGATTGGAGACAGAAGTTACACAACTATTAAACTCAGATTAAGTCAAAAACACCACCAGCGCCCGCTGGATGGCCTATGCGCGATTGTACGGTTGCCAGAACACCAGCCAGTCCAGTAACTACAACGACTCCAATACTCCATTACCCGACCGAGAAAGAGAATAATTTCGCCCTTTATTAACGTTGCCCCACTAATACGCAACGTTTTAGACTAAAATGCTTACTTTGACATTTTCACCCCCTAATGTTTGATTAATACCAAAATTACACTTTCTTTCTTTGATCCTTTTATCAGTTGGTTTTAAGTTAACTAGCATTTTACTTCCCTGATTACGCCTTATTGCTCTAAGATTTTAACGCATCGGAGAGAGGATCAGCCAATAAGGGCGTAGCTAGGTTTAAAAGGTACGTCCTTTGAAATTTTATTTTATTTATATTATTTGCATTTCTTGAAAATTTTTTAATTTTGTTCTGGTTTTATCGGATTGCGAAGCTGATTGCCAATTTCATTTGAAGAGATCCGAAACTTGACATAGATAAGATTATCAAGCAACTAGGTTTGATCTAAATTCAACATTTCAGTTTCGCATGTTTCTAGATTGTTAGTTATTTCCAAAGAGTGTTTCTGGAGTTTTTTTTTGAATGCAACGTGAAGGCTATGGCAGGATCAGGGAGTTCGATGCTGTGTTCATTTCTTTTATTTACTGTCATTTTCTCACTCCAAGAAATGTATCGAGGGAAGTTAGCGTCGTCGTAGTTGTTTATAATACTTGGAGGATTCGTCAGCTCCCTCTTGTTTCTTGTGT
This sequence comes from Adansonia rubrostipa, assembly GCA_038381775.1. Lineage (NCBI taxonomy): Eukaryota > Viridiplantae > Streptophyta > Magnoliopsida > Malvales > Malvaceae > Adansonia > Adansonia rubrostipa. The sequence goes on along the minus strand of JBBYHM010000019.1, from coordinate 21,134,986 downwards.
CACTAACAGTGAGTCCCTAGAGGCCCTGAATCGACTCCTTTTTCTTCTTTATTTATCACCCAAATTCGCAATCCGCTGTTTTATGTTCTGACTTATGGTTTTAATCTGATTATACGATGTATCTGTCAATGTTGTAGATGCCGACGAATTACAATCTGAGATCTGAAAACCGAATAGCGGTCTTTTGTATGATTTGCATTACTTGATTTAGCTTTATGATCTGTTTTTTTTCTTGCCTTCTGCTCTTTGAGTTCATTGGGAATTTCCAGGAAGTATGTGGGATGAGGACCGGCTGGGGCGGTGGTAAGCATATGGAGACCTTTTGTTTTTTTGTTTTTTTTTTGTTCTTTTTTTGGTTAATTTTATCTGCTTTTCTTCTCTTTTTAATTAATTATGGGGAGATATTATTAACAAAGGTTACAGAGAAAGAACCTTTAACATTTTATATTGTTCTGTTCACGCAACTTTCCTTGGTGAAAATATGGCATGCATAGTGCATCCATGTCTTAAGAGGTTTGCTACTGAAATTAAACACTAGTAAGAAAATCCGAGGTTTAATGTTTAAAATCAATTATTTCCTAGTTTTATTAACAGCTACTTCGAAGTTCATTAAAATCTGACATTGACTTTTTTCTTTATGGGAAGAAACCACTATTTATGTTCTATTAATCAGACATAGTTTTTCATGGAAAATGCAATTTAAGGATCCATCTTAGTAACTAGCACATCGTTCTAACGAATTTTACAATGCACTGGATTGTCTGCTACAGAATTTATCATTTGATAAAGAGATTATCTTGAATTGCTCTTATTCTTTCCTTTGGCAGTCATATTAGCCGAAGCTGTTGCACTGATTGCTGCTACACTGTTCACCGTGCGTGTATCACAACATGGTCATGTTAAGAAGTGACTCATTATCTGCATTTTACTTCATGTTCGTACCAAGCTAGCTTTATGAGAAACTTTTTAATTCATTAACAGCATGGTTTGTTAAGTTCAAACTATGTGGAAGGAAGAATTTGTTTAAGGAATTCCACTGATAATTGAGGACAAGGGTGTAAATAAAACACATGTGCTTCAAGCTACTCTGGTTTGGCTCGAAAAAACTCGAATTCAGCTCAGTCATTGTCGAGCTTGATCAACTCGGGTTATCGAGTGAGCCGAATTTGAGTATTCTTATCTTGACTCGAGTAGCTTGCAAGTATAATTGATCCTTTTAAAAAAAAAAAAAAAAAAAATTTAGTTAGCATTGAAGATTCTCAATTTGAACTTGAATTCGAGCTCGAATATAAATAATCGAGTTTGAAGTCGAGTATGACAATCGAGCACATTTTTACTAGCTAAACGAACCTAATCTAGCAAGCTCAAGCACTTCGATTTCCATCTCAAATTGAGATCAAGCTTTAAAAGTGAAAATCGATCAAGTTTGAGCCAAGCTTCTGGCCCTGAATTTTGAGTCGAGCTTGAGCTTCTTGCTGTTTGAGTTCGGCTTGACTTGATTACTCCCCTAATTGAGAACCAAACCAATGTTGGAGAGAAACTGGCAGTTGCTGGTGAAGATGTCTCTTATAGAGTCATAGTGGAGCCAGGGTGATGCACTTGAACCTTAAGACTTCCTTTTGACAAATTGTAGGCTTATAGCTACACTCAAACGTTAAATGAGGAAAACGATGATTCCTAATAAGTTTGTTCCACGCTGTGGAAATGAGGGCCAGTCTGAGGAAAAAAACCTGAAATGCTTTTGAATAGGAAACAAACACACAACTTGCTTAGCATGAAACTTTCGGTTTGTGACAAGAAGTTTTACAAGTAACGTGGACAGTTAGTACAACTAATGGCAAATTGGTTTTTTGTTTTACAAATAGTCATACTAATGACTGCTTTTATATTTCGTCTTCAATGCAGCTTCTTGTTCTCAGCGGGATTACTTTATGAGATCAACCAGATTTCTGGTGTGACTGTTTTTAAAAGTTAATCGAAAACAAAGAGGCACTGAATTGAAATATCATTCCTTTTCAGCTTAAAAGGATATTTTGATTAGAATGTTAACTGATTGTGCTACTATGACTGGATCAAGAGTGCAAATTTAGAAATTTTCTGTTTAGATGTTACTGTTGTTCATTTTGTTATTGGCTCCATGAACTTATACAGATGACAGATGGATCTTCTCCCCACTCGCTCCCTGACCCTTTATTTCCTTTGAATGAAGAGTCTTGAGAATCATTATTGGTTTCATGTCCATTTTTCTTTGGTGCCCCACTTTGTGCTTGGTAAATTTGGCTTTGGTGAAGTATTTTGCATGCGTTATATTTATGTTAAAACATGACAAACGAGGGGAAAAGCCTTATGGATTGTTGCAACAAGGTGTCGGTAGCCATTTTCTTCTCATGGAATTATGTCTGGTGCTAAGGGTTTTCAGGGACTTTCTTTATGATAATCAGACGGTTGTGGTTGGTGTTGGAGATCAAACAGATAGCAAAGAAGCTTTAGAGGGATAGGAAGAATGATGGATTGATGATAAGCAAGAAATTGAAGCAGTGATTTGCAGGAATTTGCCAAGGTGGATTTTATGAAGTCTAAGAAGATGAAATGGTGGGATGATCAACTTGAGGGGTTTGGGTATCAACGTAACCTTTCAAAGGCGATGATCAAATAACCTACTAAAATGGGGTCAAATTTGTTGAAAGATCCACAGTATGTTTTCCAGTTTCTTTTCCTTTCTTGTTTGTTTGCATGGCATTCAAGCTAATAGTTCTTTTTCGAGACTATTTACCTTGATGTGTGAACCAGTGTAATCTGTACTGTATTGATATCGGCTGTATGACTGCTATGTATTGGTTTTACGCAATCAGTAGCACACTGTTTCATTTTCATAATGATTCAAATCGACTTATACCAGTCAGTACTATTACATATTGGTCTGTATTGGTCTGTATCGGTCAGAACCATTTGGTGCAAGTTTTTGATTCTTTATTTAAATTTTTTTTTTCACTTATTTTATTTTTAAATTAATTTTTAATATTTGTTGTCTTAATCATTTTTATTTTCTTCGTAATTACATTTAAGAATAAAATATATTTATTAAATTATACTATTGAACTTAATTAATAATAATTTATTTTTTAAATATTTTTATATCTATTTATTTGATATTTAAAAATTTTGGGTATGAAATATAATAATTTAAAATTTTATATTTGCATGTAAACATATTTACATTTATATAATAAGATACATTTGCATCTATAAATAATATATATTTTATTAAGGAATTTGAAAATATAATATAAATTTATTTCTAAAAAAATATTTGACAAAAAGTAAATTCGAAATGATATGATTACAATTTTTGATATCGATATGTACCATTATCAGAACAAGAATGGTACATTTATGGGTACGATACGTGAATTAGCTAGTAACATGCTTAGGTTGCAAGAAATGCATGTGTTACCTCAAATGTAGTAGCCTCACTTGACTACTATAAATAATTTTTTTGATTGAATTTGATATTACAAGTGAAGCATGTATATATATATATATATATATACATGTATATTAAGCTTTGAATTCTTATATTTATGGAAGTCGACACAATGAAATCATTAGTTGATTTCTAGTAACTCCATTTGTCATAAGAAAAGAAAAAAAAACCTAAAATCAGAATTGGGTTCTCAGAATTAATCACCAAACCTTATTTCCTATTTCTTATAAAATAATTATTTTCATTTGTTTATAAAAAAAAAAGTTCCATTTTAAAATTAAATATGAAATAACAGAATAAAGAATCTCCTAATCTTGGAGATTCTTCTTTTATACTCCATAATTACCTGAAAGTAATCAACAGGTGGTTTCAAAAAAGAAGAAACTTAAAATTTCTAGTATTATTAGGCGAAGTGGGTAGGCCACCCAAGCAGACCCACTACCGATGACTACGCAACCCACTAATCTTCCTGGTCCTACCAGTCCCACGGGCTCCTAATACCCTCCGCTCAGCGGCAGGGGCCGCTGCCTACATCCTCTCCCCACTCCTCTCACTAGTCACTATCTTCGCTCGACTTTCTTCATCACCGATTAACCAGTAACTGGAACTTTAAATGCACATGGATTATCATTTTGTGCGTATATAATGGTAGTAGGTTTATAGGGAATAGAGATCAATTCGTGGAAGGAAACAAAAGCCAACTTTTGCTCATTTAGAATCAAAATGACAACCATTTAAGATCCATTTATTTCCAAAAATTAAAAAAATTAAAAAAATTGACATTTTTTCTTATTTGAATGATTACCCGTAAAACATCATTTGTTGATTGGTTGTTTTTATCGATCTATACACTGAAGGGATCAATCTTTTTGTTTTGTTTTTTTTTTTTTTTCTTTATCTAGGATTTAACTTTTTCTATTTTGTTTTAATTTTCGAAAAATATCTTTTCCTTATAAAATATTTAAGGATTTTTCCAAAAAAAAAAAAGTTAATTTTATGTTAATCGAAAATATATTTTTATTCGTCAAGTTAATTTTTACAAAACAAATTAAGGAATTTTTTTAGGAAAAATAGTTAATTTTATGTTGATCTGATATTTATTTTTTTATTAATCAAATTAATTTTTACGAAATAAACAAAGCTAATGATCACTAATAAGGTAACTATATAATAGTGTAAAAAGCTTATAAAATTGTTTGGTTTGGCATAATTACTTGTAGCTTAACATTATAAAAAATCTCCAACTTTTTTAGTTATTTAGTGAACACCAAAATTGGTGGCTTTTCCTAGGGTTGAAATGTTCAATGGATCTTGTTGCTCCTTTTAGGTAATTGTTAGCTGCTTTCAAGCCTGGGGGAAAGAAACAAATCTGTTGAGTGCCATTGATAGTGAGTTTCTTTTTCAGTTTCACCACCTGGCTTTAAATTGATCTCCGGTCACAATACAAATCTGATCCTTTTTGGCAATTGTCTAATAATAATCACCCATCTCTTTAATCTTTAACCCAAAATAAAAGAACAAAGTTTGACTCAATTCTGAGTTTTTGGTACTCTTTCTCATCTCACTTAGACTAAAATGGATTTGGATGTAATTCGAATCAAAAATCTCACTTAGACTAAAATGGATTTGGATGTAATTCGAATCAAAATTAAAGTGAATTTAGATATCGGATAATTAAAAATTTTTATTCAAATTTATTACGGATAATAAATCTGATATCTGAATTCAAAAATTATTTGAATTTATAATATTAAGATCTGCAAAAAAATCGAATATCTGATTTTTACCCGGACCTAGAAGGGACACTTTGTCTCTGTTTGCACATAAGATAAGCTGGTGTCCCTGTTGAATAGAAATGGGCACTTCCAATGGTGTAGCGGTTAATGGAGTTGCCATTTTGCAGGAAACAGGTTTACGAGTAGTTCCCTTTTCAAGTTTCAATCATTCCAAAACATAAATTAGGGATTTCCCACCACACATTTCAGCAATTTTAGCATGGTAGTAACATTTTTTAAATTGCTAGCTTCAATCGTATGATAAAAGCTTAATCAACATTAGGGCAACAGTGGCCTACAGTATATACTATTTTGTGCTCATTTTTCCTTTTTCAATTTGCATTGAGTGATGGGGAAAGTTACAAGTTGAATTGGTGACCCATGGTCCCATTTTTGTTGAACAGTAAAGGAACTGCAAATGAGTTATGGTAATTAACAACTGCTATTCAAGCTTGACATGAACATGAACAAGAACCTTTTCAATCCTAAAAAGATCAATTTTCCTTCCCTTTTTGAACTGTCCATGAATGGCATAAATACCAGTTCAATTCCACTGAACTAGTAGCCCATCGAAAATGGCTTATATGACTTGAGATCAAGAACAACCCCTGCAATTGAACCAGCAGCAGCAGCTATGGTGATGATAAGGCAAGCAATGCTAAGGAGTTGTAGACAAAGCCATCTTGTGCTCCACTTTGGGATCTTCTTTTGTGAAATGTACATCTCAACTGGGAAATAAACTGTGAGCGGCCAAAATCCAAGAGCCCCAAGGAGTCCAACAATATCATTAAAGAAGGGAAGAAGCATGGAGATCAAAGTTGTTGTGATCACAAAACTTGTCCTCCAAACCAATCGGAAGAGGTTGAGTTTGTAAGGCCGGAACCCCAGGATATGGATCTTGATATCTTTGGAAATGAACTCACTGTCTGGGAACTTTTCGGATGCTGATTTCTCGATGAAGGCGAACAGGGGTTGACAGTAAACTTGGTATGCACCAACAAGGTGAATTACAATGGCGGCATTGGCAATGTCAAGGAGCCAGAAAGGGTTATAGAATCCAAAACCAGTTAAAAGGTTTCCAGGGGACATGTCTCCGAAAGCGGCATAGCCCATGCAACCACACAACATGTAGAAGAGGGTTGTCACTCCAACACTTATCGAAGTTGCCTTTTTCATTGTCTTTGATTCAGATGGTGGAGCCTTGAGGGTGTCCTGTAATAAATACCATATTGTTAAGTTCAAGTTCTACTGGCTTCATCAAGTAAACAAGTTATTAGCTATATTAGTTGGATTCAGGTTTAAGTGTTAGATGTGAGTACATTCAATTTTTTTTTTAATTTTTTTAATGTATTTGAAGGGTTCTTGAATGATTGTATTCTCATACTCATTCTCGAAAATATAATTAATACAGATATTTTAAAAAAAATAAAAAAATCAGAGAGCAACAAAGTTTATTAGAGTTAGATAAATTAGACAAAATGAAATTGTATACCTGAATTTCGATGAGTATAAGGGAGTAAGAATAGGCAAAAGCTATGTCTCCAAGTGCTTGGAAGCTCCTCCATATTTTCTGGGTTTGAGTAACAGTTCCAACACTTATACCAGTCAGGCTTCCCCTTATTGTTCCAGTTTCTGGCAAAATTAACCAAACGAAAAACACCTCAAATCAGCTTTCATAATACCAATCTTATTTTCCAAAAGTTCAAGATTAGGATGCATTTTTTTAAGTTCCTAAGCAAAGCTGTTAGACCTGCGACTTTAGCAATTCCAAGACCAAGTCCAATCGTTGAGTAAGTGAAGGACATGACAGCAGCAACAATGGAAAGCCACCATAATTGATCAAAGTCAGGAATTTGAGAGCAAATGATTTCAGCAATGCCAAAAGCAATCATATAAGGGTTACTATTCATGTGGCATGGATTTTTGCCACCGCTGGCATGGAAGCAATTAGACCTTTTGATAGCCCTGTTACATCAAAAGAAAAAAACCCAAATTAAAAAACAACTATTAGCCCAACCAATGCAACAAAAAAAAAAAAAACACACTAATTAAATTAAAATTTTAAGTTGGAAACTCACATCATGCTAATTGATGAAGCAATTGTGTATCCAACGGCAACTCCAAAAAGGTTCAGGTATTGAACCCACCCACAAATCTTGACTTTAAGCCCACCTGAAAAAGTACCAGACAAAAAAGGAAAAAAAAAGATGTTTAAGCTTAAAAGATTTAGAAACAACCCATTTTGCTAATGGAATTGAAAGGTTAATTGAATATATTAATTACCAAGATTTGATCGGACAGCATCCATGTAAGTATAATTTCTCTTGCCATTAACAGGGTCACCAGTGCGGTAACAAGCAGCCAGAAGTGTGGAGGTGTAGTAAGTTACAAAAGAGAACATGAACATCACTGCTGGACCAGCAATCCATCCGAGTTGAGCCGTGGCCCAGGCCAGAGACAGGACACCAGAACCAATCACTGCTGTAATGATATGAGCACTTGCGGTCCATACAGTTCCTGGAAAATGAAAAACAGTAACATTAAGCTAAGTTAGTTTGATCTTCATTTTATAAGTATTTGCATTTAATATCTGCCTCCGACATATTTTAAACATCGTTATAAAGATACGAACTTCACACACTCACAACCGAACTCAAATTTGAGTCACACGCATGTTATTTTGTTTATAAAAAGTAGAAGCCCAAGTAAATTTACTTTTCGACAAAAGTAACAGAAAGCAAGACAAAAAAGCAAAAAGAATCATCATGTCATAAAAATTCCTGGAATTTACCAGTTCGTTTGAGACGGCCGTCGTCATCAAAGCATTTGGAGCCGCCTTGCGGAAGCACATCAATGGAAAGGCCAAAAACTTGGTTGTTGCTCTGAAGGTGATTTCTTCCAGCAACATCCTCTCCCATCTTTGTTAAAATAAAGTGAAAAAAAAAAACAAAAAAATAACCTTGTTATTTCCTTGTGTGATAGACGAAAAAAGGTTCAACGATTGCCTTACAAATTTCCTTTTCAAAGTTTAGGCACAATATCTAACAAAATCAAAGAGATAAGCCTGAAGCTTTGATGTATCAAAGTCTAGTTCAGTTTTATGGCAGTGACTGCTGTTTTCACTGACACTGAGTAGATTTTCACACCTCCAAATACTCACAAAAGAACCCAAATGGATCCAGATTTCAGAGCAAGGAAATATCTTTCCAGGATGCTTGAATATAGGCTGAAGAATGAGGCATGGGGGTGGAGTATATATAAATGCTGTGGGGTTTAAAAAAAAGGTAGCAGAGAGTAGCACGTGGTCTCTAAATGACATTAAAAAAGGCTGCTCAGTAACCCCAGTTTGGCCCCAGACCGCTAACTTTAGTCAAATATTAGCAATATAGCATGGGCTATCTGTCTATCTTTCTATGTTTATGATGTACAAAAGAAAGATCACAAATCTTTACAACCGATCTTTGGGTTACCTCACAAAGAAGGCAATAGCACTTCCCTGCAAGCTAAAACTTTCCTTTTTCAGATTTCAATAGTAAGGCATAACTGCACTTTCTAATTTCTTGTAACAGTCTTTAATACATATTCAGGGACTCCCTGGTTCACTGTTTTGGGTTGGGAGGGTTTATAGTTTTTTTTCTTTTTTGTCTTTCATATAAAAAAAAAGAGGATACTTTAGTTTTTGAAAAGGAAAGGTATAGTAAATATTAAAATTTGAATTTTTAATTTATTAAATTTAATCTTTTAAGGGTGATTAATTAACTATGTATGTAGCCTACTAGAAGTAATATATTTTTAATGAATTATAATTTTTTTCCAACAGTTTTAATGAATTTTAATTAATTTCTCACCAACCATTCCTCTTTCTTTTCTCTTCTCAATTACCAATCTCTTTGTCTATAAAAGATGATAATAATTTACTATTAACATTAACTATTTGTTTGTATCTTTTGTTGGCTAAAATTGATAATCAATTATTTTTTAAACCTTGTTAGGTGCACAATATGCTTTGGATTGTTTGATGAACAAAGCAAAACTTGCAAAAAGTTTTTTAAACTTGCAAAAAGTTTTTTAAGTGCATAAAATTTTGGAAGATTATTGATGTGGACGTTTTCCAAAGTGCAAAGCTGGACTCTGGGTTTCCTTGGGAGTTTTTCTTCTTCACATGAATAAATTATTTAGCGAATTTCATGTTTTTGCAACCCCAATTTTTACTTCAGGTTAGATTTTAACATAACACAATTATACAAAATAAAAAAATGAAACACGATACGACAAGAATAAGGCACATATATATATATATAAACATGTTAAAATTTATATAAATATATAATACATCTTAAAATTATATAAAAATATAAATATGATATGAATGCATAAATTAAACAACGTACATGCTATTATAATATAATATGGATATAGATACTAGTTAAAAGCATAGAATTTATTCACTCAATGTATTATGCATGAATTTATGTGTTTTTTTTTTTTTTTTTTTTGGGTTTCAAGAACTATATATATAGCTTCAAAGCAAATGATAAAGTTACATGCAAAAAGAGACTTAACGCTTTATTTAATGGACAAAATAACATGATACTAACTAATAATACTATAGTAATTACTACTTTCAAGTTATTTAAAAGGAAATGCTGTCATGTAAACAGAATGAGCTTTATTCATACCTTCATTATTGTGCCTCAGATGCAACAACAGCAGGAAATAGAAGAGGGGATATTGTACCAAGTCTTTTTTTTCGGTTATGAGTCTCCTTGATGAAATTTGGGTTGCTTATATAGTGGAAAAGGGAAGAGGTTGTACAAATAATTAATAATTTAATTTATCTCTTTAAAGGACCACCTTTGGTTCAAAAATTCTCTTTGTCATTGCTTCTCCTCCATCCTTATTGAAGGGGTATAAGGTTCCATACCATTATTTTCATTTTATTCATTCAATAGCAGTCAAATGCCCTTTTTCTTTCTAGTTCATTTATAATATAATAATCCTAAACAATAAACAATGCTCGACCAACTGGCCCTCTAAAAAAAAAAAATCAGAAGAAAAAGTAAAATCAGTGTTGCCAAGGGTGCAAGCCTACTTCAAGTATTAGAATAATTAAATTATCTAAGGCACATTTTTGAATGTATAACTCTAATAATAAACTTTAAAGATTGATTCTGTTTATCTTTTCTTTTTTGTTGGTTAATATACATGATTTGTTGGTTTCTTTATAGTCTCAGTTGTGTTATTGAATGCTCAAACATTGAAAAATAAAGAGTTTTATGTTATTTTTTTTACTACTAAAAGGTACAATTGATAAAATATTTAAAATTGATTAGCAGATGGTTTGGCGAAATCCGGGGTTAATCGATCTACTGAATTTGTTGCTATGTTCTAATCTTTGTACCGGTTGCTATGCTTTTACTGCTCCCTACTGCTTTAACTTTCAATTTCAATAAACTTTGCTTTACAATAATAAAAATAAAATTAAAATTAAAATGATAAAGAACTTTAATTAAACTTCTTAAAGAGATGTTTTCAAAAGTTCCTAATCAAATGTGTCTTGTCTGAGAGAATAAAAAGCACTTTAATTTTTGGGGTTAAGAACAATGTGAATGCGCAAGCCCTAAAGATACTAAATAAAACATTCGTGAATCCCGAGTTTAATTTAGATAATTTATATAATTATCTTTAAGAGTTGAAATTCAGCATATCTAAAATTAGAATCCTTGCACAACTCCTTACCTTATATATCTTCGAATCGGACATACTTCGTTTTTAATAAAAAAAGAATTGCTATTCTTGAGTGGACAATCAGCAATTCAGCATCTAATTCCTGTCTTTAGTTCCCAATGAATGAAAGAAAGGTTATTTCTCCTCTTGTGGAAAAGGCAGTTAATTCTAAATAATTAGATGCTCTTACTAAGCAAAAGGTGCGTCCTTTGTGTTTTTGAACGAATGTGCCGACATATTCTATTAATCTTGGCTTTACTTTAAAAAAAAAAAAACTATATTTAGGGGTTGCAAAATTCTGTTAAAATTGAATTAATTTGGACTAATTTGTTAATTAATAAAATTTCAAATATAATTTTTTTAAAAAATTTGGATTATTGGTTAATTCTATTTGAAAATCGAAAATAATCAAATTATCTAAAATATATAAAAATTATACTTTTAATCTCTATTAGATATGTAATTTAAGTTTTATATTATTGAAGTTTTTGACTTATTGAATGCAAATTTTACTTACGTTTAACTTTTGAATATTTGTTGAATTATTATATTTATTTAAATTATGAAAAATTAAGAATTTAAGATTAGAAATATAATTTTAACTTATTAATGGTATAACAATTAAGTTCGTTTAAGAACCAAAATATTTTCAGTCATTTTTGTAGAATTTGATTTTGCCAGTTAACTAAGTAGTAAAATTTTTTAATAAGGATTAAAGAAATTTGGATTTACTTGGGGGATTCAAAATTGAGAAAACAAAAAGTCTTGTCTTTGTCCTGACAAAAGATTGGTGCAAATTTACCAATGATTAGTGTGAAAATGTTATTTCGCCACTTAACTTTGATCTAATCTGGTATGATAATAATTTATTAGTTTAATTTTTATTAGCTTTTTTAAGGGTTTTTTTTTAAATTAATTTTACATATTGAGTAGGGGTGAGCATGGTCTAGGTGAGTGGTTCTAAAATTAAAACCATAGATTATTCATGCAGAATCGATCCTAAAAATTTTGGGTTATAGATTGAGTTATAAACTTTTAGGACTGACTTTAGGACCAACCCTACGGTCTAGGGTCGACCCTAGATAGTTAATTTTTTAAATATAAACAATCAAAACAATAATATTTCAATCATGTAAATAAAAATTACAATCTCATAATCGAAATTCATAAATATTAAAAAAAATCTCAGATATTCACAGCTTGCTTTATGGCCTTTATTTGCAATTAAACATTATAAACTAATAAAATATAAATATCAACAAAATTATTCCAATATGAAACTGAAAAAAGTCTTCACGTGATTCATCTTAAAATTGATAAGTCGATCTCAGAGTCTAATTATATGATTTGAGCCTTCGATTTAAGATGGATGGATATATATCTAGGACTACATTCCATCGTACAAGTATTGGTCCTAGAAAATTAAGATCAAGAACTACCTATTAGATCACAAAACCACCTTAAAATAGATCCAAATCCATTGATCCAAGAGACCCTAAAACGTTGCTCACCCCTAATGTCGATTGACTCTATAATGAATTGGTAAATTTCTCTTTGAATTTATGAATAATAATCGGGATAGTAAAAATATTTTTTGTCTAAGGTTTGGTACAAGTCGTCGAGTTTAAAAAAACTTGTTTCACAATTTAAAATATACTAAAATTAATTTATATTAATATATATTAAATTTAAATAAAAAATTATTTTACCGATCAAGGGTTGGGTACAAGCCTAAAATATCTAGAGCAAAGGTGTATATCTATTAGTATATTAAATATAGTTAGGAAATGATCAATGGCAAATTGAGAAGTTATTCCGTTATTACGAATAAAATAACCCTTTTTTAGTCCGAGAGTACTGTTTAATTCAAGTTTGAACTCATAGTTTATATATTAAAAAAATAAAGAAATTATATATATTGGCCATAATTGAAGATAAAAGAAAGAAATTATAAATAATTGAATTTGAACTTTAGACTTATTAAATATTATCTCTCAAACGTGATTATATAAATTAATTGGGTTAAATTATGTGTTCAACGAAAAGATTTTATTAATTTAATTTGAAAAAAGATCGTATTTGTTCACTAGTTGATTGTGATCTACACCCAAAGAACCACTTTAAACTTACTGTTGCCATGCTAGCGATTGATGATTAGAAGAAACTTAGCGTATTAGCATCAGAAATTGATGTATGTTGCTACTGGGTAGTTAAGCAAAGGTTGCCAGTTTTGACCATCCCACTACTAAGTAGGTGCTGGAATTCAAAACAGAAATGTTAGATTAAGATGACTCAAAATAATTAGACGGAGAGAATGCGACAGTTTTTTAAAGATAAGTTTCAAGTTTGGAAATTCTAAATTAATGAAAAAAAAAAGGAAAAAAAAAACCTAGAAAAGATAAGTTTTTAGAGTCTTAAAATTCAATGAATCGAATTGATAAAAACCGATGAAATTTGGTTTGAGTAGGTTCAATTAGAGATATTATTTGGTTATGTTTAAAATATCAAAATATTACGTAATTAACATATATTTTATCTAAAATTAAATTGAATCAAATCGTTATAATCTCAAATTATTGTTTGGATTTTCCTTATAGGTTGAATTTTCTAAGAAGTTCGATCTTAATATTTTGGAACAAGTGACACATGTATTAATTACTATGGAATCAAATGGTGGAATTTATAAGTGGCATTTGTTGATCAAGCGACCTCTTAGTTGTTGTAGAATATATTACACAAAACCTTGACTTATGCACTATTTTATATCGATATGAATTACGATTTTAGATTACATGATGAGAGATAATTTAATTTTCTCATTGCATAAATTCACTGAATTTTAGCAGCTAGTATTAATCCACTTTGGTCATGCACTGGTATTACAATATTTAATTTTCTTATTGATTTCTAGATGAAAACCATTTTATATAGCTATTCCCAAAAAGGAAATTAAAAAAAAAGAAATAATAATAAATAAATTTATGCATATCAAATTTCCAACTCAGTTAAATGAATCATCAATTAGGTTAATTTGGGTTTACAATATCCTTTTAGATGAAATGGGAAATGTATCAATAATCAAAGCTTGAAGGTAATGCATTAATTAACTTAATAATAGTTAGATTTTATAGTTTAATGCACAATATAAAAGAAAAAAAATTTAGCAACCTAATTATGATAATGACATGGAATAATTTTCTTCCAAAACCCGAGTCATTATTAATTGGAACTATTTTATGGACTTATTGATCAGATGGTATAATATTTCATTTTCCGTCCACATTCTGAAATTTGATGTATATATATAATGAGATTGACATGGAATAATTAGCAACCTAAATCGAATTTGAACTTGAAATTTAATTCAAATGATTCTTTCAATTTTCCTAAAAAATAAATTTTCGTAAAATTATAGTTCGATGTTAGCACTTGTAAATCTCTTTCTACAATTTTTTTTTTTTGTTTGGACCTCTTTTTGTAAATACTTGTAAAATTTAAGCTTTTTAGGCAAGACCCATGATCCATCAATGGGAAACTTCCAATTTGAACATTAGATTCTTTTGAAAGATGATCAATAATAATTATGCTGATAAAATTATGCATGGAATAATTCTAAGGAGAGAGGGAAAGAGAGCGAATAGTTCATTTATTTACTTGGGTTGAGATTTATTTCTTTTATTTCTGATTTTCTTTGAGAGGAAAATGACAAAAAAAAATCTAAATATAAAAAATACATGAAGAATTCACTAGTCAAAAATGTCTTCTAGGTAGAGCTGAAATTGTTGAATATTTTGGCTTATATATAAAATTTTTTATTTTAAGGGTGAAGAGAATGACTTGACTATCTCTCCGAAAAGCACAATTAGAATAATTAAGTGGTTGTCCCACACTTTTTAAAGCCCTTGAAAAGCAAATACTTAGATCAATCTCGGTTGATTTTAATTCCAAAATGAGGGGATATATATCAAAAGACAATTTTGAGGCCATCCTTGTCATGGAAACAAAAGGAGCTAATTTTGGTAGCTATCTAAAAGTTCTTCAGACTTTTTAGGACCGGTCCTTGTCTCATTAAACTAGTATAAATGTTTCTAGATTGAATATAAATCGAATTAAATTAAGTTTAGATAATAAAATAAATTTGTTTATTAAAGATTTCATATATTATATTTAATTTGAAAATTCATTTCATAATTTTAAATGTATTAAAATAGTAAAAAATTTTACTTTAATATGTATTTTATAATTAAATTTAAATAAAATATTTTTTATTAATTAAATAGTGATTAAAGTTGAATTAATCTAATCGAAATCTAAAATATCTTACTGCATACCCAACTCTCTGAACAAATCTAAGTCGTTAGGTGTTTATGTCTTGGTGGGACTTGGGTCCATAATTGATAGGGAGGAAATTAATATCCCTTAATCAAGCAGCTAATTTAAGCTTAGTATTGATATGATCTTAACATAAATATATATACACACACAAAAGATAAAATCAACACCCAAAAATTCTTTCTAGTATATTGAAAACACATTGTTTAATTATAACCTTTTGATTTTTATTTGCTAATATAATTAGTTTGCCTTAAAAAAAAACAAAAAAGAAAAAAGGCTTTATGAGTTCCCTTTTGTATATTATCCAATTATGTAATATATTAGGAGTAGTTTGCTTAAGGATTGATAAGAAAATTAAGGACTATTTAAGCAACTATTATTATTTAATTTAATGAACTAAAAAAAATCAAAATAATAATTCTCTTTGTATTTTATGTAATAATAAACCTCTCAAATTCATGAATTTTAGGCTCCCAAACAAAATTTAAATTCAAAATCTTCAAATTACAAGTCTCAAATGGTAAAACATTATTATTATTATTATTATTATTATTATTATTATTATTATTTTTGAACATACATGTTTCATATGTTTTTGTTTTAGTGGCCATCCCAATTCTTTAATTAATTATTTTTGGGGGAGAGACCTATAAAGGCAATCCACGGAAAATCTTACCAAAAAAAAAAAAAATGTTGATCCCAATCCTGAGCAATCAAACTTAAATTACACTAGTTTTCTTTTTTCCCATAAAAAAATAGTTTGGTTTCGTACCTCTAATATTAAAGCAATCTCCTAGTTGTGTCCTGCAATTTATTTCAAGTTGCATTGCAGCTTAGCTGCTTTAGAATTTGTCCTAATGGTTGTATGAATCGATAATTCGAACATGTGTTAATTACATTTTTAGGGAATATATATTGGACTGTATATGGCAACCAATATTCTCGCTCTTAGCCATATTTTGCATATATTCAAAGGTCATTGAAGCATGGACCTATACCAGACTCTGTAAGTCGGGTTTATGATGGGGTAATTTAAATTTAACTGGTCCGATTTAAAGTATTATTTAATTAATAAAAATATTTTATTTAATTTTGATTAAAATATATAAATATTAAAATAAATTATATTTTTAATATTTTTAAATCAGAAAAAAAAAATTTGAGTTCGTGGAGCTAGATCGATAAGATCTTGGGTAAGTAATTTTTTTGCTATCCTAACTGGCGCAACAAGACCTGACCTATGGATAATTTTATTTAAGCATTTTAAGTTTTTTTTTTTAATTATTTCAGCAATTAGAATTTTGAACTTCTCCAACTTTGACATTTCATTGATTACCTAATCAAGATAATTATAGATAATTATCAGAGCTTAAGCATTATTTTGAAGGGAAGATCCTTTTGGCGGATCACCGCAAGTCAAGGGCATAGCTGGAGTTGGAAAAAGCTCCTAAAACTTAGATTTCTTGCAAGCCAATTCTTTACACAGCAGCAGGGTGAGATCGCCTGGAAGCTTCTTGGAACTTCTTTCTCTGCAGCTAAGGTGTGGCAAGACAGTAGAACAAAGAAGCAAAAGGTGGGCCGAGACAAGCTTCTCTGGTTCTCACACCATTTCCCAAAGCATTCTGTTTTTGCTTAGATGGCTGTTCTTGACAGATTCCCTCCTAAGAGAAGGCTCCTCCATTGGGGATGGAGGTTGATGCATAATGTGTTCTTCGTCAAGTGGAGCAGGATTCTCGTGATCACATATTCTTTGAATGCAGCTTCTCCAGGGTGCTTTGGTTTCGAATCCTCCAGTGTTGTAAGATCCCAAGGGCTGTTCCCAAATAGACCGGTGTTCTTACTTGGCAGGTCCAAAAGCTTAAGGGCAAATCACTCCTCACCACTATCTAAGTTAGCATGGAATGCCGCTGTCTATAATGTTTGGAAGGAAAGGGACAACAGAATTCATATGAATCTGCACAAGGATCCCTTGGAGGTCTTTGACATCCTCAAAAAGGAGTTACAACTCAAGCTAATAAACCTTACCAATCTTGAGGCTGATACTGTAAATATTTGCCTTTTTACAGTGGGGGATTTAAATAATCTCACAATTTTTTTGGGTAAGTTTGCTTCTAGCTTTTTAGCTGATATTTTAATGATGTAGCAACACATTGCTGCTTCTTGGATAATAAAACGATCACTTATCAAAGAAAAGTTTGAATTGGATCGACACAAAAGATTTCCATCAAATTTACTATATTAATTTGTTAGATAGCTTCATAGTTTGTTTCTTCATATAAAAGATGTATAATGCATGCGGATATCCATCCACTTATGTCTTTTTTCCTGCTGAAAAAAGTGTCGAATACTTTTGAGTTCAGTGCACTTCGAAGTAAAAAGGGGTTCTCCAAACATGTATGCACATCACTTATGGAAATAATTGTCAAGTACATTATTTTTCCTCTTGCCTTTTTTTTCATATATATATATATATATATGTCTTTGGGTTTTGCAGTTGGGAGAAAGCAAACATGTTCAAGGGTCGGACAGCTTGTGATGTCTGACAGGCTTGATTTATATTGGATCGATGAAATTTAATGATTTAAATTAATTCAATCTGATTTTAATCTCTAAACTAATAAAAAAAATTATTATAAAATATATAAATATTAATATAAAAATAATATTTTAATTTTTTTAATAAGAAAATAAATCTATAAATTAAAAGTAAATAACAAATTTTAAGACATTTGGACAGCAAACTAAGTAAAGGATAAGTGATGATATATTAGTAAGAGGATAAAGATGACTGTCTTTGGTACATGTCCCTTGGTTGATTACACAATAAGGCAATAACCTCGTTGTCTTTTCTAGAACTAAAATACTATTATATTCTTATTAATTGCAAGTTTTTTTATTGAATATTAATTTACATTTTGTTTGAATTTGAATTATCATAGATTGAATTTCAATCATTAAAATTTAAAATTTAAATATGTTACTGTCTAATTTTGACATGTAATATTGAGTGTGTAATTTTACCCAACAATAGAATTTTGAGATGGATGGACTATAATTTATGGGAATAAGAAAGAAACTACTTCATAATTGTGTAGTATTGTTTCAAATTTTGATTAATTGCATTTAGTGGTTTTCAGTTCATTTTTACTCCGCTTATATTAATAAATGCTTGATCATTGATTTAGTATATAAGTTTATATATAAATAAATAATATATATATATATATTTAAATTTAAAGTTTAGTTTAATTCATATAATTTTAGTGACATCTAATAAGTCTAAATTCGAATCTTAGTATATATAATTTTTTTATCCCATGTTATAGTTTCATTTTTATCATTCAAAAAAAGGAACATATATATCATTTTTAAAAAATATATATAAATTTTTTAATTTATTACAGGTCTAAATCAAACATTTTTTTAATTTATTATATCATTTTTTAAAAAATATATAAATTTTACAAAAATTAAAATAAAAAACCCATTATATGATTTTAAATTTTGAAAACTTTTTAATTTTTATTATGTATTTAAAAAAAATTAAAGTATATAAATCTTTTTTATATATTTAATTTATGCAGAGTGTGAAAGGAACAACTGGTCAATCATTCTCTAGTTAACAATTAAATAATGTTACATATTTTAAAAAAGATGTCTACCATTTTCAAGGTTTAACGGTAAGAGGACACAAATCCCTAAAAAGGCTTAAAGAAACCGAAAGGATTGATTTTCGTTTTAGAGTAAATCATAAACATCGAGCTAGGCAACCTGATGTATATTTAATAATTTGAAAACCTATTGTTGTTGGAGTTACATCTATATATAAATAACGTCAAATTCAGTAAAATTTACACAAATGAATTATCTTTTAAGATAATAAATAATATTTTTAAATTTTATTTAAATCTTTTTTTTTTTTTTACGAAAGATTGCATTCTCTCGCATTAACTTGATATATCCAAGATTTTACTCGAAATGTTTGTCAAAAAATTGAATCCTGATTAATAAATAAATAAAAAAAAGCTTATTTCCCTAGTAACTTAATGATTTTTTTTCTTGTATGAAATAAAATAAAATACCAAATCAGAATTGAAAAGTTGACACATGTTAAGAGATTCAAAATATTCATTCCACAAGAAAGGAATAATGGGAAGAAGAATTGGGGCTGCCATATATTCCTTTCCACGTGTTTAGTCACTATAATAAAAATTTTATTATAGTTATATTTTAATGTATTATAAAATACAGTTATTTAATTCATAGAATAGTTATTTTGTAATAGAGTTTATTACGATTTTATTTTAAGAAATCGCTGAATAGTCATTTCGAGTCTCCTAATAAATAGCTAGTTTAACCTTAGACAGAATAAAAAATTATTTTAGGGGATTCGAATCACATAATGTTTTATTTCAATGAACCAAATTATTATATACAGCTATTCTATACCATTCCATTTCATTCCTACTTTATTCTATTCTCACAGAATAGTTGTTCTAGTATAGCTTTATTCCATTTCAATGAACCAAACGTAACGTTAATTATTATCTCATTTGTAAGTATAATAATTTGTGAATTCCCTATTTATAATAGTTTGCATTGAAGAAGATGCAATCATGGCGACTACAAACTTTTTTTTTAGAAAGCAAATCTGATAATTTATATATTTGTATTGTGTTTGTATATGTTATATGTTATTATTATATTTAAAATATTATATATTTATAATATTTTTAAAATATTAATGATTCATGTTATTTATTGATATGTTTCATATTCATATTATTTTAATATTATATTATATTTTATATTATTTTTTAACTATATTTATATTATATAATTTTATTGTATCCAAGATTATCGGCTATGTTAAAAAAGGTTTCTTTCTTACTCTATTATTATACAATACTTCGTTTGTGAAGTCTTTGAAAATCCCCTTTTGTCCGTAGTTCTGCTCCCGTTGATTCTGGAGAAATCATGAATTCACACTTTCGGCATCATACATGTCGACGATCGGGATGATATATACTTTTATAGTGTGAATTGATCGTTAAAATTTTTAATCTTGTTGACCAGTGATAAGGGTGGGTTAAATTTGAGTAGAAATTGAATCTCGAACATAATTCAAATTATTTATATATAATAATTTTTTAATTTAATATTTTTAAAATTTAAATTTTAATATCTATAATTTATTTTTTATTTTAAATTACGATTTTTTTATATAAAATAATTTTAAAAAAATCATGTTGATGATAAGTGAGGTGAATAAGAGTAGTAAGATAGATTTTGGGTGAAAAAATTCTAGATCAATTGACCAGTTAACTTCTGAATTTTTCTTTTGGCTAACAGTATTTTTTTTTCTTTCTAACGAGAAATTTGAGAAAGACATCGTTCTTTCGAGCCATCCCTTCTTACTGAGATTAATATGGTTTTAACAAGTGGTATGCTTTGTTCTGACTTTGAAAAAAAAATAAAAATAAAAATTTCTCTTTATCCCTCCATAAAAAAGAAGAAATTAAATTAAATTAACCCTTGCATACTTAAAATTTATATTCCAATATTCCAAATTGATTATGGATTATTATTTTGTATATTTTTAATAAAAGTTTTTAATTTCAAAAAAAAAATTAAAATAATCATTTGATAAATAAATAATAATCTGATGATTGGTGCATGATTTTTTACTAAAACAAGTTCGAATATTTTGTCCAAATATTTTAGAAAAAAAACAAATGTGTGCAACCGACACTTCTAGCAAAGAACATATTTTAAATGGAAGCAAACACCCCCTCCTCCACACACAAGAAAACAAATTAATTAACAATCTTTGATACTCGGTATAATCATAATCGACATTGTCCTACATCTTAACAAGAGTACAAAACAAAGAAAGAATATCAACCGCAGTGTTAGAAAAATTCAATCGGATTGATTAATTAAATTGATTAAATTGAGAATTAGTGATCTATATTGTACGGTATATATCATAAAATTAAAAATTCTCCGAACCAGCAAAAACTCAAACCAAAAAATAAAAAACATTTTTAAAATTATTTTTATTTTTTAAAAATTATTATACGTGATTAAATTTCAACATTTAACCTTTTAAATTTATATTAAAAATCAACTCATTTAATCAAATATATATTTTTACTAAATATTTACTATATTTAATGGTTTTTTAATATTAAAATTACTTATTTAATATTTAAAATTTTTCTCAAGACAACCAGCTAGATCAATTAGTTCAACTAATCAGACTGATTGAATCGATAACTAAAAATTTGACCGGTTTAATCTTTGAAAACATTGACTAACAGATAAAAACAATTCAAATCAAAAAATAAAAGTAGGTCTCAAATCTGCCAAAATAATCTCCTTATATATATATCATGAAATCAACTATTGGCTTTAGGCTTTAGGGTATGGTGTTGGTAGGAAATAGAAGATAGGGTATAAAATTACGACAATCAACCAAGTTGGGGAAGAGCTTTTAGCTTGCTTTTGAGGTTGCATGTTTTTATAATTCATATACCACAAAAAGTAGTCAAAAGAAAAAAGAATATTTCAGTATTCTTAATTTCTGAATAAAAAAGTCCATTTGGTATATAAAATTGGGATTTGGTATAGCGTTTGAAAAATAGGGAAGATTTTTTTCACTCTATGGACCGACCGTGAATGTGAAAATGTGACATATGCTAATCGATGCGGCGACAAGCACATATAAATTTCAAATTCAACCATTGAAATTTACCTAATAATGAAACTATTTCAAAGTACGAAAGTTCAAGTCTTGGGGATGACGATGGAAAACCATAAGATTGGAATTGCTTTTCGTACATTTTAATTTTCAAAACCAGATGTGAAAGTTGAAAAACTGCAATTAGATCGCTCACTAATTAATTTTCAAAATGGTTAAATTTCGGTCATTCTTTTTGCCACGCAGTTAACTCCTTTTGGTTATCTGTTTTTGAAAGTTCTGATAAATTTTTTTATTCGTATTATACTTATATATTTTATGTCTTATAATCATATTTAGGTATTATATATTTATATAAATTTTAAAATATTAATAATTTATATTATAAAAATTTTAATATATTTATATATTTATTTTGTATTATATTTTAATCAATTTTTTGTATTTTATATAAAATTATTAGGTCTAATATTTACCTACGTATATCTTTTACTTGTACATTTTTATTTACACAATTAAATTTAAATTTAATAAAATTTTTACTTAAATTGGTTATCTTAAAATCAATCGAATTTCTTAAATTTAATAAATCAAATCAGGTATTAAACATATAAATTTTTTATTATTCAAATTTGATTCCACTTAAGTCAATTTCAAAGAATTTCTTAATATGAATACGATCTTTTAGACTAACTAAACCCTAAGATTTGCACGAAAAGGTATCTACTTGTCAGAAACATGATGAACGTGAACATTGTAAAAAAAACTCAAGAGTAGAATATAAAGAAAAAGAAATACTATTTAAATACAAAAAGATTATAATAAAAATATTAAAATATGAATATAACTATATTTTATAACGAAGGCAATCGATTGAAAGGTTGGCCATTGCGAAACGCAAATGGCCTCCCGTGGATGGCGACTGAGACAAGTCAACCATGTGGCAAATGTTGGTCCCATGCAAAGACCAACAATGGGTAATGGTTCGATATATATATATATATATATATATATATATATATATATATATTTATTATAAGCCGGTCAACTATGGCTGCACTCTGTACTTTGTTTTTGGCTTTTTTTCCTTTTTCCCCTTCCAATGGTTCTTTTCTTTTCTTTTCTTTCGTGAAGTTTTGTTTTCGATAAATGATAATGAAAGCAGCTTGTTTCGGAGGTCCAGCCGGCAGCATAAAGTCGTACCCATGAGTTACACCCACTCTTGTTTAATACTGTGCACATTCAACAAAGATGGCGCTGTCTGTGCGTCGTTGACTACTTAACAACAATAATGCAACACTAGAATGGTTCTCCGCGCTTCACTTATGCTTAGAGAAATATGTTTTTTCCATAATTTTAATTATATTAAATAATAATTATTTATTTAAAATTTTTTTAAAAAATTTAATATATATTTATCTATAAAAATAATTTTATTTTTAATATAAAATTAAATATTTCATATTACGTCTTTCTTATAAATAAAAAAAATTATAAAACTAATTTTTTAAAAAATTTATAAAATAACTTTTCTTTTTGATAAAATTATAAAAATAAAATTTAAGTCTATCCTTTTGCTAATCACATTTCACTTTTTTCAATAGTAGGAGTTTAAACTGTTCAATTACTTTTGTTAATATTTCTTTTTTTATTCTCAATTGATAAAAAATAATTGCAAAATATTTTTCACATATTTTTCCCTTTCCTTGTTAATAATTACTTATTATAATAGTAGTATATAATAAATATTTTAAATTTATAGTTCATTTTATACTTATTTCAAAACTTTTTTCTCTTCGTGTGTGTCACACTTTTTGCAAGAAAAAAATATTTTTTTCCTTATTAATAATTATTTATGATAATGATAATAAATAATAAATATTTTTGTTTATTAATTAATTTTCCAGTTCTTCAAAACATTTTGTTCACAAACGATTAAAAAATAATAGTGGTCGAAATTTAAATTCGCTAAATATCTAAATCTATTAAATCATTTTAAAATATACTAAATTGATAATAATTAAATATGTAAATGATATTTGAAGATAATTGAATCCATTATTTGTAAATAAAGAGATTTGAATATATACTAAATCCAAATTTAATTATAGATATATAAATATTCATATCTAAATTCGTTTTGAATTTACTTTAAATAGTTAAGTAATATTTTAATAGATAATATATGAAGATCATTATTTATTATAATCACTTTGAATTATAAATATTTTTGAGTGAATAACCCATATTATAATTTACCAACAAACGAAGACAAAACAGCTGTCAACAGAAGAAAACCCTAAAGATTCTTTTAATATAGAGCTATAGATTGTCTTGGACTTAAATGACAGTTATAAATGTGTTTTTTGCCGCACATATTTATTTATAATAATAAATTATAAAAATATTAATATTAAATATCAATATTTAAAAAAATAAAAATCATATAAACAATTATAATATTATGCTATGATTATTTTTTAAATTTTTGACTCCGGTTACTAAAGGCTTTTTTGGAGTAGTGTGCGACAAGTACGAAACAGCTATGCAATGAATCATCCTTGCTTAGATTTGAGTTAGTGTAGTGGCTGCTAATTATATTGACCAGTACATATTAATTTGAAAAAAAAATGAAACAATATCAACGTTATATTGTTTGAGTTGGTGTATTGTCCATACCTATTGTTCTATCCCATATGAAGCTATAAAAGTCAATATCAATTGGTATAAAAGTTTAATTTTTTATTTTATTTTTATAATTTTTCACTTATTTAATTTTTTAAATCAATTTTTGATTTTTTTGTCTTGATTTTTTTATAATTACGTTTTAAAAAAATATTTTCCTTAAATTAAGCTATTGACTTAATTAATAATAATTTACTATATTTTTAAAATATTTTTATATTTATTTAATTTATTTGATGTTTAAAAATTTTGTGTATTAAATATTTATAATTTTAAAATTTAAATTTGTATATAAACATATATATATATGTAGTTATGTAATTGAAAAATATTTGCAAGTATAAATAATATAAATTTTATTAAAAAACTTGAAAGTCGAGTATGTATATGAAAAATATTTAAAAATATATAAAATAATCTAAAATAATATATCAAAACCTGTAAATATTAAATAATTAATAATATTAGAATAAAAAATATATTTATCGGTATCATGCTAACTATTTTAGTTCGGGTGCAGACTCGGTGAAAGTGTGAGGGGAGTGTTGAGGGTTGAGCCATGGAATCAGAGGAGCATGCTGTTGGCTTGGCTTCACTCATCCGAAAATGGACAAAGAGTCCATGTCTCACTTGGACTTGTATTTCTCATGAGTCAACTGCTATTAAGAACGGCTGCACACTCACGTCTCTGATTTGAGTGCGGTTGTGAAAATTGAAATGACTATACAAATGACTCTTAGTCCTGGGTCAAGGCTATAGTTTGACACAAAGTGAAATATTTATTTAGTTCATATATTTTAATTTAAATTTTAGTTTAACATAAAAAAATTATAAATTTAATACTTAAATTTTTATTCGATTATGTATGTTAGTTTTTTTAAATAATATTTTTAGTCAAATATTAATGTAATAATTAATAATTAGTGAAAGTTAACACGTCACATATCATGTCATCGGTGTCATATCGTAAGAAAAATTTTTAATTTTACAAAAGTTTTTATTTTATAATTTTTAATTTTTTTTAAAATTTTGTTTTTATAATAATGTGATATTTTTATCACGTGTTAAACTTTCATTAATAATTAACTTTTACGTCAATATTCGAAAAACATTGTTAGTCCAAAAGAATAATGTGCATGATGAAATAATATTACGAATATTAAATTAATAAGTTTTTTAGATACTAAATTAAAAATTGAGTTAAAGTACATTAGTCAAATGGGTATTCAACCTTTTAACAAATCTTAATAACTAATGATGATAATAATTAAATTTAAATTAACATTTCGGCCCATGACAGACATATAAAGAACTTAGGTTAATTAATCTCGCTTGGAAAATGGATTATTCTTCTAAGTTTCAGAATCGATTTCGACATTCACAATATTTTTCATTTTTCATTTTTTAGGGTTGGTCGTTTTTATATATAGAAAAGAAAAACGATGAACAATCACCACTTTCGAATTAATTTACAAGTGTACTAGAAAATCTAATTTTATGATATTTCGATTGTTAAGATTAGAAATTTCAACAAAAGAGTGGCAATGAGTTTGACGTATCCAAATATTGAATTATCCGTTTAAGTTTAAAACTTCATAATATATTTAAAATATTTAAATAAAATATTAAATCGAAGAATAGACATATAATAGATAAAAAAATGATTTCCCAATGATAAGTTTATTTTATTCAATCCACTAGGTGGGTGATTCCTCAATCCTTCATCCATATCAACACAGGAGGAATAGCATAAAACTTGATCATTTATATATTTATATTATATTCGTATATTTTATTATACTATAATTATATTTAAAATATTTTATATTTATATAAATTTTAATATATTAATAATTTATATAATATAAATTTTAAATTATATATTTATATAATATTTTTAATAATTTTATGTATTATATTTATATAATCGTAATTAGAATTACAAAGCCCGGGAAGGGGATAAAGAGCAAGTTATGGGCCATTTTAGCGTTAAGCACTAGTGCTTCCTTGCCGAATTGATTCTAAATTTTAATGGCCCAACCTAATTTGCCGGATTTCTAAAACTATTCTTTTCCTTCTTTAATAAGATTCGGATAGGTTTTTCACATTCGGATGAACCCAATTTATTTCGAATTATAATTTAATAAATAAAAATATATTATTTAAATTTAATTATAAAATTATTTAAATTTATTAAATCAGATCAAAACATAAAAAATAAAATTTTAATTAATCAAACTTAACAAGTTTATTCTCTAGTCTCCATTCGCATGATTACATACTGAAAATATGCCAAAATGATTTCCTTCGTACAAAATCAAGTTACTTGTCTGTTATTTCCTTGGTCCGATTTTAGAAGGAAAGAGTAACGTTTATATAATATGCAATA
Source organism: Adansonia rubrostipa (assembly GCA_038381775.1). Taxonomy (NCBI): domain Eukaryota; kingdom Viridiplantae; phylum Streptophyta; class Magnoliopsida; order Malvales; family Malvaceae; genus Adansonia; species Adansonia rubrostipa. The sequence continues at coordinate 21,107,888 of JBBYHM010000019.1, read as the reverse complement.
TTCGCTTTCTTTAGGCTATAATAATAATAATAATAATAAGTCCTAAACTTTATTAATTTATATAGATAAGTCCTTATACTTTGATTATATCTAAATTAACCCTCAACTTTTAATTTGTATCAAAGTAAACCTTTAACCTTTAATTTAGGCAATAAAAGGTCTCTAATATTGAATTTAAACATTAATAAACTCTTTAATAAAATAGAGGTATCCATAAGCCAAAATTTTTTATATTTTTTACTCAAACCTAAAAGCTCAAATTAACATTAATAAAAATAAAAAAAAATATTTTTATAATATTTATATATTTTTTATAATTAAATTTAAATAAAAATATTTTTTATTATTAAATAATGATTTGAGCCACCTGAATTAAAAAATAATATGTGTAGGACTCAACTTAAAAAGATAATTTGACTATAGATAAGTTTAAACATAAATCAATCTTATATTTAAAATAATAATTTATTTAAATATCAATCAAAATAAACGTTTATCTACATAGAATAGTAAAGGATAGAAAGACTTTCCTAATAATTTGGCCTTTTTTTTCCCCTGCGTTTGGCCTGTAAAAGGAAAGAATTTTGCATTAAAAAAAATCTTTAAAAGATAAGGTGGATACACTTTGTACAAGGAAAAAACAACAATATAATCACTTTTTACCCAATTCCCGATCCTCTGCAAAGAATCAAATCATAACTCTTATCTGAAAGGTCAAAAGTTTTAAGCTTCCTTGGGAATATTATTTGCACTGATTATATGCTAGGAAAAAGCCCACAAACACCATAACCTTTTTCTTAAAATATCTCCTTCTTCAAGAATCAAATGATGATTTTTTAGGACCAAAAAGAAAAAAAAAGAATATCTTTTGATTCTAATTTTATTACAATTATTGCAATATATAGTTCGCATTGAGACGATCTTAAACATTATCATTAAAAACAAAGTTCAGTTTACTTGAAAAAAAAAGTTATATCTCTTACCATTTTTTTTTTATATTAGAAGATCAATGAAAATCTTGTACCTTGGGTAGTATTTGGCAGCCCAAATTTGATTAGGATGTTGAAAAAAAAAAAAAAAAAAAAAAAAAAAAAAATTGATGTTGGAAGATAAGGTTGGATTTTTCCATTTTCCTACCTCACTAGGATCCAAGATAATGTGTACCTTAATTTTCTTATATATGTATCTGAGATATATTTAAATATAATTATGAGAGATAATTATTTTAATGAATAAAAAAAATTTTAAAAAAATTAAACATATTTATATTAAATATATACCAACATTTAACACTCGTATTGAATCTAAGTTACATAACTTTAAAAGACTTGAATTCCTTCAAGTTGGTTATCTTCTTATCAAGCGCCCAATTGGGTAAAGCATATACCATCCAAGTTGGTAAAATATATAATCAGGTAATCACTAGGCCAACCCATGTTATCTTGTACATTTTTTTTTTTAATTACTAGAATGCAAATCCTATTGCTAACTTTCTTGATCAATAATCTCCAATCTACCCATCATTTATCAAGATCTTTCACGGGTCAAATTTCACTCATGAATTATAAATTTTATGTATATGTAAAATGTTTGATGATTATTGCAGGGTAGTTTATATTTTGAATTATTGAATTTATCATTAACTTTTTTTGAGATAATCACTTATTACTAACTTTCATGTAGGTCATAAACTTTTAATTTTATCAAATTATATTACTAAATTTTTATTATTAACAAATTTGGCACTAACGCTAACTTCTTAAGTAATTCTAATAAAAAACTAACTCAACATGCATACATAGCTTATTTTCAACATTTCATCAAGATAATATCATGCTAACATGTCATTATGCATGTTGAGTCATCGATTTAGTGATAACATATGTCATTACTTAATGAAAATAGCATAAGTGACTTAATTTGGTAATAAAAAAATTTAGTGATTTAATTTGTAACCAATTATATATAACCCAAAAAGAAGATCAACACAAGTCTAAAGTAGAAAGCATGTTTATAGCTGGTAATGTTATGATAAGTCAATTGAAGTTAGCAAACCAAAAAAAGAATAGCATCCTTTTCCCTTGCCATTTTGGGTAAGATCAATTTAAAATAGGAGTTTATATGGAAATTGATATTTGAACTATACATTTTTTTATGATTTGATATTTAAGGAAAAAATTATACTTAGATATTTAAACATTATTTTAGTCAAATATGTTAACTCAATGAACTAACTTTAAGCAAAAATTATTTGTGATGATACATAAAATTAGAACACCAATTAGGCTTACTAGTTGATGACTTGATGATGGATTTCATGGGATTGCTACTATTAATATAATGATCCGCAAGTCCTACAAAAAACTAGGGATTCCTCTGCAGTTCACACTCTTAGGTGACAACTCTTGATGGGGCAAGTTATAATAGTTGTTTATTGTACGTGAATGCAAAAGGAACCTAGCCAAAATGAACCAAACTTAGTGGCTTCCTATCATCGGCCTGTGGCCTAAGGCCTACATTGTTATCCATGCTAATCAATGTTACATATGTCCAAACCTATATTGGTGGATCACCTAAATTAATAAACAAAACCAGAATTGATTGTAGGCTACAAGAATTATTAGATAATTCTAATATTCTCTCACTTGGGCAAAATGAATTTTGTAATTTCAATTTAAAAACATTTATTTCAAAAATGACTCTCAAGTTAATAACTTATTTTGAAAGGTAGTCACAATTGAAAAAACTTATGATCCAAAATACTTCATCTAAATAAGGCTCTGCCCACCAAAGTCAAGTAGAATCGTATCATGTCAATCATCACACCTCTTATTGATGTAAGACCAATCCATGATTACAACTCCGTGGCCTAGTCATTAATGTAGGTGTAGCAAGAAAATAGCTTATAGTGCTATATTTTTTGTCAGTCCTTAAATTTTTCTCTAAAATATGCTTTTAAAATTAGAAAACTTTTATGGCTAATATGTAACCATCATGTCTTAAACTCCAATGTGCTGTCAACAATGGGCATGGCATTCCTAACGATGCCAAGTTTCAATATTGCAATTGAATACATGAACACATATATATATAGGGATAATAAATAAAATAAATGTATCAATAATTGCTTAAAACAACATATTATATGTTAGCCAAACACCAAAAATGTCAAATAAGAAAAGTTCAACGTAATTAGAAAATACCATTAAAACAAAGCTTCCACTAACCAAGTATATAGAAAAACTCAAAATGCCCTTATTTGTAATACGGCATTATGTTTAACAATTCTATCTTTATTTTTCACAAGATCCCCAATAGTCAAATACTTCAATCTAGAATCACTAGTAGTCTTGTTATTTTTAATACAAAACACCTGCAACTCTATTAGCATAATACATTCTTAGAGACCTGCAATGGAGTCCATAATATGAAGTCTTGTCACCAAGTTTCTCAATCAAACAGTGTAAGTAATAGCAGCATATCATGCAATAAACTTCGCTTGCATGATAGAAGAGGGAACTAGAATCTTGTTCTTACTTTTCCAGGATATCGCACCCCAGCTTACATGAAAAGATAGTCAAAAGTTGATATTTTATCATCAAGACACGTACTAAGATTTGAGTTAGTATACCCTTTTATCTCCAAGTTGTTAACTCTTTTACGTACAAAAATATATTCTTTAGTTTTCTGCAAGTGCCTTATAACTTTCTTAGCATAATTCAATGATCATTCTGAAGATTGGATTGGTATCTACCCAAAATACTAATTATTAAAACAATGTTAGGTTCACTGCATACTAAAGCATATATCAAGCTTCTTGAGATACTATAAAAGAAGTTTATCTTTCATCTCTCTTTCTTAAGCTTATTTTTGGACATTAATCTTTATTAAATTTAGGGTTTGAAATTTTATATATAAAACCTCTTTAGGACTTGATCAATGTAAACACTTTGAGATAATCCAAGCATACAACGTAACCTGTCCCAGTAATTCAATTTGCAACAAAAAAATGTTTTACCAAAATCTTTTATGTCAAATAATCTTTTCAATATATACTTGGTCTCATGGAGCATGTCAAGTCATTGCTAGCAAACGTTATGTCATCCACATACAACACAAGAAATATAAGCTTACTTTCACTCACTTTAAGGTAAATAAACTAATCTAGGACTCGATCAAAAACTCTTGAGATAACTAAAGCACACAACGTGAAATATTCTTGTGAATTCAATTCCAAATACAAAACATGTTTTACTAAAATCTTTCATGTTAAATAAGTTTTCAATATATACTTGGTCTCATGGAGTAAGCCAAGGTCATTACTAGCAAATAGTATGTCATCCACATATAACACAAGAAAGCTAACCTTACTCCATTGATTTTAAAGGACATACACTAATCAATCTTATTTTCTTTTAAATTCAACAGTATCACTGCCTAATCTAATTGTAAATATGACTATCTAGAAGCCTATTTCAAACCATAAATTAGATTTTTTTTCAATCTATAAATCAAGTGCTCATTTTACCTTTATTTTTACATAAATGGTAGAAGAAAGAAGTCCACTAATTTCTATGTAAATGATTTCTAAAGGACTTTACCTTCTAATTGCACCTTTCCTTCTAGTCTTAGTAAATTTTCCTCCAATAAAATCCACACTTGTTCCTAAATCATCAAAAACCAAGGAAAGTAAAATATCATTATTGATCAATCTTTGAATATTTTCCCTAAAAATATGACCTAGATGTTTGTGCCATAATAAAAAAAATTTTCTATTAATCTTAAACCTTTTAGCAAGAATGTTCTCGACATTAAAGGAAGAAGAAACATTTTTAAAAATTGAAGACAATTTATATAAACCATCTATTAAAAAATAATAACCAACAATTTGGGAGTTTAACATCAAGTTTGCTTTTCCATCACCAAAAGCAAAGTGAAATCTAAGTTTATCTAAAAGAAAAACAAAAATCAAATTCCTTTTAAGAGAAGGTATAAAGAAAATATCTTTCAAAATAAGTTCATATTTTGTTACTGAAACTAAGCTAACATCTCTCATTGACTCTATTAAGATTTTAAGTTTATTTCCTACCCTCAGTTTGCTTTCCTTCATACTTGGCTTTCTAAGGTTTCTAAATCCTTGTAAAGACAATGCAGCATGGGTTATAGAACCATTATCAAACCACCAAGAATCAATAAGGACATTAACTATGTTACACTTAAAACAAACAAAAGCAAAAAAATTAACTCCAAATTTCTACTTATGCTTAATCAAGCCTTGAACATATCACACTCAGCCTTTTTAATCCCCTTGCATTTCCAACATAAATATCAAAAGCTTTTCTTAACAGTAACTAGCTTAGGACCTTTTATATTGTGATATTGACCTTTACCTAGTTTCTTTGAGTCGTGAATTTTATTAGCAGTAATAAGTAGATTTTTCTCATGTTTCCAATAACATTTGCTAGAATAGGTTTAGCATGAAGAGTCAGGAGGACTAGATCACTTTTTTCTTTCTTAAGTTTCACTTTCTCAACCATACACTTGCTTATAAGCTTATTAATGGTACACTTAATGACAATCAAATAAGTTTGTTGGATCTTTCCTACTTAGCTAATAGTTATTACTATTTAGGTGAACTATCCTCATAAAGAGTAACAAGCTTCTTTCCACACAATGACATATCAACATCAACAATTCCCAAAGAAAATATTAAGTCTTGTTTCCATTTGTTATAATCCGATCTAGTTAAAATCTTAATTGATGCAAAAACAATTATTAATAGAGAAAATGATAATTGAAACAAAATAGGAATACATTAGAGTAAAACAATGTCGACAAAATATAGCTCTAAATTTAAACAAACTATCACTATGAGGCCAATGTAACATCACACATTCCTCTTTATACAAAATCTGTAACTTAGTTAACCAATGAGAGACAAAACACAAATACAGTAGAACAAATAATAAAAACAAGATATAGCTCCAAATTTAAACAAACTAATACTGTGAGGCCAGCATAACATCACACATTCCCTTTTGTAAAATATGTGCAACCAAAGTTAGAAACTTAGATTAGTTAATCAATAAGAATACATTAAGTTTGAAAATCTATTCTTTTTGGGAAAATAAATCTCTTAAACCAATTTATTTTCCAATAACTTCATCAAAAATTAGCTTCCAATTAAAACACATGAAACCCCTTTCGGGCAGGCAATTGTATGCAATATCTAGAAACATTCCTCAAATTAAAAAAAAAAAAATCACAACCCACTGTATGTAATCCCACTTTGGCAATAATCACCAATAGCAGTCTATGAAAATTCTTATATAGAAATCAATTTCTCTAGCCTAAAAAATTCATGATGTAGTCAAAATATAGGTGCAATAATAGATAACACCCTCTTGATCTTGAATTCAACTGAATAGCATTTCAAACATGTTTTGCACTTACAATCCAAATAAAAGCCTACAACACAATAAATAGATATTTCAGACTTTATAATATGAATTAAGAGTATCAAATTTTATAGTAAAGAATAGAGAAAGTATATATTAGGGTTACATGTGAAAAATAAAAGATTTATGAATTGATTTTTTAACCTTATTAAAAAATTTGGGTTCAAATTTCTTTCTCTGCAGTGCATGATTTAACATAATTCGAAGTGTAAATAAATTCTTACGTTTAAGATTTACAAAAGCCCTAAAGAATTGATTTCAAATTTAATAAGGTTTATGTGATTGAAAAATCATAAATATTTGCACGAAAATAGAAAGAAATTCAAACTCAAATCATACAATCATGTCTAATCAAATATTATCGAGTTTTACCTTATATAACATAGGCTCTGATACCAAATGTAAGTAAAAATTATTTTGTGGTGATAGATTAAATTAAAACATTGATAAGGCTTATCAAAGACATGATGATTGGATGTTGTAAGATAATTACATTATTAAATAACCTACAGATCCTACAAAAAACTAAGGCTTTTCTCTATAGTTTATACTCTCAGGTCACAAATCTCGATGGGCTGTGGAGTAACTATTTTGTCGTCTGTGAATTTAAAAGAACCTAGCCAAAATGAATTAACCTTAGTGCCTTCCCATCATGAGCCTATGGGCTAGGGTTTACAGTATTACCCACATTAATCAATGTTACAAATGTCTTAACCCAGATTGAGTGGATCATATAAATTAATAAATGACCTCAAATGCATCTTATTTGAATCATACATTAGCCTGTTTTGGTAAAACAAAACCATAATTGATTGTAATCCACAACTATTATTACATAACTCTAACACTAACATTTTTAAAATACATGTTGACTTAACTTAGTTAACCAGTATTGAATCATCACATGTCAGGTCAATTCTACATCCTTATTTTAAATTATTTTTTATTTTCTTGTTAACTATTATAACATCTTTTTTATATTTTACATTTCAAAAAGATTTAAGATTGTTACAAATTTGATAGTTTTTAAAGCACTATAAAGGCTTTTGGTTTTTTATTAGATTTGCTTTGTTCTGGGCAAATTTTTACATATTGCAAATTCAATAAATTAAAAAAAAATCATTATAAAAATTTTTGGCTATTTATTAAGTTGTTATTTAAATTGTTATCAATTAATTTATTATTTATATGAAATAAAAATATATTATTTAATAAATTTAAAAATTAATTACGTAAATCACATGCCACTCATGTGCATTGAAAAACTAATCACTATAAAAAGAATAAAAAAATGCAACACTAAAAATCTGATTTTATGTGACATGTCGAATCAGTAATTATTCATTGAACTGATCCAACTTATTGATTCATTTTCTTCATCCACGGACTATCTTTGATCTTAAAGTTCCATGATGTGCGGGCTAAACGATCAATTTGGATTTAGGACGGGGAGAAGATTTCAAAATCAAAAAAAAGGAGAAAAATGGAAAAACATAAAGGTATAAGGGGATAATAAATACAGTTGATTAAAAAATTTTACAACACGACAGATGTATCCAGTATAAATGAAAGTGATACAAGGTGAACTTTTAGTTTTAAAATGTGGTTATCATGGAACATAATCCCTGTAACATTATCATATTTTTTAAAATATTTACCAAATTCACATCTAGAATAATCACGACGCATTATGTAAAACTCATGACATCATAATTGCATCTGTGATGGCAGTTTAGAATAGTTGTGCTAATGAAAGAGTGAACTTATTTCGGGACTGGAGTAGCTTGTGAAAGGGTTGGAGCAGTTTATCCAGTAGCGTATTGGAATAGTTGCGCTGATGGCCAATGCTTTTCTTCAGTTGTGGAAGAATTCTGAAGGTATTGAAGGAGGACAATACTTTTGTGCAACACATTTGTATTGAGGCAAAATCAAACCAAATGCACATTTTAGCTATGTAAGAAATAACATTTAAAAACGTTCCTAAAAAACTGTTTAATATCCTAGACTTGGCAATTTATATCCTATTTCATATATTTTTTTCGAGTTGTATAGACGTAAAGAAAACACAAACTAATAAATGTGTTAAAATCCTAGATAAGATTAAGAAACATGTAATTTTCATGTTTTATTAAATGTGATGTTTGTGCCATGCTCTCTTATCGTTTTTAAAATTATTTAAGTAGTTACCTTATGCTGATTGTATTTCTCCCTTATTGCAGGTAAGGTAGAATTGTTGTTGTTACAACATAATCTATGCAAATCCTTAACACAGTCAAATAGATCAGAAGACTTACAAAGTGTGCAATGCTGCAAGGTAGAATTCTGCACCTTAGTTAATGGAGATTAAACTATATAGTAGTGTCAAGAAAAAGTCTCTTAAATAAGAAAATAGCAAGATTGCTATGTTACTCAAACTCAGGTGTGAGTATTGAATACAACTATGCGCCCAACACGGATATATTCAATTATTTAAAATGTTTTCATGTATTTGGAGGATTCTTAGAGGATCATATCCCAACAACCATGTTTGAATATGCATCAAACGCGAAGGTTAAATATGATGCTTCAAAAAAATTAAAAAGTCAGAGCAACATAGGCAAGAAAAAGCTGTTTGAACATACCCAGGGTTTCTTTGATGGAAGAAGCATAGATTTGGCTAGGAAAACAGCGGATGCAGCTATAAGAGATGGAGCATAGCAAAGCATGCTGTGCTCAAGCAGAGAAAGTTCAGCAATGTAGTTGGCCATGCATTCTAATTGCATTGATGGAACCTAATAAAAAGCACACAGCAATGAAAGGAAATTAAGGAAATAAGTACATTTATTTTTAACCAATTATATAACTTTCAGAAAAGCACAACTTGTGTAATATACCTCATTGATCTCATGAGCGACATGAACAAACCGTCTGAATTTCATATCAATGATCACAAGTTAACTAGAAAGTATACTTAATATAAAATGAATGTGGAAGCATAACTGAAAGTTCTTTCTCTCATAATAAATAAGTAATCATAATAGCACAAAATATTTTACAACAACACAATATCAATTAAAATAATCACAATGCATCAATCAGATGTGACAATTTTTACATTGAAAAACCCCTTTAAATCAAAGGATTAAAACCATAGCCTTAAGAGTCTACTCAAAATCTTCACTTAAAAGAAAGTTTGGCTAGAAGATTACGATATTCCGCTAGCAAAATAAGTATATACCTTCACTTATAGCTATCAGCAAATGATCTCAAAAATGAAAGAGAAAGTTGAAAATTTCATCCAAAAATGGAGGTTACCATTCAAGCCAAATATCAATAAGCTATAGTACTTTAATGACAAAACAAACCATCGAAAATGAACATATACAATTCCTCTAGCCACTAAAAAATAGCCTAACCGAATCATGGATGACCTTCTGATTGTCCACTTGATGAAAATTATGCAGTGTTTCAAAATTTATGCTTTTTTACTCTTTTTTTTCTTTTTTTTCTCTTTGTTTGCTCGACTCTTTCCTTTTTAAAAAATGACTAACTACCACCTTTTTTTTTTTTTTTTGCATTTAAATGAGTAAACATAAAAAGGTTAAAAAATTATGGTTATTACAAGAGAAGTACATTAAAAAAGTACTTCAGAGGTTCAAGTTCAATATGGACAAAGCTAAAATAGTGAGCATGGCTCTTGCTGTACACTTTAGATTGGGTGTTAAGCAGAGTCTTTCCACAAAAAAGAGAAAAGACACGCAAAAAGTTTCATATGCCTCGGACATAGGTAGTCTAATGTATGCAATGATTTGCACAAGACTCGACTTAGCTTATTATGTTGGTACAGTTAATCAATTTTTTTATAATTCAGGTAAAGAGTATTAGAACACGATGAAATGGATTGTGAGTTATCTTCAAGGTACATATAGCTTGAAATTTTGTTTTTGCAATAAGAAACCAATTTTTAGTTAGTTATACAGATCCTGATATGACTAAAGATTTTCACTCCAGAAAGTCTACTTCAGATTGCTTGATCACTTTTGCATGGAAGTTATGGCATGCCAATTTAGGTTGCAAAAATTTGTTAAATTGTCAACAAGGAGTTACTTTGTATGAAGATGTTTATAATGCTTAAAGGAGACATGTTTTATTTTATGATAGCCAAAGTGTTATTCATCTTTATAAGAATTCAACTTTCCATGTTAGGTTTAAACATATCGATGATAGGTATCATTGATACAAGATATTCTAGATGCTAAGTTGTTAGAACTTGATGACAATCATACCTCCACATCCTTACAAATCCTTGAGAATATTCTAGTATGAGGTATCACTGACCAAATCCTTACCAAGAGGAAAGTTTGAAACCTTATGCTCGATAGCCAGGATGGCGAACATCTCTACATAGTCGGGGAGAAGGAGATTTGTTAGGCTATGGTTCCCTCCATATGGTGGAAAAGCTCCCTTAAAGGCTTTTTATATGACTTACTTAAATGTCAAAAGAAGCAGTAGCCAGTCAAGTTTTCAAAAAAGAAAGAATCGGGTAAATGGGAAAAAAAAAGGAGTGAGAAGGCAAAAATTTTAAAGCACTGCATAGTTTTCATCAAATGAATGATTGGAGATCCATGGTTCAATCAGGTTGAGTTTCTGATAGTGACTAGAGGATTCATAGATGTTCATTTTGGATAGTTGGCTTTGTCATCAAAGCCCTATAACCAACCGATCTTTGGCATGAAAAATAACCTCATTTTTTAGGTTAAATTCTCCACTTTCTTTTTTGTTTTTGAGATCCCTTGTTGATAGCTAGAAGTAGAATTTATGTACTCATTATGCTAGCCGAATATTATAATTTTGTAACCACACTTTTATTTAGTTAAAATTTAAGAAAACTATCAAATTCTATGGTTTTTACCCTTTGATTTAAGAAAGTTTTCCATATAAAAATTGTCTTGTATGGTTTTCCATGTAAAAATTGTCTTTTATGGTTAGTGCACTGTGATTATTCTTGGTTAATTTTTGTGTTATTATAAATATTTTGTACTATTGTGATTATAGGAGTGAAAGAACTTCCGGTTTTACTTCTACATTTTCGGTAAGTTCGGTTTCTTCCAATCACAAAAATTACCTTAAGAAACATTTAGTTGTTGGGGCAGTCATTTCAAACCTCAAGTAATTCAAAACAGATGATTCCATTTCTAGAACCTGCCATTATAAGATAGAAATCTAATGCCTTATTCAGACAGCATCTAAGAAACTTATAGTTTCAACGTAAGGACAACAAAAGGCCAAACCTCCTCCTTGAAATATGTATTATCACTGATGTAGCAGAACTCCTCCACGTGAGGTGCGCAAATCTCCTCATATTTGCTGATAAATTAATCACTCTAAAGTTAAACTTTTATCCTTTGCAAAATCTTAGATGAAAAATTATGTGTCCGGACTTGAGATGAGCATTGCGTATGTGTCCTACCGAAGTATACTCAAGTTTTTCTAAGTTTTCTTTTCGTATATTCGGATTATTACACCCCATTGTTATCCATGTATATGTGACCTGACACAAAATTTTAGAAAAAGAAACAAAGCAAGGTAGGAGTATGTTATTTCTTACCCATGCAGGCAACACCAAGCAACTGTAGCCGTTGCCTATTCATCGTATTCCCAGAAAGATACCGATCTATGAAGTTCACAGTCAAATATAACGGATCTGGTAGAAGCCTATACTCTTCAGCCACCTACAGTTGAAATTGAAAGTTTAGCCTTAACAAGATAAAACACTATACCCTTAGAAATGTTAATGGAAGAAGGTAATGGCAGCAGAGATTATGCATTGCTAGCAGAAGGCAAAGTGTTGAGTCTTGTCTATTCTATTCTAAATGACCATCTAACTTTATAAACAGATAGAAAATTACTTCTACAAGCCAATCAATTAGTATTGCACGCATGCTGGAATTTATGTCTTTCTGAATTGTCTCCATGAAGTCAGTGGAAGGTCTTTTCTTCACCTGATAACCAAGATAAATAAAAAAAAGTTCAGAAGCAAGTCAAAGCAGGCAAAAAGAGGCCAAATTCGTTATTACTCAGAGTCGAGTGAGAGTGTAAGAAACAAGCATGTATCTTTCACTGATATGTTTAATTTTTTTCAAGTTTTTGTCATATATATGAAGAGTTCTTGGAAGCTCAAAATAAAGAGGAGGACCAACATAGGCCAGACCTATACGAGCACACAAAAGGAACCAGAGGTAAACTTGAGATTTTCCAAGACATGATAAATTTTTACTCTAAGTCTGAGGGTAACCATTAACGTGTCTTAGTCAAGCAAGTATTTAACAATTAACAGGATGTATGAATGTGTGTGTGTGTCTATACATATATCAGTGTAAAAATTTTCCTATACATTTTCTGATTGTGCTTTCTAGCTAGAGCTCTGCCTAACTGTTAACCAAATCATCAAAAGTGTACCTCAGATGCCCATTGGCGCTTGTAAATATCGCAAGCAAACGTTGCAAAAAGCTGTGGATCCCTGTAATTGTCATCAACATCAATGATCTTATCATCAGTTTCCATCTTGGCAAGTGCATCCCTATGGCAAACATTTCCTGCAAACAAAATCAGTTCAAAACTAAATGTGTATACTAAGAAGGAAGGTTTAAGAACCAAATGAAATTGTTTCAGAAGCTGATACTGGACCAGTTGCTTCTACATGGTCCGAAATGCAGAGATTGCTGAACGTCTTCCGCTCAATGGAGTCCATCGCTGAAACATCATGGCTGTCAATATACTCAACCTCAGGGCTTTTGAAAGAATCACAGGTGGACATTGTCTCATCCATGGAAACCGAGAAGCCATCTGATTTACTAGGAGAAAACTCCATGCTAGTGCTATACAGTGGAGGTGGTAAACCCACTTCATCCCCTCTTGGAAAAGATGAAACAACCTTGGGATGCAAAACCGAACTGTGTGTTACATTTGTAGAGGGTAGAACGTGTCCGAGAAACCTACATTAGTAGCAGCAGCTTGTGTGTTCTTTGCCTTTGGGACTTTGTTCGAGCATGGTACCTTTAAATTTTAAAATTTAAAAAAAAAAAAAAATCAAAAGCTGGAGCACCCAAGAATACAAGAATCAAATATGCAAAATAAGAAACATTATTTTCAAATGGGGTGCCATAATCAATCAAAGCCAAGCTTTCTACTTAAATGTAAACAGAGCCAGCTGCTAGGCAATGCCTAAAATGCAAAATAAGAAATACAAGCTTCTAAATTTGAAAACTAACCTTTATAACTCTATCTCAATTGCAAATTCTCAAATGGGGTGAATTTTTTGTTCTATGTTAAACGATTTTTGGGTAAATTTTTGAAGTTTGATCTAATTCTTTACTTCGATACAAATTTCTATAAGAAAAATATAAAAAAATAATGATAACCCAATTTTGTTCTGCTCGTAATCACTTTCAATGTAAAAATAAGTTATTGGAGAAATGAAGTCACCAGTAAATTAAAAGAACATTTAAAAACTAAAACGTGAAAAACTTCACCAATTTCTATCTTCTCTTTTCATACATTGCCTCTGAAAGAAACAAGAATCCAAGAACAATGAACAAGAGAAAAGAAAGAGAGACACATAACAAATTTAAAAGCAAATCAAATATTTATTTAGAAACGAAAAGAAATTAAGACCCACCACCAAAGAAGAGGCCGAAGCCTAGCTTCTTGAGCTATTCTTTTGGTTAGTAATGTTGGTAAGAGGGACTCTCTTTTTAGCCAAAGAAGCCGTGACTTTTCCCGCATTCTCCGACGACGACGCATGTCGTTTCGCTAAAATCGACGTCATCGACGACGAAAACGACGATCGCCGGTTGCCATTTTGCGTCGACATTTTTCAGCTTTTCCCTTTTCCAAAGATAGTATTACAGAAGAAATTCGGTTGCGGTTTTTATTTGAGAGGTCCTTTAAGTTATTTCACATTTATGCACGGAAATTGGGTGTTTATTTAAATTGCCAAAAGATCTTAGCCGTTGATTCCACTCGACAATCGTTAGGACCGTGATATGGGGACCACTGAACCTGTTTCAGAGTTTTTATAGCCCGTGGGGTTTTATGTCACAGTAACCAACGATAAAATGACACGTCGAAACAAAAGATCGCGGGTTTGGGTTTTCAACAGATTGAGTGGATCTAATTGGTCGGTGATTGGCTACAGAAGTAACAGCTGGGTGTGTTAGGTTTCAGGTGTTTTACGATTCAAATTTCAAACGGTAACTACCTAGTAAACATACAAAACTTTTTTTTGGGGAATAATTGACCTTTGACAGGTCTTTTACGTATAAAGTAGATATAAATAAAATTTAATGTAAAGTATCAAAAATAGTTTGATTTGATTTTAGAGAATGATCAGTTTTGGAGGAAGAAACTTAGGTTAAAACTTATAAGGATTGTTATAAGCGCAACTGTTCTATATACCATAAAAAAATATAACATTAATATTATATATTTAATAAATATAAAAATAATATAATAAATACGATTTTCAATAATTAATATGACACATAGTATATACATGTTTGAGATTTTAAATTGTTTAATAATTTATATCGTGTTTGTATTAACATAATTTTTTTTTGTTAATATATTAACACGATTGACATAAAAAAAATATAAAACACGAGACATGTATACAAATTATAAATTTCTTTTGTATTTTTTTTCCACGAAAGAAAAAAAGTTGTCTTTCTCTTTCCTTTTGTCTACAATTAAGTAATTCAAATTCTTGCCAAATAATCATGCTTTCTTAGTTTATTGGTATTCCATTAATTAATTAATATTATGCTCCTTTCTACATATGAAATTCAAATTCAAATTAGGACTTCCCTACTTGTATTATATCTATTAAAGTTATGAAATCTACAAACCTAGTTCATCTCTTACTGTGAATTCCAATAAATCCTTAATTAATTTATATAAAATTGAAATTAACCGTGCATGCAAACTTGGAGCATCTTTAAAAACAACTCGAAAATTGGAGCATCTTTTTCTTGCACGCCTTCGTTTATCACAGTTCAGTTTTCTCCATTTCAAAAGGAAAATATTAAATTACTCAGCTTGTTAAGTTAAAAGATACGTATATTTAAGAGTGAATCAAATGCCCTCAACCTGATATATGGACATCTTTCAAGATCAAGTTTCCATTTCACTGGATGATCTCTTTGGGCTATTACATACTTGTAGGCAGTAGATCGCAATACATTCCCTGTGTTTATGATATTATGATGCTTCTGATTCTCTCTGCTCTTGTAATATGCTTTGTTTTTGGCAATTTTGTTGCACAATTGTGGCAACTTGATCAAATCTTCTCATTTACTTGCCGCGGTTGCCTAGTTCATTGGGCCTTGGTTTTGTTTTGCTACCTTGTAAGTATGTACTTTCCCCATGAATGGGTTCACCCTGAATTCCTGCTATGCAGGCTGCAGCTGTAATTTTATGGGTCAAAATAATGATTTTAACCTATGTTACTTAGACTTGAGTTGGAGGTGAGTGTCGGATATAATTACGTGTTCAATATGAATATTCAATACTTTTTTTAAGTTTTTTTATGTATTAAAGAATCTTTAAAAAATCATATCTTTATATCTAATCCAACTATATGTCAGACACGAGCCTTGAATATTAATACTGACTAACATATCTTCTAACTACATTAGGGTCGTCATTTGTAATAAAGGTTTTACTGTGCTCAATTCCTACCATGAAATGCTCCTCGTGTGTGTGTGTGTGTGTATATATATATATATATATACACACCATGAAATGCTCAATTCCTACCATGAAATGCTCATCTTTTGGCAGATGCTGAATATTTTATTATGGATCATCAATTTCTTCCAAGGACCTAATTATTACGTTTGGCGTAAGTTATATAATATATTGGCACTCAAGTTTCCCGATGCTTATTAAGTTTAAAAATTTGCACTGTTAGATTACCCTAGAATTAGATAGTTTTTGAAAGACTACTCTGTAGAACATAGGAGACTTGATGCTTGATGTGGATGCATAAGCTGCTGCAAAAACAAGCTAGGCACATTACTCCGACGTAGGAACCTTTTTTAATTTTCATCAGTGGTTACTCCTCATTGTTAATTGCTAGATTTATCTGGTACTAATATAACGCTTCTTCCAGTTATTTGATGTGGTCGTAAAGGCAGATGAATGAACAGAAAGCTAGAATTTGCTAGAGCTTAGCTGAAGCAGATCATGTTGCTCCAACTCCTATACTTTTTTTTTTTAAATCTCTTATCATATTCGACCTATATCCAGCTATAAGTATGAGAATATGATATTCTAAAGATCCTCTAAATAAATAAAAAAATTTTAAAAATTGAACTTACTTGTCGGAATAACATAGGAAACATGTAAGGTTACTTTCACCACATAACCTTAGTTTTGTTGATTTCTGCTGCTTTTTTTTCTTGGGGGGGGGGGGGGGGAAGGGTTGTTATAGAAATTGAAATGAGATTTACTAAACTACTGTTTCTCCATAAAAAAATCATACCTATTGAATTGGTAGCTTGTTTTTTTGGTTGTACAAAGGAAAACCCAGTTATATGTATTGGTTTATTGGTGTAATTCTTATATTTGCTCGTTGGCATGCAGCGTCTAGTTGATGGTGCAGCGGAGTACTGCTTGCAGCTGCTGCTTGTCGCCAGCAACGCAATGCGAGCTTTGTGTGACATGCTACAAGATTTCTCTTTTGAAATTTAGCCGAACTACAGGATAAACAAGTCACTTGTGCTTATAAATTATTTGAGTTCAACTTAAAAAAAAAACTCAAATACAGTTTGATTATTGTCGAATCAAACTTGACCTATCGAAAGAGTCAAATTCAAGTGTCTTAATGCTTAACTCGAATAGCTCATAGCCTAATTGAGTTTTTTTTATATTTTTTGTATATATTTTTATTTTAGATTAATATTGAAAAATCTTAATTCAAATTCGAGTACAAATAATTGAATTTAAAGTCAAGCATAAAAATCATATTCACTTTTTATTAAATAAATGATCTTAATCGAATCTAATTAAGCAAACTTTAAAAACTTAATTTTTATTTTAAATCGAAATCGAACTTTAAATATGAAACATGATTAAGCACAAATCAAACTTCAAATTTCGAATCAAGTATTGTTTGAGCTCGCGTTAGCTCGACTCAATTAGAAATCACAACCCTAAACAGGACAGCCTAGACTGGGTCCACTAGGATGCAGGACTTTTGAAGACAAGGAGAGGTTCAACTTTTTGAATTGCAAAATAGTTACATCTTGCTAGAAAACAGCTTTTCAAACTTTGTATCTGCTACTCACCGAAAAAGGTCTATCCTTTAAAATCTCGTCACTTAGCATAGACTTTGTTCATTAAGTTTGATCTCTCTTTTTAACTTCTTTTTTCTAACGAGAAATTTAGAAAAAGCAGGGTTCTTTGGGTCTATCCCTTTTTTTTAAACTCCAAAAAAGTAGACCAAAACCCTTTTTTCTTATTCTTCCCTTTCTTAGCCTATTCTTCATCATCGTCATCATCCAAGTTTCTTGCTATACAAGCAATCGATCTACTCTTCTTCAAACCATTACTGGTACCAACCTTTACCGAGGACGACGATAATGACGCCAATATTCCCATCACCCCGAAACCGTTCCACTTACGGGAATTTCGGTGTCGAGACAACGGGGAGGAAGCAGCGGAGATTGAAGGCTGAGCCGAAGAGTCGTAATCGGCAGACGAAGACCAAGAAGCAGCAACTCTTGAATTAGCTTCTTTGTAAGAAGCCGAACAAAGACGAGACAATCTTTCTCGTAGACAAGAAGGGCAAACCCCTTGGTTTTGCTGGTGATTTGTGTGATTCTTGCATCCATGGTTGCCGGATTCAGACAACCCCATAACAGAATTTTAAAAAATAAATAAATAAATAAAAGGTTTTAAGTTGTTCATGTTTTATTGCTTGCTCTGTGTTTATATACAGGGAGACACAACTTGGGGACTCCCAAGAACGTTCCTCGTATATTGTCATATGCACCAAACATCTTTGCATTACATGTTAATGTGACATTATAGATCAATGTGAAGTTCGTTGGGATGCAGCGTCTGGTTGATGGTGCAGATGAGTACTGCTTGCAGCTGCTGCTTGTCGCCGGCAACGCAATGCGAGCTTTGTGTGACATGCTACAACAAGATTTCTCTTTTGAAAGTTAGTCGAACTAGAGTATAAACAAAACACTTGTGCTTATAAATTATTTGAATTCAACTTAAAAGAAACTCAAATACGGTTTGATTTTTGTCGAATCAAGTTTGACCTATCGAAAGAGCTGAATTCAAGTATCTTAATGCTTAACTCGAGTAGCTCGTAAGTCTAATTGAGTTTTTTTTATATTTTTTGTATATATTTTTATTTTTGATTAATATTGAAAAATCTTGATCCAAATTCGAGAACAAATAATTGAGTTTAATGTCAAGCATAAGAATCATATTCACTTTTTATTAAGTAAATGATCCTAATCGAATCTAATTAAACAAGCTTGGGGAACTTGATTTTTATTTCAAATCGAGTTCGAACTTTAAATATAAAATACGATTAAGCACAAACCAAATTTTAAATTTCAAATTTTGAATCAAGTATTGTTTGAGCTCGGGTTAGCTCGACTCAATTAGAAATCACTAACCCTAAGCAGGACAGCCTAGACTGGGTCCACTGGGATGCAGGGCTTTTGACGACAAGGAGAGGTTCAACTTTTTGAATTGCAAAATAGTCACATCTTGCTAGGCAACAGCTTTTCAAACTTTGTATCTGCTACTCACCGAAAAGGGTCTATCCTTTAGAATCTCTTGTCACTTAGCATAGATTTTGTTCATTAAGTTTGATCTCTCTTTTTGACTTCTTTTTTCTTACGAGAAATTTAGAAAAAGCAAGGTTCTTTGGGTCTATCCCTTTTTTTTAAACTCCAAAAAATTAACGCAACCCATTATCATGATCCTTCACTAATTTTTGTAATTCGAATCTAAGACTAACTAATTTATAATACAATGTTAAAGACGATGACTTTTTCTATAATATAAAAAGGTTATAATTTAAAAATAACAAAAAAAAAAATTATCATCACAGCTAATTTGTATGAATCAAGTGGATTATGTTTTTTTATTCCCAATGAGTTCTTTGCACTGTTGTTTGCATGCTGCTTCATGGTCAAACAGCAATGCTGATTTTATGCAGTGAAGGATCATGAATGGGGAAACCAAATGAGTTTTCTGTTATCCATTTGTTGCTATCATAACGTTGAGACTTTTGAGTAATAATAAGATTGTCTTGCATTTGAACCATTTAAGCTATCATAGCGAAGGCAAAAAAACAGGGGAGGAACACCCAATCCTACCGTTTCTATCAGGCCTGTCCTCAGATATCATAGCTTATCATGACAAATATTTGAATGGGTCACAAAATATCAGCACAACTCTTATGATTATCTCTTGTGGAGCCCAAAAATCCAAATCTTCCCTCCTAATATATAGTCAGACTTGACAAAAAGAGTGTTGCCCGCTTTGGTCCTATTTGAACTTATACATTCGATTGAATACTAGTACATGACCATCGCAGGATTCTTGGTTCCTCCGTAGGAAAACAAGGTCCCCTCACTCTCACAAAGCCCACTAGTTTACAAAATATTAGTGTTCTTATCCACTTATAAAATACTTTTCGTTTTATTTTGTCGGATCTCACAATTTTACTTATGAAAAATATTTTAAAAACATACACTTGTACATACAATCATACCTTAATACACATTTTATACGAGATTCATGATTATTGCCCCTTGTAGCAAACAGTTCTTAGATTTTTTCATCCAAATTTGACAATTCAAAAACCCAAATCAAAGGATAATGCCTCCTCCAATTTCAAAATTCTCTAAAAAGTCTAGCTCAAGATTTGATAGATGTTTGAATCTTCTGCTTCGTTCACTAGTCCGTTTTTTATGATTGAAACTGCATTGGCATTTACTGAACGTTCAAGTCAAACTCAAATACGTCCATGGACCCTACAACATCTACATCTACCCCATCAGCCCCCACCTTCATGCCTTCAATCCCGCCGGGACTAAACTTTCCTTCATCCCTAGCTGCCACCCCCCAACTATATATAAAGACCACGACTCGATCCAGATAAAGAAACTTTGTTTTGCGATCAGTTGATTTTACTCTTTTATAGTGTATTTTGGTAGTTATTTTCAGTTAAAGAAATGGCAGTCGATGATTCCTTCAAAAAACCTGGAGCTGTTCCTTTTAAGTGGGAGATCCGACCAGGTGTTCCCAAGGTCCAACAACAGCAAAAACAACGAGAACAATCACCACTAAAACAGAAACAGCAAAAACAAAGGCAGCCACCACCGTCGCCACCGTCGTTGCCACCACCGGCGCCACCGTCGCTGCCACCACCGGCGTCGCCTTTTATAAACCAGCGGTCATTGCCAACTGTACCACCTGGACGACCTCCTCAACAAAAGCTTAAACCCCCACCAGCTGGATCCTACTTCATCTTGACTCCGGAGCCCCGAAGTCAGTCTTTTAGGTCTACCCCACGTGCCCGATCCGACAGTTGGCGGTCCGATCTTAAACCCACCGGTTCCCGACCCGAATGTGTTTTACCCGGGTGCTTCCCTTCACCGTTGCTTAGGCGTAAAGGAAGCAAGAGGAGAACCCAAAAACCTGAACGCAACTATGTTTCGGACCTTGAGACACGATCGCGATGGTCGGTGTCAAGCCGGAGGTCACATTCGCCGTTCTATGGCTCTCCGGCTTCATCCTTTTCCTCTTTTAGGTCGTCGCCCCGACTTGTGGCTGATGCTGAATGGGTCGGGTTGGGATTTTTTTGAAAAAAAAGGGTTGTATAGGGTTTTTTTTTTTTTTTTTAAGAATATAGTCAATTAATCATGCCTTATAATATAAAGGTTTGCAATCTTGTTAAATCTGGTAATTTGATAGCTGAAGCTGTATGTCACATGGGTTTTGTTGCCGTTTATCCATATCACAAGCCCAATGTTGTGATGCTAAGGAAAATGATAGCACTCTCAAGTTTTTATTGCAAACTCGAGTGGAATTTTAGAAACTTTTTTCTTTCTTTCTTCTTCTTCTTTCTCTAAAGTTTTTTATTTTTGAATTTATATTATATTTATATGTTATAATTATATTAATTATGTTATATATTTATATAAATTTTAATACGTTCATATATTTATATTATTTTCATATTAATTTTTTATATGATATTATATTTTTATCGTATTTTAATTATTTTATATGTCATATTATGTTGCATTTAAAATTATCAAAACTAATAATTGATAAGTCAAAATTGATATGATCAAAGTCACGCCCTATATTAAGAGTCCGAATAGGGAAGAGTAATTTAGTTAGTATAAGTTTCGATACTGTATTATTTAATTTTAGGGTTTTTGCCAATATTGACTGTCCCAGTGCTAATATTTCTTCTTCACTTTTTCCTTTCTTATAGTTTAGACTTTTTCATAGGCATTAGACCTATTTAAGAGTTGGGTTATCTTTCTAAGTCTAAAAATTTACCCGATATTTGAAGGAGTTTGGACAAAAATATTAGACCAAAAAATGGACTTAGGCAAAAAAATTAAACCTGATTAAAAAATGAGTCAAGCATTGACTCCAACTTTTAAGACCTGAGCTCAGCCTGATCCATGTTATTATTAGGTAATATATATATTAATTTTATATTTTACATATTATGTAATGTTTATTATATAAAAAACATATATATGTAATATTGTAGTGTAAATATTAAAAATTAAGTTAAATTATTTATATTTTAAAATTTAATAAAAAAAATATTAAATTAATAAATATTAAATTTTAAAATATGTGTTTTTATAAAATAAATTATAAAAAATATAATATAGGTAGCTCTAAATAGGCTTGGACTGTCCATTTACAAATATAGGCGGGCTTTGGCAAAATTCAAGACCTATATTGTAGGCTGGGTTGGGCTTGGATAAGCATTTTTAATGTTAATACCATACTCAAGTTTTGCCCAAACTCGACTTCGCCTAGCCTATGAACACCTCTAATAAGCATGGTATTTTTGAATTTTTTTTTTGTTAAAGCCCAAATCGGATCGGATCTAGATCGATCTTAGAGCTTGTTTAATTGTTTATAATATTATTAAAATGTTATTTTCATATATTTTACAATAATAATTCAAATCAAATCAAATAAGAAAAAATTTATTTAAGCTCCACTAATCACTTCAACTTAGATTGATAGCTTGACCCAGCTCTAGTTTGGTCTACCGAATGGCAACTGCCTAAACCTCAATCTAATTTCTACGTTGTAAGTTGTAGGGTATTCGTCCCCTTATCTTCTGGTTATTGTCAATATTGAACACACCAATGCCAACCATTGCTGTAACATCTCTTTTAACACTTTTCATCTGGTTTGGTCTAGTCCCAATTTTCTATAAATGTGGGCGGATTAAAGGCATTAAGCTTGATCTCTTATAAATTATAATCATCAACCAATAAAATTTAACAAGTCCCACGACTCTTGCCCTTGGCCCTGTTTCTTATATTATATAGGACCCCCAAAGGGTAGCTTTAGGATTAGATAATGGAATGGAATTCTATTTCTCGATAGAAACCTATTTTGGATTTGGTAATAATTTTATAAAATAGAGTTATTTTATTTTATTATGTGCATTTAATTAGTTAAGTTTTAAATAATTTTATTCAGATTTTATTTATTTTTAGTAGTCTTTAATTTAGTGTTATTTACTTATATTTAAATTACTTAGTTATCTGAATGTTCTCTATATTTTTTGTAGGTCAAAAATCAAAAGAGTTTTCAAGAATACAATAACTTAATGAAAAAGTAAAGTGTACTCCATCAAGCAAAATGATTAAATTTGACAGTTTCTTAAAATAACATATTCAAACTACTTGCATGCCAAGTTTCTCTCTAGAGTTATGCCTATATATAAGACTTTGAGGATTAGAATTATAGAAATCTCAAATGTTATATAGCTTTTATTTTTCTCTAGTTTTTTAAAGAGGAACGAGGCCATTATGATTTTGCAATTGGAGAAGGATTGAAGAAATTGAAAGCTAACACCTGACAACTCTTAGTTTTTCTTTCCCTTAATCTTTTTATCTTTATTGTAATTTTTATGATAGTGAAACTCTAGTGTTTTGTGTTTTATTTAATCTGTATGAACTAAATTTATTTTTTCTAAGATTACAATGGAACTTAACATGTAGTTTGGATTATTTTATTTTTTTTAATTTAATAATATTTTAAGTTGTTAGTTTTCTAGTTGACTAGCCACCAATTAAATTGATTTGGTAACTTTAATGAACTTAGAAAAAAGTATTTGGTGTTTAAACTTAGATTAAATGACATATTAAATTTCGATACCAAGGAAAAACCAAACAGATTGGTAATCCTTGTTAATTTCCTAAGATTACCCTTATTTTAGAGGGAAAAAAAAGAGTAGATACATTGGCTAACTTTATCCAGAGATAAATCCTACAAAACACCTGCAATATGTCTAGTTCACTGTAATAATTATTTCATTACGAAATTATTCGATGCAGTATAGTAACGCAACCATTTGGTTTGAAGGATAGTGATTCAGTGGAATGACCAATTCTAACCTTATTCTTCAAGTTATCAAAATAGCCATTCTGTAGTTCCGCCATTAAATGTCTATTTTGACCTTAGACGTAATACAAAATTACTTTAGGTGATAATTCCCCTTGTTAAAGATTTGAATCTCATAGTATTTAATTGCATTAAACCAAACTATTGTGATAGGTGTTTCATTTCATTTCAACTCTATTTGATTCTTACAAAATGACTATTCCGTTACAACTCTTTTCTATTTTTGTGAACTAAACATACTGCTGATATTGACTCATAAAATCCTCTATTGGGCTCTCCTTTTTCTCCAAATAATTGAGAACAATGGAAAATTAGATACGCTAGAAAGGCCTTTCAAGTGTCTCTATCTATCTATATATATATATATATATATATATATATAGAGAGAGAGAGAGAGAGAGAGAAAGGTATTTAAGCATTAAAAAAAAAAAGATGGCATGGCTCATGTGACTACTAAAAATAAATTATTTTGGCAGTAGTTGTTGTTCTTATTTGGTTACAACGTAACAAATTATTTGGCGACTAATTTTCTAAACTAAGGGCCAAATCGATCTGACTAAAATATTTACAGTAATATGTGTGAGATTTAAATGAATGAATAAATAAATTTTGATTCTCGAAGCTGTCGTTTCCTACCATAAGCTTCCAAACAAATGGCTTCAAACTTGCAGTGTCAAAATCTTATAACAAATAATAAAAGTGATCCTCCTCAATTGAAGGGTAATTTTGTAATACAAATGAAATTGAAGGATAATATCAATTGAGGTAAATCTATGAATATGTTTATTAATTAGTGTATTAGTATTATATTTGTTTTATTTTTTGTATTATATATATAAATTTTAATATATTAATAATTCATATTATATATATTTTGATACATTCATGCATTTGTGCCATGTTAGTATTATTTTTTTCTCTTATTGTGTTGTGATCCTTTTTTTTTCCATGTTGCATATGAAAATTACAAGGTTTAATTGTCAATATTTAGATAACTCTAAATTTTGGATCACTTTTATTTTATCCAAATTTTGACAGGTTTATGTATTCATATAATTGTCATGTTATTCTTTCGTGTCGTGTTGTAGTTTAGTTATTTTTTATGTCATGTTCGTGTATATGTAACACTGTTAGAATAACTTCTAATTTTATATCACAAATTATATAATGATTGATTCTTTATTTTTTGAAAAACATAAGTTCATATTATCTTTTATATCATTAAATAAAAATTATTGTATTGAGAAATTACAAATAATAATTAAAATATTGAAAAATAATATGAGATGGGTTTATATAATTATTTTTTTAAACTCTAGGGTTTAGATAAAAAAATAATATGACAAGTAAATAGTAAAAATAACTTTATTAAATTATGTTATAAGTAATGAAAGGATTGTTTCTTATATTAAAAAAAAATTATGCTTTTGATTTTTTGATTTTGAATATTTATGTTATGTTCATATTACTTTTTAAGTTGTAATCGTATTCAAGTTATTATATATTTATATAACTTTCGATACATTAATAATTTTTTTTTTTTTTGTAAATTTTGACAAAGTTCGGTTATTAGTATGTTTTGCTTTAAGAGTGATGCTATTCCTTTCCCATGTATAATTTGTATTATTCAAATAATTAATTCCACATTTTATGCTATGTTTGTATATTTATGCCACGATCATGTTATTTTTTAAACCATTTCATATTTTAGTTATTTTTTCATATCATGTTTGTATGTTATATTATTCAAATAAATACTAATTTCATGTAATGTATAATAATTAGTTTTTTATTTTTTTGAAAAAAATTGTATAGATACAAATAACAATCGATGGTGCCATGATTGAGCAATAAGAAATATTAAATAATATTAATATAGAAATGATTGACTAACGATTGGACGAGCTAAGACTAACCCATTAAATAATTTTTAATATTATTAATAGTTATAAGGTTTATATTTTATTATTATTATTTTAATATGATTATAAATGATTGACATCATTATAAATTGAATAAATTAAATTTTGATATCCATCTTAATTTTTTTACATATAATAAATTAGATTTGTATATTTCTATTGTATTTTTATTATTTTATATCTATACTTTATTTTAAAAGTTATCTTCAAGTTAGGATATTTTGCCTAGTTTATTATGGTAATTCAATTTTAACTCATAAATTTACGTGTATTTTTTTATGTTATAATTATATTAAATATATTATGAATGATAATAAAATCAAAGCAAAACGAGGATTCAAATACTAGTATTTAGTTATAGAAGTCAATTAGATTATACATAATTTCTTCCTATTTATATTCTGTTATTAGTTCTTTCCTTTAAGTTGTAAGTTGAAACATTGATTTTGAACCTTGAAAAGCAATACATGTAGGCCTGTCTATATGCACAAAATATTGCATTTAAAATGAGAAAAATTTTGGTTTAGTTCTTAGTCATTGACCTTATGTGTGTGTGTGTGTCTATATATATATATATATATATATATATATAAAAGAAAAAATTAATTAAAAAGCTTGTTTTTATATATGATCACATTTGCAAACCCTTATTTCTTGCAATTTGAAAACACTTGGTTATATACCTAAGATTAACTTTAAGGATTAAATTCAAGATTTAAATAATTTGATTTATATAATTATCTTTAAAAAATGATAGTAATTAAATTTAAGATTTGAATCTTAATACGTAATTTCTTCCTTTTATATCTACAAGCTAAAAAAAAGCTTCAAAGATTGTTAATTACTAAGATTGCAAATTTTTTAAAGAGTTACTCCATATTAAGTTATAAACATTTAAACAATTAATATAATTATTTAATTTTCAGTCTATTTTAAAATAATAATAATAAAAACAATAACCTTAATTAGGATGTTCATTTTGACATAAGAAGTCAGTAGTTATACGAGATAAAATACTCAACTATACTTTTAATTTCATAAAATAAAATATGAAAACATGTAATTGAGGTCATAAAAGTACAAGTATCAAAATCGACGTCATCATCATAATATAAAAGTTGTCCCCAAACGAGGAGAGCATCCTGTTTCCAATTTTGGGTGTCTTTGCTTAATTGTTTTGGGACAACTAAGCTTGGGTGTTAAGGGGTTGGGGGTTACTTAAGGTCTTTTGAATTGGTTTTGTGAAGAATAGAAGAAAGAAAAGAGAAGGAAAAAATGTGAAAAAAATTGGAAGAAAAAGAGAAAAAGAAAAAAAAATTTATGTATTCATATCGTATTCATATTATTTTTTTAGTGTTAAAAGTATTATAAATTTATATACATTTTATATGTTAATAATTCGTTTATAAAACTTTTGATACATTCATACATTCATGTCATATTTGTATTATATGCTTTTTGTGATCAAAGTACACACTAGTAATTCAATTTATATAGATTTTGACATATTTGTGTTTTAATATTATGTTCATACTATATTGTGATTTAATTATTTTTTTCACTTTATGCTCTTGTCCTGTTTTACTATATATCACATTTTGCATGGTTTGTGATATTTATTTATAGGAAAATTTGTATGCTTATGTTGTATCCCAATCCATATGATATTTTGCATAATTTGGTATATTAATTCAAATTAAAGAGATTTATATGTTCATATCGTATTCTTGTTATACCTTAATTTATTTCATATTTACATAATTTTTCATTGAGGTTTAATTTAGAGAAAAAATTTATATATTTGTCTTGTTTTTATATAATTTTTTCATGTACTTAAAGTATTAAAGTTTTATATAATTTTTTATGCATTAATAAATTTGTTTTAATAGATTTTGACACGTTCACGTGTTTATAGAATATTCATGCTATTTTTTGTATCGTGTTTAAATTATTTTCATATTATTTTTATGTCATAATTCATCTTATATTTTGATTATTTATTATAATAATTATATTTTAACTTTAAATTTATTTATCAAAAAATTAAATATCATAAATTAATATAAATATTATATTCAACACTTTAAACACATTTGCTGCAACAAAGCTGAGTATCTGATTATAATTAAATCATAAAATGTTTACTAAAGGGTGGAAAAAATGAAAATCAATACTAAAATTACATTTATTTGCCTATCATTCTAGGCAACTCCAGTATCTCCATTTTCTTAGATAAGGTAGAAGTTTGCAATTTAGTTTTTTGTGCTTTGAAAATATGGACAGAGAAGATATTACCACAAGATTACATATTAATTTAGCTTTATAATTAAATATTAATTTTTGGTTTGATATTTAAAAAAAATTGTTAAATTAGTGCCTGAACTTTTATATCGTCATATATTTTATCCCTTTTAATAACACCTTTAATCAACTACTAATATAACAGTCAAACAGCCAATAAGAACTTAACAAGTGATAAAAATATCATATCAATATATGTTGACACTGGTGAGGTAACATGTTATTATATGTTTATTTGGCTGTTTAACTACTATGTTAGTAGTTGACTAACATTGCTAGTTCAAAGAGCCAACATTTGCGACAAAATGAAACTTTAAGTACTAAATTGAAAAAAAAAATTATGTGCCAAATTTATGAAGTTAAATATGTATTTAACCCTATTTGATACTATATAAATATTATAAAAAAATAATTAAAATACGATAAAAATAAAATTTAATATGTAAAAATAACATAAATATAATAAAAAAATATATAAATATCTCAAAATTTATATATATTAATTATTAAAAATCAAAATTTATATAAATAAATATAAAACTGCTTAAATATATAACATGCACCACGTCAGTCCAAAAAGAAAATTACCCTCTTCTCTGATGCGTGAGACTGAGAGAGAGGTCGTTCTTTACAAAGGGAAAGATGGTGACTCGTCAGGCTGTACCGTGTCGTCAGCGCATGGGAGTGAAGAAAAGGAAAATTTAAATTAAAAAAAAAAAAGAAATGGACTGCTATGCCGTCCCCTTTTTTATGCCAAATGTTCGATGGATTCTTACATATTGCACTATAAATACAGTTTCAGTTTCTTCAATATGTGCGTCCATATAGTTTCTTCAAAGTTTGTGAAGAAAAATTATATAGAATTAAAGATTAAAGAGAGAGATGGCAAGTTTGCAGCAGCAACAGCAAGGAAGTGATGCTGCAGTAGTTCCTCAATCATGGGGTACCGTAGGCGGAAGCAACCGCGTAACTGCTATTAATGTGGAAGGAACAACCCGACAATCCTTCCCAGCTGTTGGTAGCAACAACAGCAAACGTTTTGATGATCATGATGATCCAAACAATCATCAGGTTCTGATGATTTCTTTTTGCAATTTATCCACATAATATACAGGTTAATACAACTGAATTAATTTCTTTGATTCATAGCCTGCTTTGTGATTGATCTTTCATCTGATATGTTTAGAAACCTGGGTGGCGAAAGTTTTTGTCATTTGTAGGCCCTGGTTTCCTGGTCTCGCTAGCTTATCTTGATCCTGGCAACCGTAAGTCACCTATCTCTCTCCCTCTCAGCTTCCCAATCTCTCCATTCTTTTTTATTTGTCTGCAACTTATGATCATTATCATCATCATCTGCTATGTTGCCATGGTCATGTCACAGTGGAAACTGATTTGCAAGCAGGAGCTAACCATAGATATGAGGTAATTTCAAGGAAAAAAAAAAAAAGCCAAAGAGAAAGCCTTATAATCTTCTTAATTTTAGTAAATAATTGTATGAAATAATATATATTAGCTTTAAAGTCATATAATATAATAAATCTTGCAATTTTCAGCTGCTGTGGGTGGTGTTAATTGGATTAATCTTTGCTCTCATAATCCAGTCTCTTGCTGCTAATCTTGGAGTCAGCACTGGTAATTAACTATCGTAATTATACTAACAATTAATTAAACAACTTCATTATTTTCAAGTTAATTACCTTTCTTTGTTTCAGGTAAGCACTTATCAGAATTGTGCAAGGCTGAGTACCCAAAAATGGTGAAGTATTGCCTATGGTTACTAGCAGAAATTGCTGTCATAGCTGCTGATATACCAGAAGGTAATTTCTTGTTATTGCAGTCACCAAATTGTTCATTGATTTAATTTCTCTCCCGCAACATGCAAAAGAAATCTTCATATATATATATATATATATAGATATATATATATATATTCATAAAATCAAATTATAAATCAACCATTTATTGGTTAAAAAATCCGAGTCAAAAACAATATATGAAGAAACAAACAAACAAATCTTAAGCTTGTTTTGATGCATTTATATATATATATATATATATATATATATATTTATGGCAGTTATTGGGACAGCCTTTGGACTAAATATACTGTTCAACATCCCAGTGTGGGTTGGAGTTCTCTGCACTGGTTTAAGCACTCTCCTACTCCTTGGCCTTCAAAGATATGGGGTAATTAATTAAACTCTTAATTAATTTGCATCAACATTCAATTTGAAAAAGGAAATGTACAAATATTGTCATTTCAATCACAAAATTGTTTGTTTCCAAATATATATCCAAATTACTTCTTTGTCCTTTATGAAGACAAGCTAAACGTATATACTATATATAATTATGCATCTTTTAAACTCGAGATTAATTCAATTATTTCACACGATTATTTTAAAAATTATCATCTAATAAATCTTGATTAAAAAAATATTTATCTCATAATCTACAATATTATTAATCTGCCTATTGAAACATGACTTAAGTACAAAGTAAATATATTTACTAATTATGAAATAACAGTGCATTAATTTCAACTTATTGGAATGAATTTTGCTTATTACTTAATTTTCCCAAAAGTTTTTAAAATTATGAATGAGGATGACAAAATTAACTATAGATTAACATGGATAAGCGTATGTTTACTTTAGCTTATCTTGATAAGCTTTATTGCATATATTTTATGATCATAACGTCA
This sequence comes from Adansonia rubrostipa, assembly GCA_038381775.1. Taxonomy (NCBI): domain Eukaryota; kingdom Viridiplantae; phylum Streptophyta; class Magnoliopsida; order Malvales; family Malvaceae; genus Adansonia; species Adansonia rubrostipa. The sequence goes on along the minus strand of JBBYHM010000019.1, from coordinate 21,076,815 downwards.
CATGCATGTCCAATTGTAAGACTTACCACTTTAATTGTTTTTCATTAAAAAAAGTTTAATTTTTAATTCCACCCTTTCACCACAAATCAACGTTGCACTTGCCCATACGTTGTTGTGATTTTAATTTATTTTAAATGAAAATTTTATCGTCATCATTTATACATATATATATTACTGTTAGTGGATTAGGTTTTTCCTTTTTTTTATTCAATATATATATATATATATATATTATATATAGCATAGGTTGACATCATGTACTAATTAATTAAAATGTAGCAAGGTTTCAACGAATTAAAGAAAATGTAAACATATAATTTACTTCGATTATAGAATTGAGAAAAATATATAATGAGTTTATTTTTCATTTATCGATAGTAAAATTTTTTAACTTTACAAATAAATTAAGATATTTTCATAGTATCACTTTTTTTTAATTACCTTTTTTTATTATTATACTTTAAAAAATGTGCCATCTTACTAATTATTCGTATAAAGTCCAATAATTTTACCGTCAATGAGTATGATATCATCTCATATATGAAAATCAAAGGGTTTTGTCTAAATTTTGGTTATTATTATTATTATTATGGTTAAACAGGTAAGGAAGCTGGAAATGCTGATAGCAGTGCTGGTATTTGTAATGGCTGGATGTTTCTTTGGGGAAATGAGTTATGTAAAACCCCCAGCATCTGGTGTGATTAAGGGCATGTTTGTGCCTAAGCTTGCCGGCCAAGGTGCCACCGCTGATGCCATTGCCCTCTTGGGTGCCCTTGTTATGCCGTAAGACTTTTGCTAATAATTAACGTCATTCACCTTCTATTTCTCTTGTCCAAAAGTCATCTTATTTTTTTTAAAATATATATTTTAAATTTGTCTTATAATTACAGCATATGTCTTTTTCTCTATAATACTCTATTAAATTTATTTATATGTCAGATTAGATTATAGTTTAAATTTTTTTTAAATCTCTTACTTTTTATTAATATATTTATAATTAATTTAAATAAAATTTATTTTTTAATTAAATGAATAATAATTCGAGTTCGAGTCAAAGTTGGACTAACTCAAATCACAAAATAAGTTTAGTACAAGTATAGGTGTTCTTAGTTCTAACTCCAAAATTGTCTCAACAGGCACAATCTCTTCCTCCATTCCGCTCTCGTGCTCTCAAGAAAAGTACCCAACTCTGTTCGTGGTGTCAATGTAAGCCAACTTAGACAAATTATATTACTAAAAAATAATTAAAAAATTCTATAAAATATAAATAATATGTTTTTCAAGAAGATTGTATGTTTTCCAACAAAAGCTGATGATTGGGTACTAGGCAAAAATGATATCATTTATAATTTGATTAAAAAAAAAATCAGTACGATGTTGATAATGCTTTAGTTCTGGGTTTACTTTATGTGCTAAGCCATTGTTGTTGTTTTCAATTTGATCAGGCTGCCTGTAAATTTTTCCTGATCGAGAGTGGCTTCGCCTTGTTTGTGGCGTTTTTGATTAACGTAGCGGTTGTTTCAGTTTCGGGCACCGTTTGCTCCACCGATAACCTTTCCGGTGATAACCAGCATCGTTGCAACGATCTTAACCTCAACTCCGCTTCTTTTCTATTACAGGTCCAAATTCCTAGCACGTTTAAATTCATTACCAAAGGAGTACGATTAAAGGATTTGCACGGAGACTAAAACAAAATGTTACGGTCATTATTTTTTTTAATTTTTTTTCATCATTGATATTCATAGTCGATATCTATCGCAATCAATTACAATAACATTCTTTACATTTGTAACTATAATAAATACGATATAGTCAAATATTCCTAATTAACAAAAACTATCTATGATTTTTTTTGCCATTGCAGAACGTGTTGGGAAAGTCTAGCTCAACCCTTTATGCCATTGCACTTCTTGCTTCGGGGCAAAGCTCTACTATTACAGGCACTTATGCTGGACAATTTATCATGCAGGTCGTGTGCAGTAACCATCTGAAAAAAAAATTTTGCCTTACGAATCTTAATATTGGAAAGCTTAATTAGTACTTATTAATCTAATCAAACTTATAACTGTATTATTGATGTTCTTTTCCAGGGTTTCTTGAATCTTAAAATGAAGAAATGGTTGAGAAATTTGATGACTAGGTGCATTGCCATTACACCCAGTCTTATAGTGTCCATCATTGGTGGATCTCAAGGGGCCGGAAGACTAATTATCATTGCATCGGTCAGAAATTATTTAAAATTCAAGGATTTAAATAGTAATCGTTAATGTCATATTTAAATAGTGATTAGAGTTATAATTTATTAAAATATTAATACATTTATGATAATAAATATATTATGATTAAAAATACGTTAACGATAATAATTTAAATTTTTTAGATTTATTGATATATATTTTTCATGTAATAATCCATGTTGTTAAGCTAAAGTACTTGTAGTTTTGATAATTTTTTATTTTACAGATGATTCTTTCATTTGAGTTACCATTTGCTCTAATCCCACTTCTCAAATTCAGTAGCAGCTCAACCAAGATGGGACCATACAAGAACTCCATAGTTGTGAGTAGTTTTTTCTTATTTATATTTTGGATTTTAGAAAAAAATTACAATTAAATACTTGAATTTATATTTAATTGATGAATTGTCTTAAAAGATTAATGCCGACGCAAAATATTAACGCGATATGATTAATAGCCACTAAATCGCTATATGTCAATCTAAATATTTTTCTACATAGTGACGTGATATTGACTAGATATGTGCAATATGATATATCTTTGGCCGCAGATCATTGTGATTTCATGGATTTTAGGCCTTGGAATCATCGGCATCAACGTTTATTACTTAACCACGGCCTTTGTAGATTGGCTGATTCACAATAATTTACCGAAAGTCGGGAACGTATTCATCGGAATCATCGTATTTCCTTTAATGGCAATTTACATCTTGGCAGTCATCTATCTAACCTGCCGAAAAGACACGGCCGTAACATACATCGAACCCGAAAAGAATGACCCAGCTGCCCAAACTCGGATGGAAAGTGGGCTACCCATCAACCCTGACAATGTTCCTTACAGACAGGATTTAGCGGACATCCCATTACCGGAGTAGCTGGTTTTTTCAATCTCGGAAATAAAGTTTTAAGGACCAGTTAAAGCTGTTTAAAGTATGAACATGGATGAGCTTGTCCACTTGGGGAGTCGTATAATGAAGATGTTTAGAAGCCTGTTTGAATTTATATATGACTCTGGATTTGGCGAGATTCCATTTCTCCTCCTTTTTTTTTTTTTTTTTTTTTTTTTTTTTCAGGTTTTGATGTTACTGGCATTTGTAATCTATCTGTACTAAGATTTTGTCGTTGTCCAAAAAAAAAAAAAAAAGATTTGTAAGATTTTCATGTTAATACCGGATACAATCACATTAGATAAAATATAATTAAAAAATACGAAATTAACATAAAAAATAATTAAAATATAATACAACATACAAGGTATTAAAAAATAACAAAAATATAGTATGAATATATAAATATTTCAAAATCAATATAATATAAATTATTAATATATCAAAATTTATATAGATATAAAAATAACTTAAATACAATTATAGCATAATAAAATATATAAATATGATATAAATACATGAATTTTAAATAATTGTGATAAAAATAAAGGAAAATTATCCTATACATTTTTCTTTTTTATTTTTATTCTTATACTCTTGTTTTCATTAACTAGTAAATATTGGGCGTTGGATAAAATTTTTATAATAATATACAAACATATTTTTATTATATTATTATGCAAAAATTATAAATTTTTATTAAGATAAACAAAAATATATTATATGTAAAATATATTATATCCAATAGAATACTCCAATCCAAAAATAATCAGATCGGATGCCAAATGTCTGACTTTTACAATCCCATCCCCAATCAGGGAAAAAGAAAAAATATAAAAAATATATAGAGCAAGAAAAAGTAAGATAAAATAGATTCCGTTCTCTTGGGATAATCTAAAATTTCTAAATAATTTGTTAAACAAAATTAATTTTTGGCAATTAATCTCAAGAATTCATAATTAAACCCGAATGCTGCATTAATCATATTATGTTACAACCCCTAAAAATTGCTTCAGGTAACTTTCTATACGTAGAAACTGCAAGATACTTCCATTGTTGGTCTAGGCTACCCATTGTTTTCAAAGTTTGCAAAGTCAGCAACCATGACAATCGAATTCAACCAAAAAAAAAAAAATCCAAATTATATGCTCGACACTTCCATTTCAACCAAGACCAGAGCTAGTCCCAGATACTGACCTAATAATGGATGATTAATTGTGGGTCATGAATTCCCTGCAGAGTTGAACATGACGTTAAGAGGAGCTGAAATGGATGCCTGCATGGCCATAAGGGGCGACCTCAGGCCCATCGGAAACATTGGCTGGCGTGGCATGAATGGCACATGGGGATGTACTGGATGAGTGCCGCCATATCTGGAAATGCTTGGGTGTGAAGGTGATGCTGGCACTACCTATTGCCAGTTGTTGCCGATGTTATTGTTAACCATGGGAGATGAAACACCGGGTAGACTCATTTGTGAAGTGACTCCAGCAGGTCCAAATCAAGCTGATGCAATGCGTGCCCTCTTGGCAGCAAACCTTTGTCTTGCTTGTTCCACTTGTTCGCATTCTTTCATTAATAAGGTTTCGACTTGTGCAAACTGCTTCAGCTTTAACTCCAACCTTTTCAACTGAGATACAGATTGAAAACAAGTTTTATCTACAATAAAAATGAAAGGCAAGACAAAACAGAATGTTTAGGAGGTCCCCAAGACAATAAATTTTCAATGGAAGCTCCAAACGTCTAATCATTATCTTCCTACATCCACCACAATCACATGCAGTCTATGAGTAATAAGCCCTAAAAACATGTTAGGTAGTAACTTATTCGGGATGCTAAAGTGACACTGGGATATCAATATAGGGCTTCGATACTCTTCGCTAGGCTCAGGTTTCCGAATACATGTATGAACAGAAAACACAAAATTTATCGACCTCCCAGCCAGGGACTCCTACTTTATCCATGGGTGCAACAGAAATATAAATCAAGAGCTAAATAAACAACATGTAAACTTAAACTCGAAGCTATGTCCGTAGAAGAGTTGCAGGTCAAGCAGCAGAACAATGTATAGAATCCCAGCTTTGAAGGAGGTCTTGACAGGTGTAGAACTTAATGAAACTTTCAAATTTAAAGTATATCCAAGTTTATAGTTTCAAAAACAAAGGCATACATCTTTGGCTTTTCTATTATTAACATTGTTTAGGCTAAATAACAATGGCATGCAGCTAACGCAACATGATTTCCTTGGTCCTGGTTTCAAGCCTTCAGAGGAGGGTCAACTCTCCTTTTAGCCAACAATTGATCACATATTGCCATAAACGTATGGCTGATATAGCAGATGCATGTGAAAACACAAGAAAAATACCTGATGGTTTATGATATTAGCTGATAGCCTCTGAATTTCCCATTCCTCGTGATCTGCAAAAAGTTTTGCCTTCATAGCTGCAGCCGCAAGGCGAGCTTTTCCAGCAGCTTTAACCTACTCTGCAGATAGTAGATGAACCACTGCCTCATTTTGACCGAATGAACCGTGTATCGTCCAGCTCTCCTCTGAAGTTTTACACAAAAATAGTAAAAATACATAAAACTAAAACGGGAGAGGACAGGAATGAAAATATAGTGAAAAAGGTGAAAGTTAAACTTATGTCCTACCATTTTGATGGATAGAAATAAGAGAACCACCTTCTCTACTAGATGCACTCTCCATGTTCATCCCTCATAGTTAAAAATAGATGTTAATAAATTAACAAGCGAAAGTCTGATCAAAAAGTTTTAGGGTGATCCAAAACCATCAAAGCAATGATATGCCCAATACTTGATTCACATAATCTTCATGAGTTGGATGGAAGCTAAGATACGCTCATAAAAGTGGATACCAGCTCCCCTCCATTAATTTTCAATCCATTATTTATCCACTATAGGCTTAATCACCATTAACAAGTATGACTTTCAAAATTCATGGATGGATCATATACATGTGATTGGTGATGATTAGTGTAATGAAAAATAATGGATGAGATCTCAGCCCCTGGAAAAGAACCTCATCATAATAGCAGTAAAGGTTTTCGGAATCACAAGGGTATGCACTAAACTATTACCAGACCGTGAACCTTCTTACCTACATCTTCAGACAATTCTGCCAAGGATGCATGGGCACTGGCCGCAATGGTCCAACAGCAGAGGCCAGAAGCAACCTAGAAATTTTCCAGCCGCTTAGACCCATGCATGAAAAAGCTAGCAAAACAACCAGAACCATGTTTAGAGTTGTTATCACTATCTCTTGGGGCGAAATTTCTAATCTTGCCTTAGAATTCTCAAAATAAAGGTGCCTAATTTGGGAAAATTGTTAAGACAAAAATTCAAGCCTCAGCAGCTTCTTTCATTTTTTTTTCTTTTGATTTGTTTACAATTTTTTCTCGTGCCAAACTACATGCTGCATTAAGGAAATAATCCTTACATTTGACTTTGATATGACACCAAAAACTTAATAACCTAAAAGGCAAGGAGATAATTCCAATATTAGTAGCATTTCCACCTTCGCTATTTCTCTTGTGCCAAAAGATGGTTTCCAGGACACCAGCAGAATACATGAGAGCATCGTAATTCAGTGAACTTAAATTTGAGGCCATTATTAGAGAAATGAATAATAACTGATTCTAAGCTCGCTCTTCACAGTGACATATTCATAATTATAAATCTCAAGTCACCAACAAAGGAGTGCGAAAGAGTAATTAGGCAACTGAATAAACTCATCATGTACCAAAGCCATAACGGGATTCCCAGAATTCGCAAAAGGAAGCCTGCTTTCAAAATCTGCATCTTGAAGGCTAGGCCCTAAAAAGCATGCAAAGTTAAAAATGGATTTACAGACATAATTTCTTCATTTTCATGGAGGGTAAAGACTCTAAGTAAATTGTTAAACCTGGTGGACTCCCATTCACATTTGAGTGCAGTCTTCCACAACAATCTCCATTTAAAAAAAATGATTTGGGCATGCTTGGAACTTCCATGTTTTCCAAGAGGCCATCATCCATGGGTAGGTGTAGAAAATGAAGTATACATTGTGCTTTTGACTTAGAGCCAACATGCTCAGCTATTCCATTCCAGTTCTCATTGTGAATTTCTGTTGCCTCAAGCAGTAGTCGGGTTTACTGATCACTCCAACTTTCTCCATCTAGGTCTCCATAATCTTTTGTCGAATCTACGCTAACAAAATCTATGCTTGAATGACCAGAAATGAATCTCCCATCATGGAAACAATCAAAGCAGTGTCTCCACCTGCCAATTAGCCAATAATAGAAACAAAGAGCATAATTAAAATCAAGATTTTGGTAAACTGACATCTTGAAAGACAAATTTTATTAATTCCCTAGCATTCCATGTTCACATACAAACTGAACATTTCAGCTTCCAGGAACTACACTGTAGACTCAGCTCTACAACAATGCACTGTAAAAATTTAGCCCTTTTACACTGGAATCAAACCAGTGTCACCTCAAGATTCAATTTTCTGAATACTTTAAGCAACTAATTACGTTAAGATCTTTTCCAACTGATTTGCATGTCTTACTACTATATGCCTTATTGCCACCACCAGATATTACATCCAAAATACACCCCAAAGTAACCAAAACTACTCACTGAAAGAGTTAATAGTGCTCAAAAACCAAACTAAACCAAGTCAAGCCAAGCACTCTCTAACTCTGCTTTCTAAACAACATCCTACAGTGAACTAGAATTTGTCACTAGAGACAACTGAAGCACTCTCTTTCTCTGCTTTCTAAACAGCATCCTATGGTAAACCAGAATTAATTACTAGAAACAAGTGCATGCTTTAGAAAGATACTTTCTTGTCTACAAATAGGGATAGAAATCTATTGTTGTTCCTTTCTTGACCACCAAAACCAAATAAAGAAGTGCCCAGTACACTCACAGTACATAAGAAATACGGAAATTCAGCGACTTTCATTTCATATGGATTAAAGCAATCATAGTATAAATTTGTTTCTGTTAATGAATGTAATTAGAACAACATTTTGGAAAATGAAAGAAGAACAGTTCCTAACATTCCTAATGTAATGAAACTGCATCTAGAGATGGAATCACTAAGTTTTTACCCAAAAAAAAAGAAAAAAAAAAAGCTAAAGCACTCTGGAAAAGAAAACTTCCCCAAAACTATATTATTAATATTCTATTAGTCAGCTTACATTGTTGAACGTGTTGTCACAGGCTAGATATCTTAAAAAGGTATATGTTGCCAGATAGTAGTCAAGATGACAGCGTTTGAGCCCCAACCTCAAAGATGCATGTGACATAGGCAGCGAACATGCTGATAGATTGAAGCCTGCCCAAAATCCTAAACCAAAAGGGTTTTCTCTAACAACATCTAGAAAGGTATTAATTTTTCCAAAAATCCAAAAGAAAAAGACCTAATAAAATATTGAGGAACCCAGCCCCTCATAGGTGGTAATTCTGATTCTTTTTCAAATCACACGTGGCTAAGTGGTTATTATATTAAATGGCCCTAATTCAATTTATTTTCTGCAGTTCATTAAGCTTTTAAGATAACAATTGTACATACGCATCAACAAATTAGCTGAATGATTAATGGAAAGGAGGATTACTAAGACTTAGCATGAAACAAAGAAAGATTCACAGGGGCATAAAAGTCACATATCTCCTTCTATGACCAATAATATGAATTGGGAATAGACTGAGAACAAGAATTGCAATGGTTTTCAGATAGGCGCTCTCGTACTGTGTTATCCAAGTCAGAAAAATCATCATCATGACATGACAATGGTGATTGGACATCAGCTGCCTTGAGTCTACATTTTGGTTTGTCAAATTTGATCAAAGTACCAATGGACTTTAAAGCAGTTGATGGCAAAAGAACCTCACCATTTGGATCCTCCTTTAAATAGGACCTACCATTCCATGACTTATGACTTGAAGTAGCTGCACAATAATTGATAATTCCCCAGTGATCAAGAAACCGAAAAGTTCGAGTTAAATCCTCATTATTTATACGATCTGTTAGCCCCTGACAATCAGAAACTTTCATTCTCTTCTCTGGATTCTCCTTGTATTTGGCAACAATGTGGTTTCTACATTCCATATATATTTCTAGCATATGTTCTGGTGATTTTCAAGAGAAAAAATGTGGCACAACTTGTCTAACTAACATGAATAAGCTCAACCTAGTTATATCATTCACTTATCAGAAACTCGTGGAATTTAAACTTTGTTGTCATTTAAATCTTAATAAGAGTTACTTCCAGAATATTACGAAACCTAGACAAGGCACATTTTAAAGTATAGATAGAGATATTAAAAAGAGAGCGAAATCGAACCAGAATGCATTGGCAAGACATGAACCCTACTCCCAAACCTCTTGACGAAACCACGCCCCTCGCTCATAGAAGGACGGGCAATCACATACTTCTCTGGATCAACAACAGGAGCTTCCCACGAAACCGCCTGTAACTGCCCGTGCGAAACATTCTCCAAAACCGCCAGCGCCACCAACTGCTGCCCCTTGCTGCCCCCAACCAAACCCGCCCGTTCAGCAGCCAAGACCACCATCACAGAAGCGTGAGGACGGTTCACCGTCCACGGCAGGGAACTCCGAGATGCGAACTCCACCGCTGGGCAGGAACTCACCCTTGATGGACCCCGCTAATGACGGATTCGTAAAGGCTCCACGGTATCGTCCCCGGAGTTCCCACGTTGGTTGGAAGAAAGTCGTCGTTGTTGCTGTTGTTTTCTTCTTCGTCTTCTTCCACGGGAACGACATCGAATCCTTCTTGGTGGTGCTTCGCCTTTCGCTCTTTCTTCCGCACGCTTCTAACGACCTCGACCATCTGTTAAAAAAAAAAAAAAAAAGGTAAATTCATTTTGACTAGAGAAAAAAAGCAATCGGTAATTTGGTAAATTTAATTGAATTATTATCAAGCAGGGGAAAATTGAATTTAAAAAAATTAAAATAACAAAAGAGAGAGAGAGAGATTGCCCGAAAGTAGATCTGATAATTTTAGATATGATATAAAAAATTAACACGTATATGATATGTTTTTATCGTATATAGATTTTATATAATTGTATTTCGTGTCATAAACGTATAAAACACGCACAACATATATAAGACACGATTAATTAATCGTGTCATATCTATCTGTTTACATAATTAAGACACGATTAATTAATTATGTCATAAACTATAATTATGCCCATACATATCTGTTAACACGATTAAAATACGATAATTTAATGTGTTATAAATGGATAGACACATTTAAATTAATAAATTTATATATAAAAGATATTAATTTTCAATATAATAAATTATAAATATTATTTTAAACTTTTAATTGAAAAACTTATTTAATATATAAAAACTACTTTAAGCATTTAATCAATATCAATTTTACTTTAGTTATTACTAATAATATAATTATTCACATAACTAATATGATTTATTCATATAATTTTTAATATATTATAATTGTAATTTATAAATAATTACTTAAATATAATATCCAAATCCAAAATTATATAAAAGCATTATATAATAGAAAAGTTAACTTAATAATATAAATATCAATATAAGAATAATATATCATCATCTTATAAACTCATTAAAATATAGGCTCAACCTAATTAATAGTAAAATAAGTTTCATATTTTAAATCTCAAATTAAATGATTACGATGATTATACATTTGTAATAGACTAGTAACTCATTATTATTAGTAGTAAATAGTAAATAAGTAATTAAAAAATAGAAAGTATTGATTAATATTAATAAACTGCTAAATTAATCCTAATAAAATTTTTATATATTTTAAAACTATGGCTCCTAATGTTGTCACTTGTAATGCATGAAGAGAAATGCTATGATTAAAAAATAAAAGAGCTTGAAAATGAAAGAAAAAGAAAGTTGATTGGTAGATTAGTTGATAATATTTGTGTAATTCATATCTTAATCGTGTAATTTGTGTCTTAATCGCGTTTTCATGTTTTTCACGTTGTGTCGCATTAGACATAAACGAATCAATTTTAATCACGTCGTCTCGCGTGTAACATGAATATAAACCGTGTCATATTTGTGTTTCAAGATTTGACGCAATTAATTATTTGTGTCGTATTCGTTATCAAATAATATTATCGTGTCAAAAATGTGACATAACGCAAAACACGACATGATAATATGAATTGCCATGTCTACCTGAAGGAGAAGCTGGCATTGCTTTGATGTTTCAAAAGCAAAATTTAGAGAAAGAGAGACAGAGAGAGGCGGAGAAATTATGGGGTCGAATTGTTGGGAAAAAAATTAAGAGCTTAAAGTGTATTAATAAATTATTTTTATATATTTGTATTATATTTATAATTTTTATATATTTATTTATATTATTATAACATAAGCGATTAAATTTAATATTATAAATTAAGTGATACTAATTCAGTCATTCATTTCATTATACAATTAAAGTAGTAAACTAAAAATAAGGATATTTTAGTATTTTAATTTATTTTTATATTTATACCTATTTGTTTAAAACTAACCACTATTAAAAAATATCTATATCTAATAAAAACTAATTTTATTTATTAAAAATATCCATATTTTTGTTTTAAAAAAATCTCACTTTTTCATTTTAAAATTATTAATTTTTTAAAATTTTAATATATTATTTTAAAAAATAAATTAAAAAATTCACTCTTTTCTGTGGGTGTGTTAAATCTAATATTATTAAATATATTTATTTGAATATTTTAATTAAGAACAATTATCTTATATACTAGCAGTAAAAGGAAAAAAAAATTTATAAGCAGAGTTCATGAGGTGACACGTATCTAATTGTTTTTTCTTCAATATATTTTACTTGATATGTTTCATCCCACGAACTTTACTTATAGAGTTTTTCTTTTTACTATCAATATATAAGATAATTATACTTTAATTTATTTATTTATTATATTAAAATAAATCAAAATTGTAATGTAGAAAGTTTAATTAAATAAAAATTGAAACGATAAAATTAGGGGCCATATCTGCAATCGAACTGCAAGGTGCTTTTCAAGTGTAACTTATGATTAAATATGTCCAAAGGTCAAAAATTTATATTTAAATGATTCGAGTTAGTTAATACATTTCCACTTTCAATTTTCAATTTTCCTCTTTTTTAGTCTAGCAAGCATGTCTTGGACTTATAAATTACCTTAGGATAATAAATTTTGTACAATGAAATAAGCTATTGATAATTATACACGTTAACATGGATGATGATTGTGAAACTTAGCGCACTTTTAAAATTCTTAAAATTCTAAAAATTCTTAAAATAAATTGTGAAAAGCCTAAAGAAGGGAATGCTGTCTAAATACAGAAGGGACCTAAAGGCGTAAGAAGCATGGTGTCTTTGGTCATATTTATACGATATTTAACATGGGTACCTTTTGATTCACTAGGAAAAAAGAAAAAGCTTGAGAGTTGTTCCATGATCTTTTCACGCTATGAGAAATTAAGGAATGAACTTCGTCGGACGGTTGCATAACTTTCAGTTTTAGGTGTGACCTTTCTTTTTTATTTTTATCCAAATATCTTTATTTATCGTACAGTTTAAAATTAATTTTATTTAAAAATCTATAATTATCTTTTTTTAAAAGTGTATTTACTCGTACTCGAAACTCTTTCATGGACGGAAAGAGGACCAACAGTTGAAAATCCGTATGGAGAAGGTTGCACAATTAGCCTTTACTCGTACAAGTTGGGTTAGTTTGGGATTTTGCTTTTTCTACTAACAGGTTGTAAGAGAATGAAAACACAGAAGCAAAGAATAGCGAAAAGAAGAAATAGAAAATTAGAAATGATCTTCTAAGAGTTCCCAAGCCACATATTGGGCTGCGTAGATTCAATCTGGTCCAGTTTGAATGGCTCGTAGTATTTATCTATAATATTTTAATTAAATTTATTTATAAAAATATATTTTAAATTATTTTAAATTTTATGAGTCAAATTTACATAAAAAAAAATTCGAGGCCAACCAAGGCCCGCGGACCTGCTATCCCACGGAAATTCAATCCCATAAATTGGGTCAGTCCCTGAGAGAGAATTCGGACTCGAGGGAAGAGAGCAAAAATCCGAACAAATCAATTATTTGATGCACGCGTTGGAACCTTTCCTGGCAATGAAAAGACCAAGACCACCTTCACCACGACCACTCTCCCCTTCCTCCGCCTCCAACAAACCGAAACCGCCGCTGCCACCTCCCAAATCCCTGCACCCCCAAACCCCACCAATCTCCTCCAAGAATCTAAAACCCCACCCCAAATGGGTCCCACTCAACCTCTCCCAGTCCGAACTCTCCCTTCCCCTCACTTTCCCCACTGGCCAAACCTTCCGATGGAAACAAACTGGCCCGCTTCAATACACCGGCACCATCGGACCCCACTTGCTCTCCCTTAAACACCTCCAAGACGGCGGCGTTTCTTACTTCATTCACTCCACCCCATCAGAATCTGCTGCCAAGCTAGCCCTCCTCGATTTCCTCAACGTGGGCATTTCCTTGGCCGAGCTCTGGGGGGGTTTCTCCGAGAATGACCCCAGGTTCGCCGAGCTGGCCAAGTATTTGAAAGGTGCTCGGGTTTTGCGGCAGGACCCAGTCGAGTGCTTGATTCAGTTCCTTTGTTCTTCTAACAATAACATTGGGAGGATCACTAAAATGGTGGATTTCGTTTCCGCTTTGGGTACTTATTTGGGCAGTGTTGGTCTGTTTGAGTTTCATGAGTTCCCTTCACTGGAACGTTTATCAGTTATGTCTGAAGAAGAGCTTAGACAGGCTGGTTTTGGTTACAGGTAATATCATTTTGCTTTCCATTAGTTTCTTTATCTGTATTTTTTCTTCAATCGATTGCTTGCTTCATTAACACCGCTTGTATAGTTATTATTGGCAGCTTCAGTTCGTTAGAGAGTAATTTCTTTTTGCCTTTAATACTATGTAAATCTGTTTCATTGCTAGATTTTGTTGTTGCCGGAGGAGATATTTGTGTGAATGCTGAACATAGTACTGAAAATGTTGTCTGCCCTGTCTAATGCGATGATATCAATTGGTTCAAATACAATATCTTCCTAAAGAATCGTCTGTTAATTAGTATCCCCCATCCTTAAATTTATCTAATAACTATATGCCATGCCAAGAGGCAAAAAGTATAAATAAGTGGGAAGGGTGGTGGGAATATAGCATTTACTTATGCTGAAATCATGGATTACATTGAATAGTAAAACCAGCAGTGTGGTGCTTAATATGTGTATAATCCATTGATAATGATCAGCTGGTAAATGATTCGTTATGTCTGGCATACTTGGATGGGATTTGCAGTGTGTCTTTTGCATTGTAATCGTGGTCTCATGTGGAGCTTTTTTCATGATGTGGGTGATCAGGGCCAAGTACATCATGGGCACAGTTGATGTTTTGCGATCGAAACCAAATGGAGGTGCAGAATGGCTTCTCTCTCTTCGTAGATTGGATCTTCAAGAGGCAATCGACGCTCTATGTACTTTACCTGGAGTTGGTCCCAAGGTGGCAGCATGTATTGCTCTCTTCTCTCTCGATCAGCACCATGCCATTCCAGTTGATACGCATGTCTGGCAGGTATGCTTTATGAATGTAGCTAGTTGTGTAGTTTGGATAGTCTTTACATGTTACATTTGTCAGCGCTGTACCAACGACTTGACTGAGGTTGGTCATGTTAAATCAAATATCAACTTTGATTACGAAGTGAATTTCCTGCCATTAAGAATCATTTTTATTTTCTGTTTAACTTGGCTTGGAGTCGTGTAAAGCAGAATTCCAATGAAAGTTAATTGCTGAAGTCACAGTAGTTCTATCTCCTTTATGGATGTCTGGATGAGAGTGCTGGGGCTTTTGTTAAAATCCTTGCACCATATGAAGGAAACCTGTTTGCTTGTTTGAGTCGAGGGGCATTAGATATCCAGTTAATGAACATTTATATTGCTCAAATAGGAATAAACAACCGTTGCTCAAATGAAATTCGTTTCTTGAATACGGATGGAATTGGTGTATCATTATTTTATATATACATTAAATGGTTGTTGATGAGATCATTAGGAAATTAACTTTTTTTCTTCTTTTGTATTTTATGCTTCCACGGATTTCTAACATGGAAATATTCTATTTGTTTCATGTGCAAGATTGCTACGAGGTACCTCCTTCCTGAGTTTGCAGGTGCCCGTTTGACACCTAAGCTTTGCAGCCGTGTGGCAGAGGCATTTGTGAGTAAATACGGGGAATACGCTGGGTGGGCTCAGAACCTTCTTTTTATCGCGGAATTACCTTCACAAAAGTCCCTCTTACCGTCACATTTTCGGGAGAGAAAAAAATCTGCCAAAATAAAAGACGGTAATGGTTGTAGTAATGATGGAAGCTAAAGTTAAAATTGCTCAAATATATTCCTTTGGAGACCAGATATGTGAACTTTAGCATCTAGCAGCTTTTACTGTTGGAGCATTTATTTTTTCTCAAGAGCGAGATCTAAGATGATATATCTTTCAAGACTCAAACTCCAATGCGAGAAGTTTGTTATAAATTACTCATTTGGGATGATTAGTTTGGAAGATAAACCATGGTGGTCGGACTTGAGCACCTGGCTAGGGGCAAACCATGTGACCTTGACCAAGTTGTTGATGCAAGCACGCTCAAGCCATATATATATATATATATATATATTTGAAGCATTCGCTGATAGCCAAAAGAAAATTTTTTTCGGCTTCAAGCGTTAGTGCAAAATGATTAGTAATTGATTGGATGTTCCACTACTGTATTTTTTATCAAAATGTTGTCCATTTGTTCTCTTTATCCTGAATTTTTGCCTTTTAGGCATTTATGCAAGATAGTAACAAACTGAGGGTTAAGATCATTAGATTCTGCACACTGTAATGTTTTGAATTGATAGCTGGTTGTTCGATTCATGATAATTGTTATCAGTATAATGTCGATACATTATTGCATTTTCTACTTTCTAAGGTATTGTAAATGACATTGTCAAATTATATTTATATATATATATATATATATATATATATGTATGTGTATATGAATACAAGGGAAGGATCCACTTAAACATAAAGTTAAATTAATTTTACACATTTTTATAATTTTTAATACGATTAATATTTTGAAAAACTGACAGTAAGATTTAATAATATAATTATATTTGTCATACATGTAAAATTTTCAATTAATTTGATAACCCTATTAAATCAATCTAGAACAGTACGTTTTAACATCGAATAAATAGTTAAATGTTTTTAATTTATTTAAAACTTAATTTGCATGATTTAAATGAATATAACATGAGATACAACGATCGGATTGAACAAATATAAATCGTATAAAAAGTCATTAAAATGTGTAAAATTAATTTCATTTTATATTAGTGGAAGTAGATCCCACCTCATATACATATATGTATATATGAGATGTGGGATTTATTTACACTAGTGTAAAACTAAGCTTTAAACAACTGTTTATTCAATTAATATTTTAACCAATTGATTGTTAAATTTAATAATATAATTGTAATCTTTGTGCATGTGAAGTTTTGAATTGATCTGATGCCTCTATCATATCAAATGAGAAAATTGTATTTTTCAATATCTATTTAACTATTGAAAAGTTTTTTCATATTAAAAAAATAATTAAATATTTTTTTAATTTATTTAAAACTCCACATGCATGATCTATGTGGAATATGATGATCGAGTTAAATAAATATATATAGTATAAAAAGTTATATAAATGTATAAAATTAATTTAGTTTTAGTAAGTGGATCATCTTTATATATATATATATATATATATATATATATATATACACACATATATATTATTTTCTTGTTGCAAATTAAACTTTGTAAATTGTAAATGTAGGGGAGGGGAATATCTGGGTCACCAAAAAAAATTCACGAAAGCAAGAAAATTACAAATGAGGCAAACAAAAAAAATCAGAAAAATATATTTTATTTTTTAAATTGAAAAATCGTATGCATTATTATCTATGATCTTGTCTTCAATGTTTTGTATGTTTTGTATAATTTTTATTAATATTGGTTACTTACAGAAATTGGTTCTCCAAAGTTTTCATTACAGTTCATGTGGAATCACATGACTCGACCTATTACTCAACAAAGAATGAGAGCTTTAGTTTCGGCTCATCAGGATAGAGGTAGAAACAAAAGGGATTTTCTTTGTTTGTGGATCACTCGAATAAATGCAGTAATTCATGAAACGAAAGTATCTTATAATTATAGTAGATTAATGCACAATCTGTACAAAAAACATTTGCTTCTTAATCGTAAAATATTTGCCCAAATAGCTATCTCAAATAAGAATTTTTTTTATATAATTTCCAACGAGATTATAAAATAAAGAGATCAGAACGAATCCACCGAAATGCTTTAAACGAAATGGGATTCCTTCGAGAATGAATTCGGGGAAGGTAGTGTAGAATATGTTTTTGAACTTGGCTGGATAATTCTGCTTTTCGTATAAATTTACTTTAAATTAAATGAATCTTAATAATAAAAATATTTTATAATAACAATTTAAACTATGATACATAATAATAATAATAATAATAATTTAAACTATGATACGTAATAATAATAATAATAATAATAATCCATAATTTTATATGAATTATAAATATAAATTAATCAAGATTTTATTATTTACCCTTTTTATTTATATATATATTTTTTATATATATATATATGTATATGTATATAAACTAAGTAATATATAGACAAAAATCTGCATTCAAACATTCGGCCCGGCATTTATTGAAGCCCAAGAATCGAATTGGATTAGACCGAAGAAGGAAAGCTTGAAAAAGAACCTTTGCTAAATGGACTAACCTGGCCTCCAAGTCATCTTACAGTCTTCATCTTCTTGTTTTTAATCTCTCTCTCTCACACAGTTTTTGCTAAATCCAAATTAGTTTCTCGCGGGATTAATTTTATTACCAGAAACCCTAAATTCTCCGATGTCGGTACGTTATTTTTCTTTTAATCTCTTTTAGCTTCTTTTGAAACCCTAATTCTTCGAAGCTTAGTAAAAGATTGTTATTTTGGATGGTGATGCAGATATTCGAGTACAATGGGAGTGCCCTAGTAGCCATGGTTGGCAAGAACTGCTTCGCCATCGCCAGCGATCGGAGACTCGGTGTTCAGCTTCAAACAATCGCCACCGATTTCCAGAGGATTTTTAAAATCCACGATCGCCTCTTTCTCGGTCTCTCTGGCCTTGCCACAGATGCTCAAACCCTGTACCCTCTTTTTTCACTTAATATTTCCACTTTATGCTTCTTTTCTTTCTTTTTCTTTTTCCTTCTTGAATTATTAGTATATGCTTTTTTTTTTCTTATATTTCAGTTTTTTTTTTTTTTGGGGTAAATTTTGAAGGTATCAAAGGCTTGTGTTTCGTCACAAGCTCTATCAGCTAAGAGAAGAGAGAGACATGAAACCTGAGACTTTTGTTAACCTTGTTTCTGCTCTTCTTTACGAGAAAAGGTTTGTTTAAAACCCACTTAATCTTTTTTTTTTTGGGGGGGGGGGGTTAGTTCAATTAATTACTTTAGATTAGATTCTTTTAACATTCAAGCTTAGCTCTTAAGTTCAATGGAACAAATAGAAAGTTTTTGTTTTGTTTTATACTATCACATGCTAAATATTGATTAGTTCGCCTTTCGGATTAATCAAAAATAAAAAAAAGGAGTGTTTTTAAATAAAGGTAATTCTTTTTAATGAAATTAAGTTTGGGTGTTCACGTTAAGTTGAAAGCCTTAATTATGTCATTGAAGGGAAATAAACCACACATCATGCATGTATGTATGAGCATCAGTGGTATTCTTGTCCTGCCTTTTTCATAATTTCATGTTTGACTTAACGGATGAGCTCTTCTTTTCCAATTAAATTCATGCCCTTGATGATATGTCAAGGTTGATACAAATTTGTTGGAAGCATTAGATTTGAAGTGGGAATTGCACTTGAAAAGGCCATGCTTTTTACATGTCACAGATTAGTTTTATGACTTGTTTTTTCCCCTTTTTTCCCATAGGTTTGGTCCATATTTCTGCCAACCAGTAATTGCTGGATTGGGAGATGAAGACAAGCCCTTCATTTGCACCATGGATTCCATTGGAGCCAAGTAAGTTTGTTTCATTATTTTGGAATTTTCAAAAGAAATAAAAAAGCATGGAGTTGTCTTAGTTACTTGAAATATATATACTTTTAGTGTAGTATTTACCTCTTGCGAGATTTGTTCTTGGAAAACAAATGCACGTAACTTTCCCTCGGTAAATATAAACTCTCTTGTTCAAATCTCTTTTGTGGAAGATGAAAACTTTAGTTCATATCTTAATCAAAAGCTGAAGAAAGAAGAGCTTTTATGCTATGATAACAGATTGTCTAGAGACTTGTGTCATCTAAAAGAGAAAACCAGAAATTTGAGCACTTTAGTAAAATAACACATTGGCATCTTGAAAAGATAAATTTGAGCATGTTTTATAAAAGAACTCGCTATTGTTCAAAACCAGTAATTTGGGCATGTTTAATAAAAGAATCCCACTATGCTTCCAACTCCATCGTAGAATTACAAGCATGATCATTGACACTTGACAAACTAGGGGCTTGATGTCTCAATCGATAATTGCATGCTGTTAGCAATATCCAAGTTATTTAGTAGTAGCAACTTAAGTTTTGGATGTGGGTAGCATTCATATTACAATGTCTGTAGTTTCCTTTTGATTCCTTTAAAATTTTAGGAGGCTAATCTCTGGTGTGATTTTCCAACATACAAGGAATTCTGGATGATATCACAATTTGTCATGTGTCATTTCCTTGTCATATATTTCTTTCTTCGCCATGCAACCTTGATGGTGTTATTAACTCCCATATTGTATATATCTATATTTTGGGTTCCACTGAGTTGGATTGTTGCCTGAAAATGCTATTTTGAATCTTATAGTCTGAATTGTTTCTTTATATTCCTTGTTTTGGTTACTGAAAGCATCTTGATGCAAACGCCGATACTAATTCGATGGTTATGTTATCTTTCTTTTAAATGCAGGGAGCTTGCAAAGGATTTTGTTGTGGCCGGCACTGCTTCAGAGTCTCTTTATGGTGCCTGCGAGTCAATGTTCAAGGAGGACATGGTATTTTATTTTATTTATTTTCGTATGCTCAGATCGGAACACATTGACATTATTGAAGAATTATATTAAGAAGTGTAAAATTCGATTCCTTATATGCTTGTAACCTAAAAGTTAGGGTAGATAAGGTTACAACTTACAATTTACTTGGTCATGGTTTTAAATTATTGTGGTCGTTAAATTTACTTGGTCATGGTTTTAAATTATTGTGGTCGTTAGCTATAAATTATTCATGCCAGCAGTACAATTCATGCTTGAGTCATTGTTTTATTCTTAATCAGGAACCCGAGGAATTGTTTGAAACAGTTTCGCAAGCTCTCCTTTCATCAGTAGATCGTGACTGCCTGAGTGGTTGGGGAGGACATGTCTACGTCGTGTAAGCATTTATGAATGGCTTTCATATATAATATACATTTATATATATATATTCATTCTAGAAAATTTTTTCTAGTATCATATTTTTTTTAAAGGCTTGCCCAAAAGAATCAGGTTGTTATTTTAATCCTTCAAACCCTTACCTTTCTTGGAGAGAGAAAATGATGGTAGTAGTAATTGTTTCTTGAATGATGCTACGTCTGGATAGCAGAAACCTAGACCCTTTCTATTCTGATTCTAACCCGGAAACCTAACTTGTTTGACCTGAACCCAAATAATGTGAGTGTTAGACTGGAATAATCCGAACTCAAAATGACTTGAATTTAAGACGACTTAAACCCGAAATAACCCTAACTTAAAATGAACTGACCTTGAAATCCACCCAACGCCGCAATTGAGAGGTCTACAAAAGACATAAATATTTGCAGTAGAACTGAAGAAGTAATTGGTGCCATTTTAATGTATTTGAAATTATATACTTTGCAGCACACCTACCGAAATAAAGGAAAGAATGTTGAAGGGAAGGATGGATTGAGTGGGGCCAGGTCAAGCGTCTTCAAAGCTTCTTCATTGCCAACTATTGAACTTTCAGTTTATTTGTCATTCGTTAGTGCTTGAATCTGATAACTCTGATAAATTCTGGGGAAAAAAATGATCGACCAAATTCTATATTAATTGGTATATGGAGAATATTTGGTGCATGCAGTATGTTGGTTGAATTGGGACCCAAATGGGAACTGATTTTTGAACAATCCTTTCGCTCTTTTCTATGTTTGTTTTGCAAAAACTAAAGTACTCTTCTTATTTTTGGATAATTAAGCTTGTTATTTACTAACTGCCACAATGAGACGGTCTTCAGCTAAAACAGCAGGGAGAACAAAAAACTAACTAAAACAGCAGGGAAAACAAACAACATTTTCTTTTCTGCCTCTTGTATAGAAGAATTGCAGAAGTAAGACCCCAATTGCTGCAGGGTCTTGTACTGACAAGATCAGGTGAGATGTTCTTTATTCCTTAAGTCTCATTAATTGTAAATGTCTCTTGGGGAATAGGATTCCCTTAAAGTTTCATTAATGGTAAATGCCTCCTGGGGAATACGATTAGGTCGTGCATAGAAGTTTTTATAGTTTAACTCTGAGTTGGGATTTGAAAATTTTTTTATTTTTTTATTCAATTTTAAATTAAATTAAATTTAATTTATCTGGAAATTTTGAATTATTATTCATAAAATAATAAAATTTAAAATTATTATTTATATTTTATAATTAAATAATAATTTAAATTAAATTAAATCAATTTAAATTTTAAAAAATTATATTTAAGACTTGAATGAATGATTCAGCCTATGAATAGGAGTTAATAGTGGTCGTTGTCGTTGTCGTTGTCGTTGAACATGATGCAAACAAGTATAACGTGACAGTCAAAATTTGCGAAAAGAAGTAATAATTATATGTTTCGAAGTTCGAAGCAATTAAACATATTTTTCTTTTTCTTTTTTTAATCACGGAAGCAGTTTTACATTATGTCTTTTAAAATCACATAAAATAAAACTAATAATTTATCATTTATCAATCATACAAAAAGTCTGACTTTAGAAGCAGATTGGGTGAGGTGTGGGGGGCGGGGGGGAAGGAATTGGTTGGAGTAAGGACAAAGACGGCTTGGATAACGGTTACTCTGTAAATTACGATTTAAGGCAGGCGGTTGGGCTTTCCCTTTTTTTTTTTCTTTTTTTTTTTCCTTTTCTTACTTGCTTTTTCAAATGCCGGTAAATTTTTCTATTAAAAACATTACATGGAAAATTAATTTTCAATGGCAATAGAATTTCTAAAAATTACATTAAAAATGTACATTTATTATATAACCGAAACAAGGATTCTTTTTTATTTATTTTCAAGTTTTGATCGTTGTTTAACTTTAATTGCTGGTATTTATTATGTTAAAATAATGTAATTTGACATTTTTTTTTTCCTTTTGTTATTCTTTCAACCGAATGCAGAAGACAATTGGAAATGAGAAGAGATTGTTTGCCCTTTTGCTGCAATAACTGAACGGATTTGATGATTATTTGATGATGGATAACGTAATCAGTTCAGTTTTCTCTGGCTTCGTAGACGCCATTGGTAAACTTTTTCGCTCTCCACTCGACTTTCTTTCTGGAAAATCCTGCAGGTATAAATCCTTTCTCGTTTCTTTTTGAACAAAAAAAAAATCACTAATCACTGCAGTCCACCCTTTTGACAAATGTTACTTTTTTTTTTATGATTAATGGGTTTTTTTTTTTTGGGTAATTTTGAACTTGGATGAATCAAATTAATGTTGGTTTAGGAACTTAAATTTCCCCTTTCTTTGTCCGCTGAATCCATTTTTTCCTTCTTATTTTCGTGGTTGGATGATCATCTTTCAGTTCAGTTTGTGGACCAACATGGGATTTAATCTGTTACATAGAGAATTTTTGTGTTGCAAATATACTGAAGCTGATCATGGTATTGGTTCTATCCTACATTGGTAAGTTTTGATTGGATTTAAGCCTAGCCATTTCAAGCATATTTATCTCGAATTAATCTAAAATTTCATCTTCATATTTTTTAATAAAAAAGGCACTAGAATTTCAATTGTTCCTTTAATAATGTGCAGTTCTCCTATACCTTTATCTTCTATATAAAGTGGGTATTTGCCAGTGCATTGCTCATAGTCTCTGTAGAATGGCATGGGGATGCATTTCTTGCTGGTTTTCATCTTGGGAATTTTGTTGCACTTTCTTGTGCCATAAGCTTCGAAACATCAAGAGGGTAGATCGACGACGACGAAGAAGAATACCCGAACGTCAGTTCGATACTAGTGAAGAATACGATGATAGTGATGATGATGATGATGATGATGATGACGATGAAAGCTTTTCGTATGGAATTTCGAGGCCAATGGAGGTAAGTAGTAGTCATTCGCTATCTAGTCGATGGAGAGACTACAAAGGAGTTCATTTAAGAAAGTCTTTGAGGCCTAGAAATCATAGGATAAAAGTTGGGATTAGTCGAGATTCTCTTTATAAATCAAAACCTATCAAGCATGGACGACATCATATGAACACAGTTCATGACATCAGAGTCACACATACATCAAAATTTGCACACAAAGGTTCAAATTTTAGGGCAAAGGTTCATCGTAGTAGGAGATCATTGTAAAAAACCAATGACTTGTTATCTTGTTTTAATCTCATTGATAGATTCTAATTTTGCTTTATTTCTCAAGAAAATTACTTTTTTTTTTCTAGACTGGGTTGTTATCAAAAAGCTCGTTTGACAATCCTTTCAAATTTTGACAAGTGTTTTAGCTAATTTCATTTTCCGTTGGATGTGATCAGAGTTTCTATCATTGAATTCATTACTTGTTGATTCCAAATAGTTGGAGGTAAGTTTCTATCAGTCTCTCTCTCTCTATAGTGGAATTTGAAAGGCTGCAAATAGTTCCTCTTCATTCAAAGCCACCGAAATGCTTGACTGACTATGCAGAATATAGTTTATTTATTCCTTCGCAAGTGCCCTGTTATATTACTTGGATTCTTTATTTCTCTTAAAATAGTCGTGTCAAGCATCTGTGTTTAATACCTATTTGAATATAAATATAATCTTTCAAATATATTAAAAAAAATTTTAAAAAAATTAAATATATCCGTGTCGAATATATACTCGTATCCGAAAGTATTACCTCCAAGTCTTTGGTAGCTTTCATAGCTTCTTACTGGAAAACGTTACATTGAGATTGAGATGGTCCTTATCTTGAATGATATTGCACTTTCCAAGCAAGAATCAAGTTCTCTAGCATATTACGTTTTACAAATAAGGACTTCTCCCAAATTTACTTCTTTTTTTCATTTGTTCTTCTTCTCTTTTTACTTTCACAATCACTTAAGTTGTTTTTGGAATTTATGGCTATTGTTTTGTCCATTTTTTCTTAAGATAATTCCATTTCAACAACTATGGGAATTCTCTTCTTTTTTTTTTTCTTTCTTTATTATTTCTTAATAGTTGTTATAACAAAGCAAGTAGCATAATACTTTAGTTTCTTTTTTAGGGTAAATTGTGGAGAAATAATTCTTAATTAAACTTGCATATGGGTCAAATCAAATTGCAATCTGAATTTTTTTTTTAAATCTCTTCTATTGAATTAGTCTTGCGACTCGAACTATTGTTTAAAAAACATTAAAATATTATTTTTATATTAATATTTATATATTATTATTATTAAATTCAAATAAAATTTTTTTTATTACGTAACAAAGATTCAAACCAGATTAACCTTAACCATTCAAATTCAGTTTGACCCTTGAATAGCTATACACAAATCCTAACATGTAATAAAATTTGCCTCTAAAAATCTTGCATAAGAACATGTTGATTGTACAAGAAAATACGTGTATTTGATTGTATCCATACCTTCAAATGCGTATAACTGTACACGTATATATACGTGTGAAAAGTAGGAGAATTGCCCCCAAATATAAGGCAAAGAGTTGGCATATAATGATTTAGTTTTACAAGATATAAATATATATATATATTTATATATATATTTATATATATGTGTGTGTGGTAACTTACTAGATATGTTATACTTTTGCTTTGCATAAAATAAAAATGCACTCTTTTCAAAGAAAACTGAATTTCTAGTACATATGGGACAAGAGTGGTGTCAGTTTTCACGTTTTCAAATCATAGTAAGGCATTTGATCATATTTAAATTTAAAATTGAATTCAATCGATTCATATAGTTATTTTTAAAGAGTGGTATTAAATAAAGTTTAGATTCAAATCTTATTATTTACAATTAGACTTATTCAGGAATCAGGTTATTACTAAAAAATTTTTTATTCTCCTTGCCGATGTTGGGATCAGTGTGAAAGTCCATTTCACTATTTCAAATATTATTAAAATAATAAAATATTATTTTATATTAATATTTATATATTTTTATAATTAAATTTAAATAAAAATTATTTTTTATTATTAAATAATAATTCATGCCTGTCCAAATTTATAAAACTTTATCCAAAGCTTAGCATTACCTCGGATCAAACCCTTGAACAAGTTCGTTCTACTATTCTTAGACTGCTATAGTTTTGTACAAAAAATAAATAAAGATTATTTCAATTACAACATTTTTGGATTTCCATTGCTTTGCATGAGAGTTGCCTTATACTAAAAGAAAGCTTTAGCATTATCCCATCTAACACTTTAATTCTTCTCATCATGTATCTAGTTTTCACCTTACTTGAAATGATAGATTCTTCTTAATTGCAATGGAAAACAAAGAAGAAGCAAAACAATCATCCAAGAAGGTGACCGTCACCCAACTTGATCAAGTTGACTCAGATTTCGCCGTGGCAATGGCATTGCAAGAACAGGAAAGGCCGTTTTCAATGCTCGAAATCATTGAAAGTGATGATGATGATGATAGTGAAGACTAAGATTGTGAGGCATCCTATGATCAAAGCAATGATTACGAATTTTTCGAAGGCCTCGAAGCCGGAACTGACCTGGAGTTCCTCGTCGAGGGACAAGATAGGCGCCACGACGATGAAGATATGGAGGACGACGAAGAAGAAGGAGGTGAGATTGATCCGGATGATATTCCGTACGAAGAATTGATTGCTTTAGGGGAGATAAAAAGAGTAGAGAAGAGAGGACTATCTCAGAATGAAATTTCTTCACGCTTGATTCCATGGAAGTTCCAATCTATTGAGTGCAAAAATGGGATGGATCGATGTGTAATTTGTCAAGTGGAATATGATGAAGAAGATGAAGGATTAGTTGCTCTTCCTAATTCTGAACGCCCATATCACTCAGATTGCATAAGCAATTGGCTTCAAATTAAGAAGATTTGCCCCATTTGTAGCACTGAAATTTCATCATTATCATCATCCAAGAATGCTTGTTAGATCTGAATTTTATTTTAATTTTATTTATCTGTTTGTCATTGTAAATTCTTATGATTCAACTTCAATTGTACAATATTTGCATTTGATTGAAACAAATGGAGACATTGTTCATGGTCTGCGTCATGATCCAAATTTTTATAAAAATTTTTATCTTAGTTCAGTCCAATGATCCATTTTATTATTCAAAAAATATTTAAATATTATTTTTATATTAAATTTATATATTTTTATAATTAAATTTAAATAAATTTTTTAATTAAATGAATAATAATCTAAGTTAAACCGATACAAATTACTTAATCTCATATATACGATCTAAAGAACAATGATTTGGAGTTACCCTTATATATATATATATATGGATATATGTAAAGAAGAATATTTATTTTTATAAAGGATCCAGAATAGGTACAAGTTGAACATAGTTCAGAGGCAAATTTATATGATTTAAGATTCATTAGCTAAACTCTTTACTATTTCTTCTTTTCTTGGTACTTTAAATTTAACCAAGTTTCCTTACCATCTCTTCAATATTGTCCCCAACTAGTTTATTTACCATCTCTTCTCTTCCCATTTGTACAAAAAAGAACAAAAAGAATTTTTCTTAAAACTATTTTTACGTGACACTTATATTTGACACATATTTAGATATAAATATAGAGATATAATTTTTTATATACATAAAAATATTTTTAAAAATAAATATATTTGTGTTAGATACATATATGTAGCTTACATTCATTATCAAATTCAAGTAACACAAGACAATAGCCGCCTCAACGCAACACTGTTTGCTTGTGCAAAAAAAAAATTTAGTATTTGATACGGTGAAAACTTTTATTTTTAAAAGCGAATTAAGAGTTTATCACATATCATACTTTTATTTTTAATTAATTTTAAAGGTCACATCGGTATATTCTCTACTCGTGGAATCTAAAAAATTTAAATGACAGTGCAAAAGATAATTTTTTGTTAAAAAAAACCAATGTTTTTACTTATTTTTTTATGAAATTGTATTAGTGAGTAAAAATTATAATCACGATTAAATATCAAGTCCCATCTAAGGGTTTAATAAAATAAATAAATAAATAAATATATTATAACATATAATGAAATAAGTCAAACATAAAATCTATCAAATTTAAACATTATGAAATTTGAACATGAAACGTCAAAGTTCAAAGTTTCCAAAATCTCCTCCTTATCAACGACCCAAAGTAAAATACCCCGTTAGCTACTATATCAAGTAACACGAAAAATGACAATAGATAGTAAAAACATTTCATGACTAATTCTACATTCATGGGATTTATTTTCAAAGTTAAATCTCACAATTTCAAAGTTAAACCTACTATAAATCATCCATAAATCAATTGATGCTTAAACCATCCATAAATCAATTGATGCTTAAACCATCATGATTTAGTCTTTTTTTTACTATTGTTCTAGTCCAATAGGTTTAATTCATATGATCAAAAGATTTTAGTAAGTTAATTTGATTTGATTTGAATCTTTATTTAATAATAAAAATATTAATGTCAACATAAAAAATAAATTTTTAATATTTTAAAATTAAATAAATAGTAAAACACACCGTTAAACTGACATAATTCGAACTTAAAAAGAAAAATTTTAAAATTGTGATTCAGCCCAATTTGATCCGGATCTAAACAAAACTCAAACTCGAAACATTTCATCCATAGAAAAAAAATTTTGTAGAATAGATTAAATGAACCTGTCGTTTTTGTAATTACATTTTATTTGGTCTATTGTGAAGAAAAAGCAGCAAGAGAGGGACGAATGGCACTACTACTAATTAAAAAAATTACTCATTCTCATAAATTATTATAATCAAATACTTAATAATAATAATCTTTTTTTTTATTAATAAGAGCAGGTAAGACCTTATTGTATATCAAATAATTTAAAATGACCTTTTTAAAATTAGCATTGTTATTTTATTTGTTTGTTTGATTTTTTTTCTTTATTTTATGCATCGCAAGTTAAGATGATTGAAATCAAATTATTATTTATCTATATCGCACTAGCCAACGTAGCTCATAAATATTTAAAACTGACTTTCTAACTTCGTCAAAAACATTCTAAAATCACGTGCCAAACATGTTTTCTTTGTTCTTTTTTCTTTTTTTTAGCTGATTCAATTTTTCGTATAATTTTTCATTTTTAATTTTGTGTTAGATTATTTTCTCCTGGTACCATACAATTTTTTTGGGTGAAACTACCAGTATCCGAAAGCTCACTAAGTTCTGACTAATCTGACTCGAGCTAACTGGGATTCCATAATGGGGAAAGAGCTTTTCTAGCAGAATGTTTTTGTACACAAAACTCAAACTCAATATTTTACTTAAGGGGAAAAGAGTATCTACCACTTGCCGTATAATTTTTTTATTAACACAAAAGTCATATTGGAGCCGCTTTAT
>JBBYHM010000019.1:21030738-21042197 GCA_038381775.1 Adansonia rubrostipa | reverse complement strand
AGTTTTACATAAACTAGAATTTAGATAAAAAAAAGTTTACACTATCTTTTACCTTATCTTATTGTAATGTGAATGAATTTATTTATGGAAAATTACAGTCTTTTCTTTTTAATTTTGTTTTTGAAATTTTTTTTAAAAATTGTTTTGATAGTACAGATAATGACAGTTATTTCCCCCACAATTTATGACTGACAGAATGACAGTTATTTAAGTTAAACCTGCAAATCGGCCCATTTCTCCCACGTTACATTTTTACGGAAAAATTAAAATCATCCAATAAAAAAATATTTAATTATGTTAAAAAAATGAAAAAGAAATGAAAAGACCCGGTTTGAACCAAAAAAGGACATGAAAAGACCCAGAATTTTGTCTCCCTTCGCTTTGTGTCCATCTTTTCACTCCCTGTTTCTTTCTCTCAACTCTTTTTGATGCCTGTGTTTCTATCTGTAACTCTCTGTTCACGCTTGGGGGTACCTTTCATTTGTTTTTTTTTTTTTTGCTCATATTCTGATTTTTAAAGTACTTTTTTTCTTGGGGTTTTTCCTTTTTTTTTTCTCATTTTATAAAAAATTGCTCTTTTTTTAAATTTATGACAGTTAAGAAAAGGACACTCGTCTTTCCTTGCCCTAGATTCTGTTAAATCCTTATTGAGATTTGTTCTCTGTAATCTTTTATCGATTTCTTTTTTCCCGTCACATTTCTATTGAGTAATAATAATAATGATTTTATTAATCGTCTTTAAATCTACATTTATATATATTCAAGCTCTGATTTCCTTTTTTTCCACTCAATTTTCATTTTTGGAATTTGGGTTTTTGATTTCGATACTGAGTAAACAAAAAGGTCAAAAAATTTTTTTTTTCTTTTTGAAGTGTGAGGTAGCCTTGTAGCATTGCTACATTTTCTGGGTTTTAGTTATTTTGGGTGAAAATTGGGTTAAATGGTGAAGAGTTAAAGAGGTGAAAAGCTGCTTCTTGGGCTGAGAAAAGAAAGTTTGGGGTTTAGCACTAAGGAGAGAGTTTTCTTCGGCATTTGCACTTTCAGCGAAGGTAACGCTTTTTGTGTGTGTGTGTGTGTTTAAAGATATCATTGTGACAGCTAATTTAGCTTTACTTTCCTTATTTCAGAAGTTAAGGAATTTGATTATATTTGGTTATGTAATTATGCCTCAGCTGTTTTCATATCCGGGAAATTGGGAATTGCCTAAAATTGTCCTGAAAAATTTTCCCTTTTTTTTTCTCCTCCTTATTGATATTGTAATTCATTTGGTTTTGGATTATTTTAGTGAAATTGAACATTTTATATGATATTACTGAAAAAAAGAAATATAGGATAAATAAGCTGCAGCCTGCAATGAACATTTCGTGTTCTATATATATAAGATCTTTCTGGCTTTCATTCAGCGATCCAGCAGTCGTTTAGTTGAATGTTTGTTTGTTTGATTCTGCAGGAAGCCGAGGAGCAAGCCAACGTGGCTTTTGTTGGTAATGTCAAAGTCTCCCTCCCCTGAACCGCAAGAATGGGGACCCTCATATTCCTCTAAGCCTAGGTGAGTTAACGTGGATCGCAAGTTTACTAAATTATTTCGATGGAATCAAAGAAACAAGGGAATTGTAGAAATCATCTCTAGAGTCTAAATTAACTGAAAGATCAGATAGTTTTTCATTTATTTGACTATTCTAAGTGGTTTGGGATCTGTAGTTTGTTCCGGCTCTGTTAATGCTATTCAAGAACAAATTAATCTGCTGTTTATATCCAGGGAATCAAATGGAATTATTGGAGTGGATGATCCTGATGATACACTGGCTACAGTTGCTCATTTTATTGAGCAACTGCATGCCTACATGTCTTCATCAAGTGAGAAAGAACTTATCACAGCCCGTTTGCTGGGTATTGCCAGAGCAAGAAAGGAGGCAAGGATGCTTATTGGTGCTCATGGCCAAGCTATGCCATTGTTTATATCCATTCTCCGGAGCGGCACTCATTTAGCAAAACTCAATGTTGCTGCAACTCTGTCTGTGTTATGCAAAGATGAGGACTTACGGCTGAAGGTGCTTCTAGGTGGATGCATTCCGCCATTACTCTTGCTATTGAAATCTGAGTCAACTGAGGCCCGGAAGGCAGCAGCGGAGGCAATATTTGAGGTTTCCTCAGGTGGTCTTTCAGATGATCATGTTGGTATGAAAATATTTGTTACAGAAGGTGTTGTGCCAACTTTGTGGGAACAACTCAGTCCAGCAAACAAGCAGGACAAAGTGGTAGAAGGGTTTGTTACCGGAGCTTTGAGGAATCTTTGCGGTGAGAAGGATGGCTATTGGAGAGCAACACTTAAGGCTGGGGGAGTAGATATCATTGTGGGTCTTCTCTCTTCTGCTAATGCTGCTGCTCAATCCAATGCAGCTTCCCTTTTGGCCAGATTGATGTTGGCATTCAATGATAGCATCCCAAAGGTTATAGATTCTGGAGCTGTCAAAGCCTTGCTTCATCTTGTGGGTCAAAATAACGATAGTTCCGTCCGTTCAAGTGCTGCAGATGCTTTGGAAGCTCTTTCTTCAAAGTCAAGTGCAGCAAAGAAGGCAGTTGTAGATGCAAATGGTGTTCCTATTCTCATCGGGGCTGTTGTTGCTCCTTCTAAAAAGTGCATGCAAGGAAAGCATGCCCAGGCTCTGCAGCGCCATTCGACACATGCTTTATCAAATATTTGTGGGGGAATGACTTATTTGATACTGTATCTTGGAGAATTATCACAATCATCTCGCTTAACTGCACTAGTTGCTGACATAGTTGGAGCACTTGCTTATGCTCTAATGGTGTTTGAGCAGACTTCTGGTCTTGCCGAGGAACCCTTTGATGTAGCAAAGATAGAGGATGTATTAGTTGTGTTACTCAAGCCTCGTCATAATAAGCTAGTCCAAGATCGTGTCCTTGAGGCCATGGCAAGCTTGTATGGTAACACTTACCTCTCACGATGGCTCAATCATGCAGAAGCGAAAAGGATGCTTATCGGACTCATAACAATGGCTGCTGCCGATGTCCAGGAGCATCTAATACTTTCTCTAACCAGCTTGTGCTGTGACAAAGTTGGTGTCTGGGAAGCTATTGGTAACCGAGAGGGTATTCTGTTGCTCATATCGTTGTTGGGCTTATCCAGTGAACAGCAGCAAGAGCATTCAGTACGGTTGCTTGTCATCTTGACCGATCAGGTTGACGACAGCAAGTGGGCCATTACTGCTGGTGGTGGGATTCCTCCATTGGTGCACTTACTGGAGATGGGATCTGAGAAGGCAAGGGAGGATGCTGCACATATTCTATGGAATTTATGCTGTCACAGTGAAGATATTCGTGCCTGTGTCGAAAGCGCAGGTGCAGTACCAGCTTTCTTATGGCTTTTAAGCAGTGGACGAAAAGGGCAGGAAGTATCAGCTAAGGCTCTTACAAAGCTTGTCCTGACAGCTGATTCTGCGACTGTTAATCAGTTACTAGCTTTGCTTCTGGGAGATACTCCAAGCTCAAAGGCCCATATAATTACAGTTTTGGGCCATGTGCTCACAATGGCACCACAAGAGGATCTTGTGCTTAAGGGATCCGCAGCTAATAAAGGACTGAAATCTCTTGTCCAGGTTCTCAACTTCTCAAATGAAGAAACTCAAGAGTATGCAGCTTCTGTCCTAGCTGATATATTTAGCACAAGAAAAGATATATGTGATATTCTTGTAACTGATGAAATTGTACAACCTTGCATGAAGCTTTTGACTAGCAAGACTCAAGTTGTTGCAGCACAATCGGCTCGAGTGTTGGCTGCTCTGTCTCGCCCAACTAAGTCCAGAACCGCTAAAAAGATGGCTTACATTGCAGCAGCTGATGTCAAGCCCCTAATAAAATTAGCAAAAACTTCTCTCATTGGTGCTGCTGAAACTGCTGTTGCTGCCTTGGCCAATCTTCTCTCTGATTCCCATATTGCTGCTGAAGCACTGGCAGGAGATGTTGTTTCAGCTTTGACAAGAGTGCTGGGAGAGGGAACCTTAGAAGGTAAGAAGAATGCATCAAGGGCTCTTCATCAATTACTCAAGTATTTTCCTGTCAGTGATGTATTCATAGGAAATTCTCAATGTCGTTTTGCTGTTCTTGCACTTGTTGATTCCTTAAATGCAATGGGTATGGACACCACTGATGCTGCAGATGCTTTAGAAGTAGTTGCACTCTTGTCTAGAACAAAAAAGGGTGTGAATTTAACTTATCCCCCATGGGCTGCGCTTGCTGAGGCTTCATCAAGTTTAGAGCCCCTTGTGCGATGCCTTGCCGAGGGGCCTCCTCCACTGCAGGATAAGTCCATAGAGATTTTGTCTAGGCTTTGTGGGGAACAGCCAGTTGTTCTCAGTGATCTATTGGTTGCAAGATCAAGATCTATTTGCTCATTAGCCAATAGAACAATGAACTCTGCCAGTTTGGAAGTCAGAGTTGGAGGCGCTGCACTTCTTACATGTACTGCAAAGGAACAGAAACAGCAGTCATTGGATGTACTTGAGCAGTCCGGGTATTTAGAACCTTTAATAGAGGCTTTAGTGGAAATGGCAAAGAAGAATTCAAGATGTACCTCTTTAGAAATTGAGGTAAGAGCCCCAAGAGAATTTATTGAAAGAACTGGATTCCAAGGAGGGAAGGAGTTTGATGCTCCTGATCCTGCTATTGTATTGGGTGGAACTGTTGCTTTGTGGTTATTGTTAATACTGTCTTCAAGTCTTTCAAAAAACAGAATTACCATAATGGAAGCTGGGGGACTTGAGGTTCTCTCTGACAAGCTTGCAAGTTATGCTTCCAATCCTCAGGTATGGCTCTATCACTCTCCCTCTCTTCCTGTCTATACATATGTACATACACACACACACACACAAAAAAAGGCAGAATCCACTTCTCCGTAGTAGATTCTAAAGAACATCTTCTTTTTCTCTCTTACATTCTTTGTGATAGGATGAACACTATTACAGCTTCTGGAGCTACTTTCATGATTGATTTCAGAAAGGGAATTCCAGGATAAACTTTAAGCTCTCTAACACATCTTTATTTATGAGTTTTTGATCATTTTGAAATTATTTAGTCAACAATTAGAGGGAAGTGTAAAATATGTTAACTCTAGATTGGTTTTCCTTTTCAATTTTCCGATTGCCCTCCTTAATGTTATACTGGCATTGGCATATAAATACTCTTAGAGTGAACAAAGTATAATGCAAGCTTAAATACTCACATTAACTTTAAATAAGCTTTTGGTTGCACTCTACTCTTGTTATACGCATTACAGATTTCTTTTAGAGGAGCTTACGCGAGTATTGCCTTTTATGTCTAACTAATATACAATGATGAGATGTATTTTGTGCTAGTGATGGCCATAGATGCTTATAACTAAACTGACAAAGGTATCTTCTGAACATTAATTGAAGAGAAAGAGAAAAAGTGAGGAAGAATAGAATGATATAATGATTTTGGAGTGAAAATGGGAAAATGTGTTCCAAATAGATAAAAATATAAATCACCAGATTCCTGGAATCAATGCTTAATTTTGTTTTTGTTAATATGACATACCTGCGTGCATGTTGGTACATAAGATTCCTTGCCGAAGATTTTGGTAGCCTAGCTGAAAACTGTGTTTATTGACAGGCGGAACTCGAGGATATGGAAGGTATATGGATAAGTGCGCTGCTTCTGGCTAATTTGTTCCAAGATGCAGATGTTGTTTTATCTCCTACAACCATGCGTATCATACCTTCACTTACTCTTCTGCTGAGATCCGAAGAAATTATTGACAGATATTTTGCTGCTCAGGCAATGGCTAGTCTAGTTTGTAATGGAAGCAAGGGAATAAATCTTGTCATTGCAAATTCTGGTGCTGTTACTGGGTTGATAACATTGATTGGCTACACGGAATCAGATATGCCCAATTTTGTTACTTTGTCTGAAGAATTTTCTCTGTTACAAAATCCTGGTCAAGTTGTTTTAGAACATCTTTTAGAAATTGAAGATGTGAGAGTTGGCTCTAATGCACGGAAATCTATTCCTCTTTTAGTGGATCTCTTGAGACCGATACCAGATAGGCCTGGAGCCCCTCCAATTGCTGTTCAACTCTTAACACGCATTGCAGATGGAAGTGATACAAATAAATTAATCATGGGTGAAGCTGGAGCTCTCGATGCTTTAACAAAATATCTGTCTTTGAGCCCTCAAGACTCAACAGAGGCTGATATATGCGAATTGCTTAGGATATTATTTGGCAATCCGGAACTCATTCGATATGAAGCGTCACTAAGCTCCTTGAATCAACTCATAGCTGTTCTCCGCCTGGGTTCTAAAAATGCTAGATTCAGTGCTGCAAGGGCTCTCCATCAATTTTTTTATGCTGAAAATGTTATAGCTTCTGATTTAGCCAGGCAGGCTGTCCAACCACTGGTTGACATGCTGTGTGCTGCATCGGAGAGCGAGCAAGAGGCTGCTGTTGTTGCCTTGATCAAATTAACTTCAGGGAATACTTCGAATGCAGCTTTAATGACTGATGTGGAAGGAAACCCACTCGAGAGTCTATACAAAATCTTATCTTCAGCTTCATCTTTGGAATTGAAAAGAAATGCTGCACAACTTTGTTTTGTTCTCTTTGGAAATATTAAATTTAGAGCAAATCCTATAGCCTCCAAATGCATGCAGCCCCTTATTTCCCTTATGCAGTCCGATACTAGTACGGCTGTGGAGTCTGGAGTCTGTGCATTTGAGAGATTGTTAGATGATGAGCAGATGGTGGAGCTTGCAGCTGCATATGACATCGTGGATCTCCTTGTTGGCTTGATTTCTGGAAGAAACCATCAGCTTATTGAGGCCAGCATATGTGCACTCATAAAGTTGGGGAAAGACCGCACGCCACTCAAATTAGACATGGTTAAAGCTGGTGTTATTGATAGTTGTCTTGACGTACTCCCTCTTGCATCCGGTTCATTGTGCTCCTCAATTGCAGAGTTGTTCCGCATTTTGACAAATAGGAATGCTATTGCTAGAAGTTTGGATGCTGCAAAAATAATGGAGCCTCTTTTCATGTTTTTACTTCGTCCAGATTTCGGTTTGTGGGGACAGCACAGTGCCTTGCAAGCACTTGTAAATATCTTGGAGAAGCCACAAAGCCTTGCTACTCTGAAATTGACTCCAAGTCAAGTCATTGAGCCTCTGATTTCATTTCTTGAATCCCCATCTCAAGCCATCCAGCAGCTTGGGACAGAATTATTGACTCATCTTCTTGCACAGGAACATTTTCAACAAGACATCACAGCAAAAAATGCAGTTGAGCCACTGGTGCAGCTTGCTGGAATTGGAATATTGAATCTGCAGCATACGGCAATTAAAGCTTTGGAAAAGATCTCTGCGACTTGGCCAAAGGCAGTTGCTGATGCTGGAGGTATTTTTGAGCTTGCAAAGGTCATCATTCAAGACGATCCTCAGCCTCCTCATGCACTTTGGGAATCAGCTGCTTTGGTTCTCTCCAATGTTCTGTGTTTTGATGCTGAGTACTATTTTAAAGTTCCTTTAATAGTTCTGGTCAAAATGTTGCACTCCACAATGGAGAGCACCATTACTGTGGCTCTTAATGCCTTAATTGTCCATGAAAGGAGTGATCCTTCGAGTGTTGTACAGATGACTGAAGCTGGAGCTATAGATGCATTGTTGGATCTACTAAGATCTCACCAGTGTGAAGAAGCTTCTGGCAGACTACTTGAAGCTTTATTTAACAACGTAAAGGTACGAGAGATGAAGGTTTCTAAGTATGCCATTGCACCCTTAGCACAGTATCTGTTAGACCCGCAGACAAGATCCGAGTCTGGCAGGCTTCTTGCAGCTTTAGCTCTCGGAGACCTCTCCCAGCATGAAGGACATGCTAGAGCCAGTGATTCTGTTTCGGCATGTCGTGCACTTGTAAGCTTGCTTGAAGATCAGCCGACAGAAGACATGAAAATGGTTGCAATTTGTGCGTTGCAGAACTTTGTCGCGCGGAGTAGAACTAATAGGCGAGCTGTTGCTGAAGCGGGTGGCATATTAGTAATTCAGGAACTTCTACTTTCTCCTAATGCAGAAGTTGCTGCTCAGGCAGCGCTGCTGATCAAATTCTTATTTTCTAATCACACGCTTCAAGAATATGTATCGAACGAGCTCATCAGATCTTTGACAGGTGATATAACATTGCAATAGCTTTTTGTCTGTATAATTTTTCTTTGTTTCTGCTCGAAGTGTCTGGATGTATCCTTAAACCTTTTCTCTTTGTACTAGTCCTTGTCTTTCCCTCTCTTTTGGTTCTTGACATTGCTTTTTAGTGTTGAAATATGTGATCATTTTGTCATGCAGCTGCCCTAGAGAGAGAATTGTGGTCTGCTGCAACTATTAACGAAGAAGTCTTGAGAACATTAAATGTGATATTCGCCAACTTTCCTAAGCTCCAAATTTCTGAAGCAGCTACCCTGTGTATCCCTCACCTTGTAGGAGCGCTAAAGTCTGGGAGTGAGGGTGCCCAGGAATCTGTATTGGACACCATGTGCTTGTTAAAACATTCTTGGTCAACCATGCCAATAGAAATTGCGAAATCTCAGTCCATGATCGCTGCTGAAGCAATTCCTATTTTGCAAATGCTGATGAAAACCTGTCCTCCAAGTTTCCACGAGAGAGCAGACAGCCTGTTACACTGCTTGCCAGGGTGTTTGACCGTTACCATCAAGCGTGGTAACAACCTAAAGCAAGCCATGGGAGCCACAAATGCATTTTGCCAATTGACTATAGGAAATGGTCCTCCCCGCCAAACCAAGGTAACATTATATCGTACCTATAGATTGGTCTATGGCCTTATGAAATGTAGCTTGTCCCTTGGAAAATCTCCAAATCTTAGGCCTTTTTCTTTTCTAATTTAGTTATGGAGATGCATTTTGCATTGATTGCCATTTGCCAGGGTATAGAAAATAGAGGCTTGGAATTATTATCATTTCTTATTTTATTTGATGGCTGCCACTTTATATTGCATGCATGAATGCATCACCTCGTTGGTATTTATTTGTCAAAATATTTTCTAAAACATTTATGTGGATGAAAATTTTATTGCCAAGTCTAGAATTTTGTTCTTTTCGTAAGTATTTTTTTTATCTGCAGCATGATTCATTTTGTCGTCAGATTTTTTTTTTTTAATCTTGTTATAGCAGACATTTCTTATGTGATGGAAAAATACAAAGTTTATAACTGTCCTTGCCTTGCTGATTATATATTATTTTGTTCCTGTCAATGCCCTACACACTGTAACACGAGCGGTTTTGTACTATGATTAGGTTGTGAGCCACAGTACTAATCCCGAGTGGAAAGAAGGCTTTACATGGGCTTTTGATCTGCCCCCAAAGGGACAGAAACTCTATATCATTTGCAAAAGCAAAAATACTTTTGGGAAGGTAAATGAGATTTCCAATTTTATGCTGAATATTAACGGCTCAGTTGTTGCAGCCACAATGCAGTTGTGCTCGGTGTTTGGAAAAACAGTTTTCTTTTTGCAAGTGGGAAAAAGCGCTAATAGTTATATTTCATTTCTTTCACAAATGGTATCGCCTTGTGATTTCTGATTGAGATGTTGGTTTTTCCAGGCAACTTTAGGAAGAGTGACTATTCAAATCGACAAAGTTGTAACCGAAGGAGTATACAGTGGATTATTCAGCCTGAATCATGACGCCAACAAAGATGGGTCTTCGAGGACACTTGAAATCGAGATAATCTGGTCCAACAGGATGTCTAACGATGATAGCATATAAAGTTCATATCCGTACAAGCAAACCACAATGAAATCAGGTGCAGAATACGAGTCTGGTTTTGCTTGTTTAAGTATATTATATACCTATCAAAGGGTCCAGTTTTTGTAGTAAATGGTTAAGATGTAAAGCATAAAATGTTTATTAATTTGAGGAGACGATAAAAAGGAAAATCAAAGAGGCTCCACAAGTGTAGGGAGTATAAAAGCTGTTTAGAAGTTTTTGGTACAGATCAGTCTTCAGGGACTGGCGAAGATGGCATTGCAAAAATGTGATGAAATTGGGTTTTATTTTTGGCACCAAGTGCTGCCTGCCTTTTTAAATGGTGGAAATGGCTGTATTTTATACTTTTTTTTTAATATTTCTGTCATCTGGCTGGCTGCCTATTTCATGGACCCCAACTCCCAAAGATTGATATTTCTTGCTTTTTAAGAATATTTTGCCTTTATTTGTTTCAGATGTAAAAACAAAAATGAGGGAATAAGCCTTCTTTTTGAACAGAAAATTTTGTATTCTTCCACTTCTCCATACTTAGACAAAATGCAGCATTAAGGAGCTTAAAACCCTGGGTATGGTAACTAATGAATAATGATACTTTGGACTTCCCAAGCGTCATCAACGATATATATATAATATAGCATAGTTTAAGAAACAAAAGATGGAAGGATGTAGATCGTGGATGCAAAAATCACAATTAAATACAGGGAAGGTTAGCTTAACTGTTAAAAAATGGCCTCCAAACTAGGTTTTAGGTATTCACGACTGACAGACTACATAAGCAAAAATGCTTGGTAATCGTCCGGCCAAAATCATACAAAATGAACATGCTGAGATTCCGCGGAGGTAGAAAAAAACAAGGCCAAGCTTTGTCGAACAGCTACTTTACTGCAGCAACCAATGCAGATCTAGCACGTGTGAAAGTAGAAATGAGTGACACCAGTTGCAATTTATAATTGCACCCAAAACTCAAACGATACCTGCAAAAGGTAAAACATACCGCTTGATGCCATTAGCTACTATTTGATACATTTCCGCAACCCACACCCATAATACAAATTTCAGCGGCGGAGTGAACTCAAATTAGCAAATTACATGTCCGCCAATACGAATATACAGAAAGAAATATTATTGTATTTCTTTCATGATTCCAAAACAAAGCAAAAAGCACTTTTATAGGGGTTGCATATCACTTTAGAGTCAATTATTCTTCGATCTACTATCTAACATTCAAAGTATATTTACGTTCTTCCAATGTTCTGGCCAACTAAAACGTCCAAATACCTGGCCAAAGAAAAAAGGAACTTCCAACAGCCAACAAATAGCCTGAGTAAAGGAAATGTGAGATCTCAATTGTAGTGCAACCAAATTCTCATTTGGCTAAGAATACTCTTAATGAAAGCCCAAATCAAGCCATTTATAATGCTTATGATAAAACAGTCTTAAGCTATATAATAAGTAAATGATAAATAGTGCTGATTGTAACAAATTGTCCTTGACGTACTTTTCCTCTTCATTCTTTTTCTTCTTTTATAAGCATGATCAGTTTCTATGATACATTCATTATTTAGCATCTCACTGTCTTGGTTTTATTTTATCACTTAAAAGCATCAACCACATACCAATTATGCATGTGCTCTGTGTGTGTGTGTGTGTGTG
>JBBYHM010000019.1:21008646-21027427 GCA_038381775.1 Adansonia rubrostipa | reverse complement strand
AAATCCCTTTTTCTTTTTGTCACGTAAGTCATGACAAGAAAATGGTTTGGAGATTAATTGTGGTATCCAACTAAAAGGTAGGGTTACTATAGATTTTTTGCATGTGATGTTGGGTTAAGTGAGTAATTTTATGTTCTTTAGTTTAGTTTTGTCTTTTTATTAACAAAAATAAGATATTTAAGATTTTGGATTATTTAAGGCTTGGGTAATATTGATTTTGCATATTTTGGAGTTCGTTCCTTCTCAAATTCGAATTTTTTTAATTTTAAATCATTTAAGGTTTAATTTTTTCAATTCAAACTCAAGTTTAAATAATCATATTTGAGTTTGATCTTTTCGACTTCAATACATTTTGAATCTGAATTATTTTTGGTTAGGGCTCGAATTCGAGCGACCACTACATAATTTAATTATTACCTAATTAGTGATAATGTGTTTGTATTGTGTATTAAGTTATCACTTATTTTACTTGATTTATCATAAAAATTTAATTTAAAAAATTATATATTTGAGTTATTTTTTATATGTTTAAAGTATTATAATTTTATATAAATTTTTACATATTGATAATTAATTTTATATAAATTAAAATACATTTATGGATTTATGACTCTGTTTATGGTATTCTTTTTGCATCTTGTATGTATAACCAAAGAGTAATATTTTCCTTTAGTAGCTGTTAAACTTTCAAAGTACAAAGACAATTTGCCTTTGCCTTTGCCTCTCTTTTTCCAAAAATCACATAGCTTACTTTACCTTCATATCTTTTTAAATAAAAAAAAAATTATACTATTTCATTGCAATTTGCAAGCGATGCACATGGCATATTTATATATAGCACCCAAAAACACGTTACGTTACCATATATAAAAACATGTTTGATATTAGTAAGTATATAAAACAATTTGACTAAAAAGAAATTAGAAACATAAATGAAAATAATAAACAATAAATAAACTAATTAACAAATACACCGTGGAAAAAAAACAATACCATAAAATCACGCAATTATTTTTATTATTTTTTTATCAACATTCTTGAGTCATATTTACAAAACCTAGAGTCCATTCCATTGATTTTTTTTTTTTGTTATTTCTAAAACTAATTGAAAATAAAAAAAAAACAAATTGCAAAAATATAAATAATAAAATTATTAACTAAACGGAACCATATTTACAAGGAGCCTTTTGTCTTTTATTTTGAAAAAAATGTTAACGAGAAATTTGTAAAAACATTTTAAAATCATTATTTTTTATGAAAAAAATGCAATGATAGAATTTAAATAATGTCACATTTTAAAAATAGTTATTACCAAATTCAATAAAATTTTAATTCATCATTTTATTTAAGGTGATACGTTAAATATATCACATATTTTTTAAAAGTGAAGTTTTATCCACTGTATTTTCTTAACTTGATAAACATAGTTAAATGTTAGATTGTTTTCTTATAATATTTGATATAAATAACTTATAATTATTTTAAAATAAAGTTTTAAAATATAGTGATAAAATTATACTTATTAAAATTAATGATAATTTGATCTCCTATTTTAAAATGGGAAGCTTGTAGAGGATTGCCAAACAACAGTTTTATAAGAAAATTTTATATATTAAATCAATTAAAAAGAAGTAATGCAATACTTGCATTTTTCTTTCCTTGGTTAAGCTTTCCCTTATTTATTTTATAAGGATAGGGTTTGGGCAAACTTTTTTGCTTATTGTTCAAACCATGGTGGATGTTATCGTGTTGGCTGGTATGTATCAATTTTTTTATTAAATTTATATTAGTAATTTTTGGTTTTATTTTGGTTTT
The DNA here is from genome assembly GCA_038381775.1 of Adansonia rubrostipa. Taxonomy (NCBI): domain Eukaryota; kingdom Viridiplantae; phylum Streptophyta; class Magnoliopsida; order Malvales; family Malvaceae; genus Adansonia; species Adansonia rubrostipa. Next base: position 21,025,612 of record JBBYHM010000019.1, on the reverse strand, counting down.
GGTATCTGTCTCTATCAGTTGTGCCATTAGATATTTGATTTATTTTTGATTGTATCTGTAAAATATATATTTTTAAAAAATTTAGATATAATTACTCATAAATTTAATTAATATTAGATATAATTATTTTTAAATTTGATAATCATTAAAAGTTTTAGCCTTACTACTTAGATTGATGTTGAACTTTTTATATTTAACGATTTTTTAAAAATATTATTTATAATTGATTAGTATTTGATATATAATTTTATTTAATTCATTTATTTCATGCTTGAACATATTTTTCATATATATAAATTAAAAATATTCAAAATATAATAAACTCGAATATCAATATATACTAATATCAAAAAACAATATATCCATTGATATAATACTTATTACTTTTGTTCAAACACAAAAATCTATTTTATTATTTAAAAGATATTAAAATATAAAATATTATTTATATGATTAAATTTAAATAAAATTAATTATTATTTAAATAATAATAATTTAAATGAAATCAAACTATAAAATATTAAAAATATTATTTTAAACGTAATTTCAATTTAAATCAATCGAATAATTGGATGAATAAACAGATTTATTTCACGAACAACCAAGCACATGAAACCCGAAAAGAAAAAAAAAAAAAAACAGCTGGTCGATAGCATGTTTGGTTTTCCAAAGCTTGAAAGTGTGGGCCGAAAAGAAGAACAAAATTAAAAAAAAAAAAAAATCAAATTTGGCAACGCAAATAAAGGTGCCATTTAAGTTTTCACCAAATTCACCTTTTTGTATAGGCCAAAATAAATAAATAAATAAATCTAATTTCAAAATATAACAAGTTCTGACACAAGGGGCATATCTGACAATTCATTAAATAAAAAAATTTTTAAAGTGAAGATGCGAAGTTTCACGTTCGGACAAATTCAATCGGAAAAAAACGTAAATAAATTAAAAAAATTAAAATTAAAGCCTCGTTTTTGGAGGGAGTGAAGGGAGATAAAGGAGGAGGAGACTTAAGCTAAAGGATGGCACCGTCCTCTCTCTCTCTCTCTCTCTCTCCTCTCGCCGCCGGCATGTGAAGAAAACCCCTTTCTTGTTTTCTTGTCTCTCTCTCTCTAAACTTTGACTTTCCTTTGACTATTTTCTTCCCGTGAAAATGTCTAGTAGGTCACATCGATCCTCCATCTCGCCGTTCCGTTCACGCAAATCTACCGTTCCCTCGCCTTCCACCAAAACGACCGGTCGTCCGGTGACTCCTTCGTCGACGACGTCGTCTCGTCCTCCTTCTAGACTCTCCTCGTCTCCAGCTACTTCGTCTAGTCCCAGCCCGGGCCCAAACCCCTCCATTGTCGTCCTTGACCGCCTCGAGACCTCCAGCTCCAAGCCTAAAGAAAATGTCACCGTCACCGTTCGTTTCCGTCCTCTCAGGTACTCTTTCCATCCCTTTGGCTGTCTTCTATGGGTCCATTATCTATATGCCGTTGACAGTACGGGAGCTTTGCTGTTTCATTTCAATATTTAATTTATTTTCTCTGTTTGCGAACAGTCCGAGAGAAATTAATAAAGGAGACGAGATAGCGTGGTTTGCAGATGGGGATTATACAGTACGGAACGAGTTCAATCCTACTATTGCTTATGGCTTTGGTTAGTAAAACTTTTTCTTATTTTACATTTTTGAGTTTTAAGAGTGCAATAAATTTTCATTAAAGTAACAGAATAATGTCTTTTAATTTGTAATGCTACCAATTGCTTTGAATTTTCGTACTACGTTTTTTTATTCATTTTCTAATTGGGTTCAATTTGTCTTCCGTGTTAATGCTGCTGCGCTGAGTGAATTAATGGTGAACAAATGTTTTAATTTTAGCAAAGATATTTTTTTTTCTTTACTTGGTATTTTGGAGTGCAAGAGTGAAAAAAAAAAAGAGAAATCGATTAATGTATATTTTTTTGTTGCTAAGATCCTTTTGTTTTGTTTACGCTCTACATGAGGTTTATGTTTTTCTGACAATTTTATGAGATTAGCTTTCTGGAGCTTCAATAAGTGCCACCGCTGTTGTTGTTTGTTTGTTTGTTTATTTGTTTTGTTTTGTAATTTCTTATGGTCATTGATTTTTAGTTGATTTTCATGCGTATATTTCAGACAGAGTGTTTGGTCCGGCAACAACTACACGCCATGTATATGATGTTGCTGCTCAGCATGTTGTAAGTGGTGCCATGCAAGGGATAAATGGTAACTTTTTTTATCTTTAGATGTTATTTTCACTGTACTTTGAAGTACTGTTTAGAAAAGTCTGCTGTGAGTGTATGTGAGTGATTTATGACCGTTTCTGTTTGATTGCAACGTATGGATGGGATATCTTAAATGTCCGATGGCCGATTACAATATTATATGACTATTATAATATCACTTTGTATGAATTTTAATTCCCACAGTTGGTGAGAAAAGAGAAAGAGAAACCAGCCTTAGCTAATACACAATTAAATCTTGCTAAACAGAATACATCTCATGCAAAATACATAGTGAAAAAACAAGATAATCATTTTTTTGCAAACAGCCAATAATGTTAAGAAGGAATTAGGAAGAAGACGCCCATGTTCTTTGAAATTTTAGAAAACTAAAGAACGATAGACAGGTGGACCATAGTTGTCATATTTGTTTATCTAGAATATGGAATAGTTAATAACTTAAGTCAATTTTAGGAGAAATGATGGTCTTCTAGATTAACGTAAAATGCTTTTTTCTTTATGGTGGAACATTAAACTGACATATTATGTGTTGTTAATTTTCAACAGTGAATATTTGATTATCAAATTTTCAACTTGCAAAACGATGTATAATTACGAAAGTTCAATCTTAATATGCAAAATCCAACAAGTTTAACCATTTTAAGAATTGTATTTATTGAAATTAGGCAAGAAATAGTAATCTCTCAATAAAGTGGAAAAAAGAGACAACATATACAATATCACTAATTTGGAAGGTTTTGGTTATAATATAAGGATTATTTTGTTTCTTAAGCTGGTTCTTTAGTAATTCAAATTGAATGGTGATGAAGTTTACATGAGAAGAAAATGGTCACTTCCTTATGAATTGTTAGATGATAATTATTGCTGATCTCATGCATGCAGGCACTGTTTTTGCATATGGTGTTACGAGTAGTGGGAAGACTCATACAATGCATGTAAGTGTTGAATAAGAGATTCTGTCACTCATCACTTGTTATCTCTGCCCAATAAATTGTATATATACAATGAACATGTTTTTTATAGGGTATTGGAGCTTCTTTTTAGTGATTGATCTATGTGGTGGATAATGGATGCTTGTGGAATGATTTGATTGAAAATATTTCTTTTCTTGAAAAGTACATCAAACATCACTAAAAAGATGCTCTATTAGTTGTATATATACCATGAATATGTGTGAAACTGTTAATTCTACTGTTTGCTGTTTTAACACTTGTCAGATAACCAATTGAATTTTAGTAAAAAATGAAGTCCCTTAGTGTCAGGGATTATCCATCGGCATTGAGAGAATCACTTGGGGGGGGGGTTAGGAGGCTTCCATGGGATGTATCATGTATATCCTATCTCTGCTACTTAAGTATTATGGTGCAACCTTGACTTATTTCTTGATGTAGGGCGAGCAAAAGTCACCTGGAATCATTCCGTTAGCTGTTAAGGATGTATTTGCCACCATTCAAGAGGTAATTGGTTGATCTGCCATTTGATTTATTGTGTTTTTACATTATCTTTTAATTTAGTAACCTTGTTTTTGTAATTTAGACACCTGGGCGGGAGTTTCTTCTTCGTGTTTCGTATCTAGAGATCTACAATGAGGTTGGTCGTGGTCTTATTTTCATTTATGAAGTTTATGATTTTTTTTTCATTTATTATCCTTAGATAATAAATTTTCCTTGAACTGGTGAAAGTTAATATTTGGTGGCTTTGAGGTGGGAATTTTAAGAGGTAAAGGAAACATAAAGACGTAGCCAGAAAGCAATAAGTGTTTTTGATCTCTGTTGTAGAGGATTTTATTCTCTTGTCTCTTAGCGATTTTATTACAGTTAGTGCCCATTGAAGGGAAGTAGTAGGTATTGGTCCTATTGGGTACTCTCAGGGATTTCAGAATGTTTCATAATATCTAGTCAGTTTAAGAGCATCCTTTCATATGGCTTTAAAAATTTGCTTAAACTACGTTATGCTTGTTAAATACAAAATGTAGAAAATGTGAGGGTAAGCATTAAGGAATCATTACTTGCTTTTTTGGTGTTTCTAAATTCTTTTCTTTCTTAGCATGTTTAGTTTGGGAGGAAAGGTTCTAGCACGTAAGGCATTAGATGATTAGATCAACCATGCTATTTGGTCTTTATTAAATAGTTTTCTTGGACTGGAGATGGCATTAATGAATTGAAGAGATGAATTAATTTTCTGAAGATCTTAATTGTAGCCCTGCTGTAAGCATATTCTAGTCTGCCTGGTCTTGTCCAGAATCCCTGCTCATTCTAAGTAAATGCTTTTTCAACTTTTTGCTTGGTGATTGCTTTAATAAAACCTTTTGCTTTTGCCCTCTTTCATCATCAGGTTATCAATGATTTACTTGATCCAACAGGTCAGAACCTAAGAGTAAGAGAGGATGCTCAGGTGAACTACCTTTCCCTCTACTTTTCACCATGCTAAGTGCATATCTTTTGTACCCTCAATAATTTTCTGTGGAAGTTCTTCTGTCTCCTTTGTCTCATGTTATTTGTTTTTATTCAAGCATATGCTCTGCTTTGTGGTAGATTTATGTTTAACATGTACACTTATGCCTACTATATTACTGCAACTGCTGCAGCTTGATTCATGTTCAGAGCTTAATCTCTTTTTTATTTTTATATAACTTGAGCAGGGGACTTATGTTGAGGGAATTAAAGAAGAAGTTGTTTTATCTCCTGCTCATGCTCTTTCCTTGATAGCATCTGGGGAAGGTATGGTAACATTCACTTTCTGTATTCTAGACTTTTATACTGAAATATTTCTCCTTTGCTACATTTGTCATGTATTTTCTTGTTGCATAAATTTCATTTTTTTTCTATATCACCTTATATATTTCATGTGGAAACTTCAATCCTTGATTTTTATCGTTTGTCAGATTTTATGATTTCTTGCTTATTTTTGCTCTCTCTCTCTCTCTCTCTCTTTTTTTTTGGTTTTTCATTTCTACTCTTTATCCTTTAACGTCGTTTTTCTGTTGTAACAGAACATAGGCACGTTGGTTCTAATAATTTCAACCTTCTTAGCAGTCGGAGTCACACTATATTCACCCTGGTACTTATATTTTGTTTACATCAGAACTCAATAATTTCTTATGTGTTTAGAAGCCTAAACCTTTGTTTGAGCTGAATGTCTTAAATTATATAATTTCCCCGTATTAAAGAAAGTCAGAGGTAGCAAATCTTCTTGTTGCCATATTTGATTGAAATAAAGAGATTTAGTTGGACTGGGCATTCTAGGGGCAAATGCGCTATTTTTAAAAGGGAAGGGGATGTATGTTTTATGGAAGCTTTTTTCTTGGTTGTTCTAGATGAATGATTCTATCTTGATTTCTTTTTTGATTTTCTTGGACAATCTTTTTGAATTTGGTATTCTCAATTCCTTATAACCATCATGAATGATCACTTTGATGAGCCTACCTAAATTTTTTAGAACTATAACACTTCTTTCCCAATCAAGGTTTTTTTTTTTTTTAATAATTCCTGTCGTACTTTACTGAAATATTTTATTAACTATCAGACAATTGAAAGCAGTCCACGTGGGGAGGAGAACGGGGAGGAAGATGTGACATTATCCCAACTGGTAAATACCTTACTCATTTTCATTATTAGAAGTTAGGATATCTGCAGGGTTTACCTGATCTTTGACCGTGATGATTTTTTTAAATACAAACACCCTGATGTTGGTATCTATGCTGACTTTTTTTTTTTTGGCAGAACTTAATTGATCTTGCTGGATCTGAAAGCTCTAAAACTGAAACAACTGGATTGCGGAGAAAAGAAGGCTCATACATAAATAAAAGCTTACTGACTCTAGGAACTGTATGACGTCACTGCTCTTTTCAATCCTCTCTTTCCTCATTCTTTTACTTTTGATGATTAGGTTATAACCAATTCTACTAAGTTGCATGATTGCTACCCTTCCCTTCCTTGCCTGTGAGATGTTATTCTTACGTGTTCTATATAGTGCAAATACTTGTAATTATGAATCTTATGAAGAGCTATTTTTGACAATTTCTTTTCGGATTAGCGTTTGCTGGCTTTAGAGCTACTTATAGTGTTGCACTAAAATTGATCGACTTCGGAACTTGTCATTGTATGATTTTGAAGATTTTGTTCAACCACGCATATCCTTTACCATGTCTATATGGGTATATGTTGCCAACCAGCCAGCATTTATCTTGGTGCAAGTTTAATCTGCTGCTCTCAAGACTTTTTGCTTGTTGTCTCTCGTTCTAGGTGATTTCTAAACTGACGGATGAAAAGGCAACTCATATTCCATACCGAGATTCCAAGCTTACCCGTTTATTGCAGTCATCCCTTAGTGGCCATGGACGGATTTCTGTAAGTTCAATTTAGTATCAAAGGAATTCATTATTGCTATTGTTGGCGTTTTGTGTGAGACCTTTGTTTATTACTTTTTTGACAATAATATTGGTTGCGGAGCCATTGTTTGCTTTTTGTTGTCATCATAATTTTATTGCCTAAGCATGTTCATCAATGTTCTTTCTATTCTGTTGTAGCTCATCTGCACAGTGACACCTGCCTCTAGCAACAGTGAAGAAACACACAACACATTAAAGTTTGCCCATCGAAGCAAGCATGTAGAAATCAAAGCTTCACAGAATAAGGTAAATGCTAGGCTTATTGTTTATTTGTAGTTGATACTTATTGGACTTCCTTGTGATCAGTTTTCTTTACCTGTTTAGATTATGGATGAGAAGTCACTTATAAAAAAGTACCAGAAGGAAATTTCCTCTTTAAAGCATGAACTTGAGCAGCTAAAGCGAGGAATGATGGTAAGCCCTTACGGGGCTGCAACTACACAAGAAGATCTGGTTAATTTAAAGCTTCAGGTTTGTTGCTGTTCCTTGAAGACTTTTGATAGTGATACTGAATGTTTCTACTAAAGGCTTCATCTAAAGTAAAAAATTAATGATATTAAGCCAACACCTTGACATAATCATTTTCATTGTGATGGAGTGTAATATATTATTGGTATTCTTAAATTCAATTTAGCAGGATTTGATCCAATTAAAATAAAATAGTCGAATATAGCCCTGTAAACACCAAAATACCTGATTTTATTACGGTGTGTGTCATTTCTTTTTGTTTGTATCTAATATGGATTTGTTTCTGGTGTCAAAGCTGGAAGCTGGTCAGGTCAAACTACAGTCACGATTGGAGGAAGAAGAACAAGCAAAAGCAGCCTTGATGGGAAGAATTCAGCGATTAACTAAACTAATCTTGGTTTCCACCAAGAATTCCATGCCATCGAGCATTCCTGAAAGGTCTGGACATAGACGGAGGCATTCTTTTGGGGAAGATGAGGTGTGTGATCTATCCTTTTAAGCATGATTAACATGAATCATAGTTTCTTGGTATTTGACTATCTCTTGTTGATAACTAGAATTAGGATTTTTGGCAGTAGATCATTTCTGTGGTATAGTTCTCTTGACAATTTGAGTTCTGGGTATTATTTTCTGAAATTGACGTTGGACACATTTGATGATGCAGCTAGCATATTTGCCAGATAGGAAAAGAGAATACATAATTGATGATGATGCTGGAAGCTGTGCTTCTGAGCTCTCAGTGGAAGGAAGGGATGAAGTCACAAATCTGGATGAGTTGGTTAAAGATTATAGAAGGAACAGGAAGCGTGGAATGCTTGGCTGGTTTAAACTAAGAGTAAGTTCTGATTTGTATCTTCCTGTTATTTCTTCTTCAGCGTAGTGTGTGAAAGTGGAGTTTGACTAATTGACGAGGTAGTTGTCACAGACTCACAATAGAAAAATGTACAATTATTCTTAGGGTTTATTTGCAACTGTAAATGCATGCAGGAAATACTTTGTTCTGGTGTCAAAAAACAGTAGAAAGGGGCCAGATATCAAACTGAATCTGGCTCTGATACCATCTAAAGAATAGATAAGATTGCAGTTTTGAGAATGAAGTCATATTATTCATTAACTATATAGATACAAAGTAATAAGTATGAACACAGTTTAAGTGGACTAAGACTATGGGATAAATACATTATAAGTACAAAGATAAGGATTAAAGTACTTCAAATGCTTCAATTTAATCAACCCAATTATTCAAGCTTTCTAACATTTTTTGTTCTTTGCACCGTTGATTTTGTACCTATAGGTTCAACTAACTAAACTAAGCTAAACAATATTCGAGAAATTTCCCATGCAGAAACCTGAGAATCTGGCTGGACTGTCACCAACTGCTGATAGTGGGAGCTCGGCAAGTGGGTCTCCTGCATCTTGTTCAAAATCTTTGCAAGACAAAGTTTCATTTAATGATATGAAAGATGGAAGGAGAAAATCAGTTAGCAGGAGAGGAGATGATCCAGCTATTATTGATTCATTTCCAGAAAGAACTCAAGCTGGTGATTTGTTTAGTGCAACTGTTGGAGGTCATTTGCCTCCGGTAAGAACTATAATTACTTTTGGGTTTTTGTTTTCATATATAAGCATTCCAAGGTAACAAGTTATGCAGCATGGAAAGAAGTTTCTGGAACTTGAATTTTTGTAGTTTTATTTAATGAACTTATATTAATCAGTGTTCTGCTTATTTTCCAAGTATTAGGGCTTTAGGAACAAACTTGGCACTTTGTGTTTCTATTTTGATTTGGGATTTAGCTTTAAGTATGTACACCAAATTCCCTCTGGCATATATAACTTCCATGCCAAGGTCAGTAGTTGAAATATAAATATAGATGATAATTAAATAAAGACGTGAGATAAAGGAGCTAAAACTGAAAATTGAAGTTCAATTAATATTTGAAGACAAATTTGACTGCACAACCTGATTGTTTATACTTTATGATCTTTAAAGGGTTTATTTGACCTAGAAATTTAAATCTTGGGCTTGAGCGTAGAAAGTTGTAATAGAATAAGTTGAGAAGTATGATGAGATCTAAATTAAAGAGAAACCAGGATTTCTTGATGGATGATATCATCTTCTTTTAAAATATGTTCAACTACATTTTGCCTAGGAGAATTTCTTGTCCTTATTTGTTCTTTTAGGTTTTCTACACGTGCATTTGAGGCGTTACTTCTAGGATATGCTTTTACTCCAGTTCACTGCCTTCTTTTACCATGTTGTGCTAAGATTATGCATAGCAGTGCTAGAATTATATACATCTAAAATCGTTTTAGATTTTCTAGGGAAAGACCTTGCTGACATTGTCTTATTTCAAATACCTTGTTCGGTAGCCTTTGTTCTGTATTTTTGCATATTAATGTTTCTTTTGGCATGGTTTTATTGGTTCTGGTCCTTGTGTTTTTAAGTAAAGCTGTTGCTTGCTTAAGTTCTTGTAATAAGTTTTTTTGCTCTTATAATCTGTGAAAACTAACAGTTTGTTTGCTCATGTTGTGGGGTTATTTGGAAAACATGTGAATAAGTGCTATATTATAACTTATTGCTTGAAAGATTATATTAACTGGGAGCCGAATGCACTTTCCAGAGTGGGACCACTATTACAGATCAAATGGATCTTCTTCAAGAGCAGATGAAAATGCTAGCTGGAGAAGTAGCATTGTCTATCAGTTCTCTGAAAAGGCTGTCTGAGAAAGCAGCTAGCAACCCTGAAAATTCACAGCTTAGAGTAAGCTACACTCTATTAAACTTTGCAACTTGTGCTAATTTCCAAATTTAATTGGCAATGATTGATAACATGTGATGTTCATATTGGTTAATACAGGAGCAAATGCAGAAGTTGAAGGGTGAAATTAATGAAAAGAGACATCAAATACGTGTTCTGGAACAACGAATGATTGGATCGGTTGAGAAGACTCCTCATACATCAAATAATGCTGAAATGTCGCAGGTAAGCATGCATCAACTAATAGGTTGGTTACTGGCCAAAAAATAATAATAATAGTAATAATTTATCAGTTTGGATAAAAATGAGACACTTTGATATTACATGGATGGAATCAAAAAATAGAAAATTAAACTTTAAAAGTCACATAGATGGCTAATCTCACAAGTTTTGGTCAATTGAGAAGACAAATTTGACTAGTGTCAAGCTTGGATTTGTCCAATTTAATCCACAATTTTCCATATCAGTTGATAGAAGAAATGCTTAGTATTATATTAACCCTGTGCTGTGGTGTGAATAACTACCGCTTTTGAGATTGAAGATCTCTGTTGAAAGAGCTTTTCTATCTCACTCTATTTTTTCAAATAACCTTTCAAGTTTTCCTGGTTTATTTTATTTCAAAGTTTCAATAAAACTTCCTTCTGTCTTACTGTAACTTATTTATATTGAGGATCTAAATTAAACATAATAAATTACAATGCTTTGAGTTTTGAAAAATAAACTGCTGTTCTCATTTTAGTACTTTTTTGTTTTTTTTTTTTTTTTTGGTGGGGGGGTTGGCTAGGGGGTTGGTAGCTAGGAGGGAACAATATCTCATTCGATTGTAGCTTATTCTCTGTTAAGACTTTTTTCTTGGCCTCACTTTCTTGCTGACTCAGTCTATTACTCTCTAATTTAGGCTCTGTCGAAGCTCACAACACATCTAAATGAGAAAATATTTGAACTTGAGGTTTGTTATCCTATTTACTTGGTTTTGAGAATGGTATTTCAATGTCAAATATTGAGAAAACTAATTTGAGTGCATTGTCATGGAATGTGTATTTAAGATCAAGTCAGCGGACAATAGGGTACTTCAGGAGCAACTTCAAATGAAGGTAGAATTTCAGTTGCATGCCTTCCCCATGCTTTATTATTTTAGAGCTTGTATTCTTAATAATTTTTTATTCTCCTAGTAGATATCAGAGAATGCTGAGATGCAAGAAACTATTCTTCTACTAAGGCAACAGCTGAATAATACAAGCTCAAGGAATCCACAAGAAAGTGTGGATAATGTGGCTACCCCAGAAACTTGTCCCATGCAGTTATTAGAGAACAGTGATGGGAAGTATGGTATTGGTTCATGTGAAGAAACTAATGGCGATGATAATACACCGACTAGTGTCATGAGCTTGAATAGAGTATTTTCCCGGGAGGACTCCAAAGATTGTGACAAATGTACCTCTCTAAATTCCCAAGCTCTTATTCAGGTCATTCCTTTTTCTTTATTAATCCTGGCATCTTAAACAATTTGAACTCAGTATTCTCCTTCTGTTGGTGCTTACCGAAGGAGGTGTATTACTCTTCGAGGAAGGGTTCTGCTGATGTGTTCAACCTGATTTTATTTTCTTAGGCTGCTGAGATAGAGAGCCTGAAGCAAGAGAAGGTGAAATTAGCAGAAGAGAAGGATGGGCTTGAAGTTCACAGTAATAAGCTGGCAGAGGAAGCTTCATATGCAAAAGAGTTGGCGGCGGCAGCTGCAGTTGAGCTTCGAAATTTGGCTGAAGAAGTAACCAGGCTTTCTTATGAAAATGCTAAACTGACAGGTGAACTGGCTGCTGCAAAAGAGGCCCGCTGCAGATCCAGCTGTTGTCAGAGGACAACTTCACATGATTTTAGACAAAATAACATGAGTGGTGCTCGGCCTGAGGTACGTCACAGGAAACAAGAGGATGGGATTCTCATTGAAGAGTTGCAGAAAGAACTTAACGTGAGAAACCAAAGGGAAGCTGCCCTGGAAGTGGCACTATCTGAGAGAGAGCTAATAGAAGGTGATTTGCGGAGAAGAATTAATGAAGCAAAGAGACATGAGGAAGATCTGGAAAATGAACTGGCAAACATGTGGATGCTAGTGGCTAAGATGAGAAAACATGGTGCTAATGCTGAGGACATATCATCAAATATTGGACAAACAGGAGAAAGAAATAGGCCTTTGCCTTCCAATGGTCACTCATTTAAATTATTCAAAGAGGAAGAAAACTTGGAAAATTTAAATGGGCTCAAAACATATGAAGAGTTAAGAGCTTGCTATCAAGAGGAAAGGAGAAGATGTGAAGAACTAGAAAGGCTTGTTTCCAGAATGAAGGTATGCTACTTCTTGATATGCTACTTCTTGATTAGTTTTGAATAAATTGGAACTCATATGTTTCTTTTCTCGTCCCAGTTTATTATTGGTGTTTCTTCAACTATGGATCTATCTTTTTGCTTGTCAATGAGCTTCTTTTAAAGATTAAATTTTTCCGCCCTAGTATGACTATAAAATTAGTGTTCATATCATCATTAGGATGTAAGACTTCTCCATATCATTGAGGAAGCTATAAGGTATGCAGCTATGGTTCGTATGGAAATTGATCCTGGCATAGGATGAGTGTTAAGCATCGAGGCCACAAGCCAATTGGGAATAGGTGGAGGGTCCAAAAATCAATATAAGGCCCCAAAAAACCTCAAACTTAACTGCTGTGGATAACACTAATTACCACTTCTAACTCATGCATAAGCCTATACTGTCAACCGAAAACAAACAAGTTAACTTTTGGTACTATATTGAGCTTTCAACCTACCTCAAACCTAATGATAGAGGATAGGATAGCATCACTTAGTAGAATGCTGGAGTCCTTTACACTTCTTCTATTTCTTGTTACCTTATTTTTGCTCTTCCTTGCTCTTTTCCTTGATTATTTGGATCATTAATGCACTAACAATTTTTTTAAATTGTTGGTCCTCTACTTTCAGCTGTAAGCCTGGTTTTGGTCTACAAATTAATTCGCCAGCAAATGCCCACTTTCAGATTTCATGTGATCTTCTGTATCTTAGGAGTTAGGAGCATCTTTTCATTTTTCTGAAGTTTAGTAGGTCTACTTATTGAGCCTGTTAATCAAGCTGACTCTTGAGCTGCAGCTTTGTTTGTGTATTTTATGGTATAGCTTATACCTATTCTAATATGATGTGATTTGTTCAAGTGTCTGCCTACATACATACATACATATATTTGTAGACGTTTAATTCCCATCCAGACCCTATGATTAAAATATTGTATTAGAACTTAGAAAAGTTTAAAATCTAAACTGATCAGCTATTTTTCACAGGGTGAAGATATCAGTGGTTTGGATGTTAGATCTCTCGAAGAACTGAAGAATTTTCATGTTGAGGCTATAACAAAGATTTGTCATGCAAAGGTTATATCTTTTTGTACACTTATTCTGAAAACGTTGCTGTAGTACAATAATTTGCCATCCATTCTAATTGATTGCAACATATAGCTGAATAATTATTATCATTCGTATTTCATCCAATGGCATTTTGAATGCTTACTATTGGTGTAGCAGTAAGCAATTTAAGCATTTAGAGAGCTGAAAATAGTATGTAAAATGTAGCAGTATCCTGTACCATAACTGCTTTTGGTATAGCGATTGGCAATTCTATAATATATCTTTTCTTTTCCTAATTTCGATTCATTTACTTTTGCAGTGTGCAAATTATATGTCGTAGCTATCCAGACCATGCTTTTTCTGACCAAAGAGGTGAGTATATATCCATTTCTTTTTCCTTCTTTATTAGGAAAATTTAAATTAACTTTTGTCGACCATTTTATACTTCATAAAAGATGTGTGAAAAGAAAGGAGGCAATATTATGTACAAACCGTCCAGCAGAACTAAACTAATTTCAGCCCTTAACCATGATAAATCATAAGTCAAATAGAATATATCTTTTCTTGTTATTTTTTATAGACGAGTATTTATAAAGGTGCTTACTTACCAGATCAAGTCAATAGACTTTCCCCACTAAGCTCCATGAATATGTACTTTTATTTGTATGCGTCCTTCACTCTCAGGCTTCACAAATATGTACTTTTATTTGCCTCCATCAATCAAGAAGATTAGTTTAAATCGATCTTTAAAACCCGTAAACTAGTCATGACTGGAGATAGATATTGTATTAGGGATCATATAATATGAACTTCTCCAATAAATTCATTACTGTATTTATCCTCATAATATATCTGCTAAACAGCAAATCTGATGGATTACATAGTTACCCATCTTATTGATGCTATGCAGGTGTAATATATTATGTACATAATGGAAAATATTAACCATAACTGATCCATTTCTGAGACGGCTTCTTAGATCGAAACCCTTTGGTGAAGTGAGTGTCTCAGCAGATGCGTCTTTTTTCCATTTTGAAAATTGGTATGACTTAAAACTTGCATCAGAATTGCCAGAAATATGTGTCAAGTTTTTTGGGTTATATTATAATTTCTTCTGCAACAAAATATTAGTACTATTATTACCTTTTGTATTTTGGGATAATACCCATTTTATACATTGTAGGTTACAAAAGAAGAGAATAATTTGAAATTCTAATATATGTATTTGCTATATATGATAGTATGAAGTTGTTTTATTCTATATTTTACTATTTTTATTGGCTTTTTTTTTTCTTTTTGTATCACAGCTCTTGATTTTGAACCCGTGTGTTGCTATTGCTTGAAGCTCGTGTTGCAGGGTAATTTCTCTTCTAAGATAACAAAAATTGTCTGCGTATGGTAGTTGAAAATCTTCATCATAATTGCTGTCCAAACTGTTAAGGTACAGTACCAAGAAGAAATGGTAAGAAAATGATGACCGCTATTATAATGAAGTAAATGCCAAGAGAATGAGCTAATCTGCTGCTTCTCATTGTCATAAATCACCATTTCGTCCTGCAGAAAAATTTCAATGGGCAAAAACAAAATAAAAAGCAAAAGTTCACTACTAAAGGACCCACAAGGGAATCTGGGTAGTTATTTTTAAAAATTGACATTTAATAAATTCAATATTTGAATCCCAATTCGGATTGCAAACTAAAAATAAATACATAAATAAATAAGGTAGACTTGACAAATGATTATATAGGAAGAAATAAAACAAACAAAATGTAAATGTGGAAATGTTTAAAATTTATATAATATGAAATATTAATATATCAATATATTAAACACTTGTATAAATCTTATATAAATAGAAAATATGTTAAACACTTGTATAATTAAAAAATATCTTAAACAATTATAATCCGAAAAAGTATCCCCAATTGTCAAGTCTAAATTAATAAAGGACCAAAAACAAAAAAAGGCAAAACCTATGGGAGCTTTGTTTGTTTATTATTTCTCAACTCCAATTATGTTGGAAGTCTTCCAATCCTGCCTCTGCACCATTTAAGATTCCTAGGCATGCATTTTCCATGTTTCCTGGGACGAAAAATCATGTTAGATGTGTGTGGCTCCAAATGTGCTTGTATCATATTGTCAGAAAAATCGTGGATTTTAGTGCTCACCGTGACTATTTAGATATATGCTTTCTGGCCGGAAAATTGTAGCTGAATATTCCTGGTAATTGTAAAAGCTTAGGGTCAAGGTGCCGAAATAGTTCTTTGACACCATGAACAGATTTGAAAAGATTTGCTGGTTCTCCTTATCCGAAACATGATGAAATAAAGAATACATTTTCAAAAAGATTTAAATATCGGTCGTAATATAATCTTACAGTTATAATTTTATAATTTCAGTTATTTTCGTTGTCAATTATTAATCATAATGAATCATTACGTTCACGATGGTACAACCAAAAAATTCTGAGGCCACAATTTAAGTCCTATTGCTGCCAGCAGGAGGAGATCTCCCCTTGTTTTTTTCTTACCAGATTAAGGACTGCTTCATAAACTTGGGAAGCAGAAGTGTAGCCCACTGTCAAAAAAACTATTTTAAGGTCCTTTTATATCACTAGGGCTGTCGATTGAAAACCAGCTCTGCTGGACTCGACAAAGAATGCTTACTGAAATAAAATCATCAAGAAAGCATAAGAACAAATGTTAATGGTAAGATGGCGTTGCTAACTTTCGAGGCTGACATTGGCGTCCGAACAATTCCTGAGGAAGGGACAAGACAAATATCATCTCCTAGGAACAAAAATCCTCCACCTTTCCCATTTAAACAATGCCCTAATACTTTTTTTGGTTTTTTTTGGGGTAGAATCAAAGCTTTGCAGGTTTGACAAAAATGCTTGCTTTGCCACTGAAAAGCTCGAGGACTCAGGCTGTTGAAGGAGGGAGGGTACGGGCCAGCAGGATTTTCTCAGATCATAATTCAGACGCACATGATCTGTAGATAAGAGACTAAGAAACGATGAGCAGATCTCCCCCGCCCAAGCGTGCCCCTCTAATAGTGATTTGACACGTGTCATTTATAATTAAATTATCATAAAGTTAACATTTTCCCTTCATTTGGACGTCTATTAATGAGTAAATTAATTGAGATTGCTATCGCTTTTCGATCTCGCTCAGAAATAGAACAGCAAAAATCACAAGTTCATTTGTTTTGCGAAAAAAATATTTTTTTATTTTTTATTTGTTTGGAGAAAATAATTTGACAAACGAAAATTGATTTGTTATAATTAATATAATTTTTAAATTGAAACTTAATTTGATTAGAGTTAAAATTTTATTAATAAAAGTATTTATTTTTTAATTTTAAAAATGTTATTATAAAGTTAATTTAATATTATAATTTTTAATATTTATATTTTGAATATTATTAACCATACATATTTATATTTTAATAATATATAATATTATTTATTTTCATAATAAATAATAAATTAGTAATATAGCAAATATAATTTATTATTTTAATAAATATAGTATTTAATATAAAATAATTATAATAGTAAATTTTAAAGTTATCAATATTTTAAATTATAAAATTTTAATATTTTTATTGAAAATTTTTTTATATTATTATTTTACTTTGAAGATTTAATAATAAATATTTTTTAATCAGTCAACCCAATTTATGAAACCTAAGAAGCAAAAAAAAAA
>JBBYHM010000019.1:20962304-20990037 GCA_038381775.1 Adansonia rubrostipa | reverse complement strand
TTTTTTTTTTTCCGTTTTCTTTTTGGGGTGGGGCATCTGATTCTAACATTGTCAGTATTAAAACGTCTAGGTCTTAGACCCAACCTAAATCCATATAACATGAGCTAACATCCATATTGTTGGTATTTGCCCATTTTCTAAGTATAACAAATATATATGTATTTTATATAGCTAGAGTTAGATAGATTGATTGACTTAATTGTATAAAATTAATAAAATTTTATCAATAAATTATCATGTATTCAATTAAAAAATATTTAAAATAATTTATAAATTGATAAAATAAGTATGAATACATGGTAGTAGTTTAATTTCAAAATACTGTGAATGATATATAAAATAATAATTATAGCATATATCTTAATCATTTAAAACTGAAATAACGACAAAATTATAAAAACAAAACATTATATAAAAATAAAAAAATTATTAATCAGACATTTTGATTATGATAATATTTTTAAAAAATTATTAATTTTTTAATTTAATAAAAATAATATATTAAATATAAATTTTTTAATTAAAATTATTATTAATTAATATCTATAAATGCTAATTAGTCTAATCTTATGAAATTATACAAATAAAATACAAAAATGTTAAGTGTTATTACATTTTGATTTTGATTTTGATTGTTGTTATCGCATGTTTTCATTTATCGTATGCAAAGCGCAAACAATCGAAGAATCAACATAGCCAGTTCCGAAAGAGAAAAAAAAAAAAAAAAAAAACAAAGGAAAAGCCAATCACCAAACACAGGGGCAGGGCAGCTTAACGATTTGACAGCCAACATATTACAGTCAATTTTACTGCTATAAGAGCAATCATACAACAGAAAATCTGGAAAAGAAAAACAAAGAAAAATGGTAACTATGGGGGTAATAATGACCGCTGTCGGGTTCCACGAACCTTCTTCGTTTTCTTCGTCTGTGAGTCTGAAAGTCTGAAACAGAAACGAAAAAAACAATTTCATTCAAATTTTTGACATATCCCCACAAATCCCTTCACGCATCTCTATAGAATCAATTAAATTTTATTTATTTATTTTCTTTCTTTCATGTACTGAATCTGAATTCAATAACTAAAATACAAAATACCCATATCTCAGTTTCATCAATCTCAAACTATTCTCTCTGTCTCTGCATGGACGGTCATTTCTTGCTCTCTGCAATATCAACGGTCAGATTTCTCCCTTTGCTGTCTCTCTCTCTTGTCTGAATTGAAATTTCAAAGTCAAGTTCTTTGATTATTTTTTCATTTGTTGTTGTTTATTTGTTCATCTGTTTTTCTTGGATTTTCTTTTTGTTAACAAAAAAAAATGGTTGCTTTTCTGGGAATTCATGATGGGCAGGAACCATGAGCGGACCTACTGGATCAAGTTTCATCTGGGCTTTCTTTTCTTTATCTTCTTCTTCTTCTTCTTGTTCAGTTTTGGTTGCGGTTTTCGTCGCTAATAATATTATGGGCTGCGGACCATCCAAAGTTGACGACTTACCTTTGGTAGCCCTTTGTAAAGAACGCAAAGAACTAATCAAAGCGGCGTCGATCCACCGTTCCGCTCTCGCCGCTGCTCACGTCACCTACTTTCATTCGCTGCGTGACGTTGGCGAAGCGATCCGAAAATTCGTCGACGAAGAGCTCGTTGTCGGATCTTCCTCGTCCGCCGATTCCCCTATTCTCACATTGCCTTCCGATGAATTCAAATCCTCAAAAAAGAATAAGAAAAGGGGCGACAGCAACTTGCTTTCCTCTTCTTCAACTTCCCTTTCCCATTCCATTGAAGAAAACGGCAAAAATACAAAAAAAGGCAAAGAAGAAAGTGATGGAGAGGATTCTCATTTGGATTTGTCGTCTGGGTCACCTTCAATTTCCGGGTCGGGTCCCGGTTCACCTTCGGGTCACGTTCAAATGGATCATAGTCATAACCACAGCCCAGACCAAGAAGGAACACCGCCTTATGGTTACAACTATGGCTATGACTATGGTGGGTATGGCTATGGTTACCCTTACCCTCCCCCTCAAGAAAACTGGGGGTATAACGGTAATTCTCCTTCTTATATGTATTACATGAAGAAATCTGCAACACCTTCTCAATCTTTTGTTTACCAGGAGCCTGAAGGACGTTATGGCTACTCAAGTTACCAAAATGGGGGCTTTTTTGGGTACGGGTCTCCAAGACGAGAATATGGATATGGGCAGAGGAACTCTCCTCCAGATCCACCACAACCACCGCCAGCGCCGCCGTCTCCGCCGAGAAATTCGGCATGGGATTTTCTTAACGTGTTCGATAGTTTTGATAATACTGGTTATCCGGGTTATTATCCTGCGGCTAGATACGGATATGGGTCGAATACGAGTAGTCCAGACTCGAAGGAGGTGAGGGAGAGGGAAGGGATCCCTGATTTGGAAGATGAAACAGAGCCTGAGATGTTACGAGCTGCTTATAAAGAGAAGAAGAAATTAATGAATGAGGAAATGAATAATAATTTTGATAAAAGTAATAAAATTAGGAACTTTGGTGAAGGCACTTCAAAGTCAGTTCCAGTTCAGAAGGTTAATAATACTGCAGAAGGATCAGCTTCAACTTCTAAGGCAGTGCCATCAAGCAAAAGTGAGAGCTTGGACTCTGGTGGTCATATTAATATAAATTCTAGTAGTGGGAGTGCTGATACTGTTGTTACAAAGAGTTCCGAGGAAGACTTTGCAAAGAACAACAAAAGGGTGAGTTTTGAGATAGAAGAGGCACCTAATATGGATGTGGACTCTTCCAAGCCAAGTAGTTTAACTACATTGTCGGTCCACGGTACGAGGGATCTCCAGGAGGTTGTGAAGGAGATTAAGGATGAGTTTGAGACAGCCTCTAGTTATGGGAAAGAGGTTGCTGTATTGCTTGAGGTTGGCAAGCTGCCTTATCAGCAGCGTAAAGGAACTGGGTTTAGAGGTGTGTTTTTGTCTTGGTTTCTTTTTCCTTTCCCTGTTCTCCATATTTGTTTCTGTTGTTGGTTCATGGATGCTTGTAAGTTAGCCTTTGAATATGCTAGATTAGACTTCAGTAGAGAGATGTTTAAA
This sequence comes from Adansonia rubrostipa, assembly GCA_038381775.1. Classification (NCBI taxonomy): domain Eukaryota; kingdom Viridiplantae; phylum Streptophyta; class Magnoliopsida; order Malvales; family Malvaceae; genus Adansonia; species Adansonia rubrostipa. The sequence continues at coordinate 20,986,968 of JBBYHM010000019.1, read as the reverse complement.
TAATTTACTGTATTGCTAGGGGGTAAATTCATATTTTCTATCTTTTCACTGGTTAGACATACTAGCAACTCTTTAAATTTCCTTCCGGTAAAGATTGCTTAGGCTTTCAATTAAATTCATGTCCCTAATGATTCTCATAATGCCAATTTTTTTGGCAGGATAATAATGTCAAAAGGCTGAAAAAAAGAAAGATTTTGATACAACTAGGACTTAGCTAATTACTTGATTTAACTTCCCAATGAAAGTTGAGACACTGAGCATTAGGTGAAATTGAATGATAGGCCTGCTATAAACTTAACAACTTGTATTCTTTCATGATTTTAACTGTTCAATATTCGTGTCCATGGATGACTGAATCATCTGGGTTAACAGATTTTAACTTCCATTTGTTTTCAATGTCATTTACTATGCTGCTTTATTGAACCTTACATCTCCTTTCTGCAGTGATCTTTTCCAGGATCCTGTATATGGTGGCACCTAACACATCATCGCATCCTCCAACAACACCATCGATACGAATAACTTCTAGGACAATGAAAATGGCAAAAGAATACTGTCAGGTTGCAGAGCAGGATGAAAAGCCAAGAAATCTTTCGTCAACTTTGGAGGAGCTTTATGCATGGGAAAAGAAATTATATAAAGAAGTAAAGGTGTGCATGTTTATATAAATAAAGAGAAACTTTGCTTCTTTACTTAGCAATGTGAGGGTAGTTTTAGCCCTGATATCTATTGCCTGAGCAATTTATATTAAAGGGCTGAAAAGGTTGTATATCATAATATAATCTGAAAGCATTGATATTTGTTGTTACCATGCATGAATATTAAATACTGACACGGTGACACCTCTTTATTACATGTTTGAAAGTAGTTTGTTCCAAAATATAACAGATCTTCCTGGTAGTTGGGCTTTATTGTTTTTTGGCTTTGATAACTGGAAGTCGGCATTTTATTATTGTCAGTCATATTAAGATAAATCTTCACGTTTCTTTTTTACAGTTTGGCTAACATATAAATCATTTGACATGATCTAGCCCTGCACAATTTCTTGCACATTAGTTCAAAATTAATCCCAATTTAACCAAGTAATAAGATTTTCAATTGTGAATTCAGTTGCCTCGATGTATTAACTAATTGTCATTCACAAATGTTTTCAAAATATTCTGGTTGCCTTGTTATCATGCTTATAATATGTTTGTTTTTGCCCTGACTTTAGGATGAAGAAAGGCTACGGGTTATTTATGAGAAGAAGTGTAAGAGACTGAGAATGTTAGATAGTGAAGGAGCAGAGTCCGGCAAGATTGAGGCAACACAGGCTTCAATAAGAAAGTTACTGACAAAAATTAATGTTTGTATAAAAGCCGTTGAAGCTATATCAGCTAGGATACATAAGCTAAGGGACGAAGAACTGCAGCCCCAGCTTACTGAATTGGTTTATGGGTACTGACTTCTGTTATTTTCCTAGTTAAAATTGGTCATCCGTGTGCTTACTAGTTAGTTATCTTATGAACGATAGTGCCTTCAGATGACTTATTACATTATTGTGTGATTCTGGCAGTATCATCGTGTAATTTTTTTAATCCATGCACCACTAATGGCTTCTATCTTTGTACATGCAAAACACTTTTTAATTTTTATTTTTCAATTAAAACAATTATATTGTGTTTCAATGATGAATCATGCCTCCTGTGCATAACAATAATTGCATGTATTGGTAGTATGCTACGGTACTCAGCTGGGGTGAGTATCGGATGCATATATGTATCTGACATGTGTATATTCAATCATTTCTAAGTTTTTCCATATATTCGGAGGGTCCTTTGAGATTCATATCTCATATGCATGTTATGTGCTGGTCATGAGTGTTGGGCATGGGTAATTTAAAAAAAATAAAGAGGCAGAGCAACACAGGCAGTTAGTTTATAGCTTGTAGAGTGTAACCACATGATTCATTAATTCATCTTGCAACTTGTTGTGGGGGAAATGATTTTAGTTTTGTCACGTTCTTGTTTACCATCCTAGCAAATTTATCTTGTAACTTTGAAAAGATTTACGGAAAATTTTATTTGCATGTTGTCAAAAACTTGTGAACGTGTTCGTTATTATCTGTTGCGAACTTAATATCCCTTTATCTGTTTGGAGGTAGTTGTTATGTTCATTAATTTCCTATTTGACTTTTGACTGGTAATGACTAAAAAGCATCAAACGATCTGCTGCTGCTGATGTGCTGGTATTTGTATATCCGAAGATTGTGATAGTCGAGTGCATGTCTTATTCTTTCAAGTTGTTTTTCACCCCGAAATGAAGACGCTTGTCTCTAGATGGGAATGACAACTGATTGCAACACCTATTTCTTCTTGTGGCTTTCTTTTTTACTTCTTGAGGTTCTTATGTGATGAATATGTGGCCATTTTAATTTGCAGGTTGATAAGAATGTGGAAGTCCATGCTTAGCTGCCATCAGAAACAGTTCCAAGCGATAATGGAGAGCAAAATTCGCACTTTAAGAGCAAATACTGGTTTTCAAAGAGATTCGGGGTTGAAAGCTACTATTGAGCTTGAGATGGAGCTTTTGGACTGGTGCACTCGCTTTAATAATTGGATTAACACCCAAAAGGCATATGTCAGTTCCTTGTATGAGTGGCTTATGAGATGCATCAAGCGCGAGCAGGAAATAACTGCTGATGGAGTTGCTCCTTTTTCCCCAGGCCGGGTTGGAGCACCACCAATTTTTGTAATTTGCAATGATTGGTACCAAGCAATGGATAGAGTTTCGGAAAAGGGTGTAGCGAATGCAATGCACAATTTTGCTTCCAGCCTACACCAGTTATGGGAAAGGCAAGATGAGGAGCAACGTCGGAGAACCAGAGCACAGTATCTCTCGAAGGATTTCGAGAAACGGCTTAGGGAGTTACGCATACAGAGGCAGAGGATAGAGCAGGAGCAAGATGCATTATCAGATAAAACCGCTGTTTCCAAGTTTCCTTCTGAAACTGGAGTTTCACGACTCGATGACCTGAAGGTTGATTTGGATTCCATGAGGAAGAAATTAGAGGAAGAGAGAGCTAGGCATAAGGATGCCATCAAATTAGTTCACGATGCTGCTTCGAGTAGTTTACAAGCAGGTTTGGTCCCAATCTTTGAAGCTCTGGGCAACTTTACTGCGGAGGTTTTGAAAGCACACGAGCAGGTCAGACTTGAAAATGCCGGAGTATCCTAGCTTGATATCTCCCATGGAAGAAAGCTTGCTTTCTTTTGTGTACAGTAGTTTGCCATGTGAGACTAGATTTGCCGATAAAAGAATGTTAGCCATAACAGAAAGTGACTTTGAGAAGAACTTGGTGGGGGCTATGTGGCTATGTTACTTGAACTCAGGTGTGAGCATCGGATATGGGTAAGTGTCCGACATAGGTATATTGTCATATCCATGTTCTGAAATGTGTCCTACAAAGCCACACAGGTACTTAAAGAAAAAAGAGCTGCAGCAACATAGGGTTGGGGGTGGGGGGGCTTGCAGAATCATTGATGCAAAACTGAAAGTTGCCAGGAAGAAATTCTGCTAGCAGATCTTAACTTGAAAAACCTCAAATCCCCTAGTTAATTTGAAATAACCCCTTTATAGACGTAGTTAGGCAGTAGTTTTGTACAGAAAAATATTCATTTATTGGTTGATTGGTCGTAAGTTGACTGTATGAGGAGGATTGTAGTTAGAAAGTAGACATATATTGTAAGATCAGTAACTTGGAAAAAAAAATTTTGGCTGCTTAAATATATGGAAAACTCCTTTTGGCTGCTTATTGTCCTTGTTAAAATCTTTTTTTTTTTGGCAATGATTCTGCCATCATGTTCAGGAATTAGAGCCCCATGTCCAGGAATTTTCATAGATGATTCATATTTTGTTACTTGGATCTTATTTATAGTATGTTACTCGGATCTCAGTGTTGGATATGGATATATATCATTATAGAAATTTTTTCATTTATTGAGAAGGCTTTTTGAAGTTCATGTTTTATGCCATGTCCAAAAATGAGTTAGATGTGGGTATCGAACATGAATACTTCAAAAAAAATAAAGAGATATATTTTCATGTGATGTTTAAAAATAATCAAATATAAGCGTCAAACACGAATACTTAAAAAAAATAAAGAATCAGAGCAACGTGGGATTTCTTGATTTTTGGACATGGCATAAAACAATATATGCTGGTATTGAACATACCTTCAGGATGTGGCTTTTGGTTTTGGTTTAGAAAATTTACAAGCAATTGGTCATAAGTTTTCAAAGGTATTTCCTGATTGGGGGTTTATCATCCCCATTGTTGAAAGTTTTCTTTGTTCCATTGGATCCAAAGCATCCAGTTGGCCATAAGAAAAAAAAATAATATTGAATTAGATCTAATTAAATAATTATTATCAATTTAAATATGATTTTAATTTTATATTTTAATATTAAAAAATTAAATTTATGAAAAATATTTCTTTGTAAAATATGTTATACAAACTGTTATTTTTGTGTATTTCTTTTAAAAAATTATATTTTATTATATAATGTATATTTTTATACATGGAAAGTGAAAAATATTGTGATTTTCATGTTATTAAATTCTTTTAACGATAACAATGTAAATTATGCAATGAATTATTATTTAAAATATAGTTTCATCAATTATTTTTTTTATTATAATTATATTATTATTATTAATAAATATGAATTGTTCTATGTACTTTATTTATATTTATCTAAATTATTTTACATAAGCAATTTATATGTTAATTATTATTATTTCTTTTATTTTTTAAAATAAGTTATAAATTTGATTTATGCCGAAAATATTAAAAAAATTTCTTTTTTTAACTTATTTTTTATACTGTCTATTTAATTATTCCAATACAAATTAACAAATGAAGAATAAAAAAAATAAAATTATGTTTTATATTTTATTTTCTTGTTGGATTTGTTTTTCGCACCAGTTGGCAACAAAACTTTGTTTTTCTTTCCAAAACGGGTTAAGAACTTAGTGCGAATCTTAAGTTGACGTACGGATCGTAGATTATCTTTTTATATACATTATTTAAAAATAATAATAAATGATAATTAGAAAACATATTACTAAAAAAAATCATTGCTCTATATATGTTGAATAATTTTTTAATAAATTATTTCATACATTGTCAGATGAAATTTTATATTCTATAAATAAAATTAAAAAATAATAATTTTTTTTTAAAAAATAAAAATAATAAAAATAAATCGAAACATACAGCAGTATATATGCCTCCAACCATGAAAAAGGGCAGGCAATTTTTTTATGAATGAACATGTAAATCCCCTTTTTAATGCCTTCCTAAAACGGAAAGGTTTTTCATTACGTTTAATAACTTTGGACGTAATATAAATTGAATAAAAAATTTAAAAATATTATGTTATAAATAATTTATATATAAAAAAATTGTATAAAATATTAATATATAAAATTATATAATATTTTAAATATAATAAAATAATAAAAATACAATAAAAATGTACAAATCGCAGCTATTATTTTTCGCTAACTAGTTTAAGCCCAACTTGATCCTTTCCTACCGAGGAGGGATACCAATTAAAAGAATAAATAAAATAATAAAATAATATCAACTTCTTGATCATTCGGATGGTAAGAATTAATAATTTATTCTGCCATGATTTCACTGATTTGGCCACCAAACCCTCGCACACTCTTTTGTTTTCATCGTTCTTTGTCTAAAAATATAAATAAAAATCTAATAATTCCTAAAAATGACTACGGTCGATTATTTTTATGAATTTAAATATTATAAATTTAAAGTTAATATCGATTTAAATAATATAATTAATATTTATATTAAAATTAAAGCAGATATAAATATAAATTTTCGTATATTCGTTATTTAAATTTATATTATTCTTATATTTAATAGATTTAAATATATAAATTCACTTTTCACATCTATATTGCTTTTGCAAAAATGGTACTAATTCATTATTCATTTATCATAAAATATAAAAATTTTATATTAATGGAACGAAATAAAGCTTGATTTTTAAAATTAATTACTCATTTAATTCGAATCTTTAACTGATTCAGATATTCAATTTATAATATTATTTTATTTAAACTCAAAATTTAATATTTATTTAAAGATTTAATATAAATATTAAAAAAATTAAAATTTTAAAATAATTATACGAATTTAAATTTAAATATAACATAAAAATATTGATATCCTAACTGCTGTCCGTTATTGCCTTCAATACTTTACTTTCCCGAACCAGTTCATAACGACGAAGGCCTTATAATAAATATAGAGTTAATAGTAAATCAATTTTTTTATATAAATTATATATATATATTTTTTCAAATTATTTTATAAGTGTTGAGTTTTAAGTATTTAATTTATTAATTTAATTTAAAATTATTAAATAAAAAAATATATTTTAATTAATTATTTATTATATTTAATAATAAAAATATTTTAAATACGAAAATTTATTTTAATTAAATCAATGAATTTAATTCTAATTGAATTAAAACTTTAAAGTTTAAGTTTTAGACGTTTTAGGTATACTGTTTTTTTTTCCAAAAAAAAAAAGAACTTTGGTGAAAATCAATCTCTTGCGAAGCGAGTGACTGGTAAAAAGCGTACTCCAGAGCGTGACTTACCAATACGCTGTTCCTGTGTCTTCGTCCACTTTCTAAACTCTTTGATGTCATTGATTTTCATCTCTTAAAAAACCTATAAATCTCAAAGACGAAAGTAGAACTAGCGGAAAAAAAAAAAAGTGCGGAGAAGAGAGGGCTGCGATAATGGCGAGAATTGTTTTGATTTGGTTTGCTTTGGCCTCTATTTTATGTTCTCTAACGGCGATCTCGGCCGAAGAGAGCGGTGAATCGAAGGAGTTTGTCTTGACTTTGGATCATTCTAACTTTACTGACACAGTTAATAAGCACAACTTTATCGTCGTCGAATTCTACGCTCCTTGGTAAATCTTTCATTTGTTCCATTTGCCCCCTAATTTGTGCTGTTTTTTTTTTTGTAGTTCAATTGCATGCAATGAGTTTAGTGGCTGATTTAGAATTTAAGATTCTGTATTATAATTTTTTTTGAAAAAGTAAATCCTAAATTCGTGATAGTTATTTTTTTAGATTTTTTTTAGTGCTTTCTACTGTTTATTATCCAATCTTTTTTTTTCCCTGGAGAAGTTTTCATTTCGAGCAGTTAAGATTTGAGATCTGTGATCAATAACAGGATCGCTTGATTGAAATTGGCAATTTATAATTAAAAATTGAACCCTTAATTTGCAATCTGGCATTTGTCTATCTTGAAATGATCGGATAATTGACTGCTTATCGAGTTCACAAAATGAACCATTAACTTTCAGACGTGAAATCCTCATAGATTCTAACGGAACAGAATTTGAAATTTCGTGTATTGATTTGATATTTTCGATATATGAGGCTATTATAAAAAAGTCCTTGTCTTTTCTTGTAATTAAGCATTGGTTTCGATCTGGTAGGTAGTTGAGTTTGACCTTTTTAGTTGTTGTATTATGTCATGGTTAACATGCAATTTCTTTATAAACAAGTCTTGCAAGAGCGGGCGACATCTCTAGATCCTTTTGGCCCGTTGAAATATTATTATTCTATCCATAAAATAAATTGTTATCTAAACAAAGCAAACAGGAGTATTCGATCATTGATGGATATATGTTTTATACGATGATTATTTATTTTAACAGTCAAACGCTTAATTCTTGAGAGATTTAACTTAATTTCGCAGTTTTCAACTTATAATTCCTTTCTTTTTCTTAACGTGCCTTGTTAGTCTTGGTTATCTTTCTTCGCATTAAATAGTCTTCTTTTACCTCTACTTTAGGTGCGGGCACTGTAAGAATCTTGCTCCAGAGGTAAACAAAGTTCATATTTCCCACAAAGTACTCGATTTTTGTTGATAATTTATATGCTTAGTTGGCTAACAACAATAAAACTTTTTTGTTTGTTGTGTAGTATGAGAAAGCAGCATCTATATTGAGTAAACACGACCCACCAATCATTCTAGCCAAAGTTGATGCCAATGCGGAAGCAAACAAAGATTTAGCAAATGAATATGAAGTCAGAGGTTACCCTACGCTTAAAATTTTGAGAAATGGAGGAAAGAATGTTCAAGAATACAAAGGTCCACGTGAAGCTAATGGTATTGTGGAGTATTTGAAGAAACAAAGTGGTCCTGCTTCTGCTGAATTAAAGTCTGCAGAAGATGCCAGTAATCTTATTGATGACAAGAAGATAGTAGTTGTAAGCACTCAGAGAATTCTTTGCTCTTCCTTTTTCATTGGTTTTACGTGATGAAGTTTAGCTGATATATATGTATATGTTTTATTTATAGGTTGGGGTTTTCCCAAAATTCTCCGGTGAAGAGTTCGAGAACTATATAGCACTTGCTGAGAAATTGCGTTCTGACTATGAATTTGGTCATACTTTGGATGCTAAGCACCTTCCTCGTGGCGAATCATCAGTGACTGGCCCTGTGGTCAGACTTTTCAAGCCTTTTGATGAACTCTTTGTTGACTTCAAGGTAATTTGGAACTAGACCAGGCGACTTTGGACATGAAATGATTACATAACACGGGAAAAATAACTAAAACATCACACAAATGCACAAATTTGTTAAAATCTATGTAATATGAATTAGTTAGTATTAAAATTTATATAAATATATAATACCTTAAGCATGATTATAATACTTGAAAATATACAAACATGACAAGAATACACGAATTGCCAGATCTCCTGGAGCTATGACATTTAGTTTATGTTGTTAGATACCTTTGTATTGTACCATTTACAACTAGCTCTTTTTACAGAAGCTATTTGCTTGCAGGATTTTAATGTGGAAGCTCTAGAGAAGTTTGTTGAAGAATCTAGCATTCCTCTTGTGACTCTCTTTAACAGCGATCCGAGTAATCACCCATTTGTTATCAAGTTCTATAACAGTCCCAATGATAAGGTAAATTTACACAATCAGAAATTTCATTCTCTTTCTCACCTTGTTCTTATACACGGTGAAGGAAATCTGAGGGTGTCTGTATCAACTTTTCTCATGTTTTCTATAGTTGAACTACCAGATACACATGTTGACTCACCTTTAGTGCACTTTAGACTGTGTTATTCAGCTCTTTATCAGCTTTCTCTTCCTTCTATATAATTTTGGTTTGATTGTCATAGCTTGTTCCATACATACTTTAAGTCCATCTACTAATAGGACTTTTAAATCTGGTAGGCTATGTTGTTTGCAAACTTAAGCAGTGAAGGTATTGATTCCTTGAAATCAAAATATCGCGAAGTTGCTGAGCAGTACAAAGGACAGGGAATTAGTTTCCTTTTGGGAGATCTTGAGGCTAGTGAAGCTGCCTTCCAGGTTAGTATCTACTTGAATATAGCAGTATGTTTATTGCATTTGCTACTTAAGTCTAATTCTTTTATTTGTTGGAAAACAGTATTTTGGAGTTCAAGAAAGCCAAGTACCTCTAATCATCATTCAGAATAATGATGGGAAGAAGTATTTGAAACCAAATTTGGAGGCTGATGATATTGCACCATGGGTGAAGGATTACAAGGTGAAAGATTGCAATAGATCTAAAGTATTGGTTCAGAATAGAAGAGCAAATTTATTTTTTCTTATTATGGAAATTTTGGTATAATTGCAACATTCTGCACCATGGTTGTTTTCTGTTTTTGATTGAGAAAAGTACTTTTCTGCAGGGAGGAAAAGTTCCACCATATGTAAAATCTGAACCTATCCCCGAGGAAAATAACGAACCTGTGAAAGTGTTGGTTGCTGACACCCTAGAAGACATGGTTTACAAATCGGGAAAAAATGGTGTGTGATTGGTAGATTATTGATACTTTTTCCCCCTTTACCATTTTGGTGTCATGGTTTACTGTCTGCATTTTTCTTCTTGGTCCACTTGGCATTAGAAGTTGTTATCATCTTAGGGGATATGAATCTATGATAGATGCCCAGCATGCATGCATTGTTTTTATCCAACGGTTTAGAACTTTAAAATTTGGAATGAGTTGATCTTGGTTTGTAGCTTCTTCACACTCCAATAATAAGCGTGCCGTACTACTTTTCTATTGTAAATATGTTGATACCCCTAGAATCAGCAAATCCTTGTAATCAACTGTCTGGAAGCATATTTTTTATGAGGTCTCATGCTTTCCATCTAGTTTTCTTTTCTTAAAGAAAAAACTTTTTTTGGTCTAACAACATGATGAATTGCTGGATAACTTCTTCTCGCTGTAGAGATAAGAGATAATTATGTGCATCTAAAATTTTGACTTTTAAGAAGTTGATAGCTTATTCATTTTCAATTTCGGGGGCCATCTAGTGGATATTTTGTGAGTCTACAGTTAGGGCTCGAATAATGTCCCAACAGCATTTGCTGGAGTTTTCAACTGATTTACATTTATGGCTGTTGGAGTGAGACTTCAATCATCATGTATAACAAGCAATTCTATTACTGAAATCGCCTTTTAGGATAAAATGATTTCATCTTTCTGCAGTTCTGCTCGAATTTTATGCCCCATGGTGTGGACATTGCAAGAAATTGGCACCAATCTTGGATGAAGTTGCTGTCCATTATGAAAAAGATGCTAATGTTGTAATTGCAAAACTTGTAAGTTTCCATTACTTTCATTGGTTTTAATAGGAACCGTATTGCTTTCTATAATTACATTGAATATTTTCCAAGTTGTAAAGTTTCAGTTTCAGTTTTAGATCTATGTTTTGGTCAGATGAAGTTTCGAGCAATACTCTGATTAGCAGAGTATAATAGAAATGATAGAAAATGCTTTAAAACAAAAGGTCTTCGTGGGTTATTGTTGGTCAAATAGTCTCTTAGAAACTATGTTGCTCTGACTTTTCATTTTTCTTGAAGTACCCTTTTTAGCATTTGTGTCAAACACATATTTGGACATGAGTATGGCAATATGACCTTTCAATGATCCTCAAAATACATAGAAAAACTTGAAAACAATTGAACATACCCATATCAGATGGACACTAACATCCGAGTCCAAGTAACATAGCTTAGAACACCATGAAGATTTTTTACTTTAGTTGGTGGCATTTCCATTGAGTTTAGACAAATTATTAGGAAGATTTTTTTAATAGATAGAATGATACTTTAGAGGTAATAACTGTTGTAGGGACCCGAAACTTCTATGCGTTGTATTAAATTATCATGTAGGTTAAATTACCTGCTACCTTTTGGGAAAGACTTTTTTGACCCATAAGGGTTCTCCATTTTTCTTTGTAGGATGCAACCGCAAATGATATCGTTGATGAGAACTTTGATGTTAGAGGTTACCCAACTGTTTACTTTAGATCAGCTAATGGAAACGTAACTCTATATGAGGGTGATAGGACCAAGGAAGACATCATCAACTTCATCGAAAACAAAAGGGACAAAACTGTTCAGCAAGAATCAGTAAAGGATGAGCTCTGAAGAGGTTAAGTTTCTTACAGTTCTATACCAATTTGAGTAAGCAAATGGTAAAAAGCATTATATTGAAAGCGAAAACTGTACAAAGCCTTAGCCATATCTGCTGAAATTCTTTTATCTTTTTTTTTCTCTGGCAGGACTCGAAAACGCAAGCATACCACATAAGATGGTATGTACATTTGCAGTCATATTCAAGAACTGCTATCAACTGAATGATGCCGGATCTTGTTCCTTTATCTCCTTCCCTTTTTAGTTCAACGAATATCTTTTAAATTTAAAAAATCTGGGTCTTCGATATAACGCAGGATATGTTTTTCGGATGATTGAGGCGTGTTATAGTTTTATAGTATGCTATAAGTTTTAACAGTTACCTTGTCTGCAGGAAGCAAGTTAAATCTAGAAAGGATGTTTTGAGTTTATTCTTTTCTGCCCATTTCTTTTAAATGCTTTGATGAGTTTTATGCGACGGAAATAGTGTCATTTTGTAGCCAATTAAGGTCTCCTTTAGCATTGCTTTTGCATAACCCAAAAGCTGCATTTCAACCCGGTTGGCATTTTGGATAAAGTTGGCAAAAGCTAATCAAGCTTTTGCTCCAAATTCAAAGGCTTCAATGTTGGTGCTTTTGAAGTTGGTTTGTCAACTTTTACACTCTTTTTGTTTTCTCTTTACTTTTTAGCATTATGACATGTTAAATATTTCAGCTCCACAATTATTTTTTTTTTAAAGTAATGTTCAACGTTTTAAAATCTCACATCATAATTTCAACAGCAATTTTTATTAACACTTTTTAAATACACTTGTTGGAAATCTAATTTTGTTGAGCTCAAGTATTTTACAACAACAATGCTGCAGATGCTTTATTTCTAGTCAAGATTTTGAAGAGCCAAACATAATTCAATCTCCCTTTTTCAACCTTGTTTTCAGGTAAACAATGTAATTTAAAGACGAAAAAAAAAACCCCTAAAATTGGTGATGCCTAGACCTAATTAAGGGTTGGGTTATTCGTCCAAGTCCGAAGGTTCCTCGAAATTTAGGAGGGTTTAGATAAACATAATAGGTCCGAAAAATGAGCTTAGACAAAAAAAAAAAAAGTCTGATTAAAAAATGGGTCGGGCTTTGGGTTTGGCTTTCAAAGCTTGAGCCTGGCTCGGTTCATTTTACTATTATATTCTATATATTTATTTTATATTTTATGTATTATGTAATTTTTATCATATAAATAATACATATATATAATATTATAGTATAAACTTTAAAAGTTAAGTTAAATTATTTATATTTATAAACTTAAGAAAAAATTATTAAATTAATAAAAATTAAATTTAAAAAATATATTTTAAAAAATAAATTATAAAAAAATATAATATAGGTTGGTCTAAATTGATTTGGATTATCTATTTATAAATATGAGCGGATTTGGATAAAATTTGAAGTTCATATTTAGAATCGGGTTGAGCTTTGATAAGCATATTTAATATTAATATTATGCTCAAGCTTGATTCAAATTCGGTTCAGCCCGACTTATTAGTAGGTCTAGTGGTGCCTAACCATCTTTGTTTTTCCTAAATGCTAAATTTTTCAACATATGCTATTGGTCTAGTTAATACTTAATACCATTTTTCCTTTTCTTTTTTTTTTTTTTTCAGTACAAGGGACGAGGGTTGCACCTTTTTTTTTTTTTCTGTCGGTGGAATTTGGGGCTATGATGGATCTAAGTCCAAGTCCACCAGTCCGAACGCAAACGGCTGAAACCAAGGCAAAAGCAAATATATATAAACATATATATTCTATATACATGTATGTGTGTGTGTGTGTGTGTGTGTTTCGGATGTTGAGGTTCCCTTTGGAATTGAACTTTGATTACAATCATATAGTTGGGTCGTTAATTGAGTCGGAAGAAAGGGTGAAGGTTTCTAACATAAATAACTAGTTTAAGATAAATTTAAATACGATACGAAAAAATATATAAAAAAATCTAAAAAAAAATAAGACTACAATGTAAATATACAAATGTGTTAAATTTTATATAAAACTAAAATTATTCAAAGTTATATAGACATATAATATCCTACACTTGGTTATAAAATGAGAACATAATATAAATATGATACAAATATATAAATTATTATGTATAAGCCAATGAGTTAAAGAGTATTAATTTAGTGATATTAATTAATTATCAAATTTGGATATATTCAGATATTCCATTCCTCATTACATGTTGGAGGATGATTTTCATGATATCGAAAATGCTAAATTAATTACATTTCGGTATACAGCTAGAACATAATATATAATAAGTTGAAATTAAAGCATCTCGATTTTTTTCCTTGTATAAAATACGTTATAGTTTGATATAAGAAAAAAAAGTTGCATGTACTAAAATTTAAAATTTAAATTTGTTAAATATTACTTTATAAAAATAATCGCATGAATTAATTGAAATAAACTTGGATTATAAAGCCTTTCAATTTGGATATTATTATGTTAGCTAAGTAAATACACACCCCATTCCCCAATTATATTTAACAAATTGCTTTATACACTATTTTCATACCACCAGTGCTGATCCTGTGATTTTTGCTCATCTTTCCGTAGCTTTCAGAAGATAACATATATATATGGCCTTTCTCTTGCTAAAATCATTGTTGTTAACCATTGTCATGGTTACCATTACCTTCCTCATCTTCATCGTCGTTGTCATCTGTCGTCGACGTTAGTCGAAGATCAAGTCTTAGTGGATGATGCTTGTAAAAGGAGAATGAGGAAGGGATTTCAGAAGGAAAGCTTGAATTTTGTGTAGGTCTGATAATTGAAGGGGCTTTAACATGAATTCTTCAGCTCCTCCTTCCAGGCACCTGTCATTTTTTCCTTTAATCAGAAGATCTTTCTCAACTGATCATTTTAATCCCCTTTTTTTTTTTTTTTATAATTTTTAAGTCTATAGAAAAAGAATAAACTTACATGCTAATTCTTGAAGGTACATTCTCAGACGACATGACCACCACTGGTACATCTTTCCAAGAAGATCCCTGCAGGTGTAAGCAAAATCCTACCAAGTTACATAATATTGAGAAAAAAATCAAATAAAAAAGCAATGATAAAATATTTGGCCATTTAGTTTGATCTAATCTACTAGATTTTGTTTTGTTAAATTGGATTTCTCGGTTTGTTAAAAAATTTATATTTGATGTATCGAAAATAAATAATTTTTATAATTATAAATAAGTCAAATTATATTATTTTATTACAAATAAAATTATTTTTATTTTTTAAAAATTTTTAATAAAAAAATCATTTTATTTATTAACGGTATAAAAATTTTTAATAAAATAATATAATTTAATTCTCAAACAATATCACGATCCTCGTAAATATGAACTTATTTTTAAATTAAGAATAAAAACTATAAATATAATCGAAAGGAAACTATAGAACTAAGAGGTATTGGGTTGAGTTAACCTTGACACGTTTGAGTAAATCATAGCCGCTCGTTCCTGGCATACAGAAGTCTGTCATGATTAAGTTGACTTTAAGTCCCTACGTTTGGATTCAAGAAGACGAGAAAATATTAGTCTTAAACTTGAACACGTAAATTAATAAACATCTTTAATTGTATATTAAAATAAACTAATGAGATTGCAAGAGAAAACCCAAATATATATATATATATATATAGATAGTTTTTTGAGTTAAACTTTAGGGGTTGATTTTTTATGATATTACAAAAAAGGACAGATTAAATATTGCAGCCGTTAAAGTAAAAACAATTAATCATGATTAATTATTTATTAAAATTTATCTGTTCTCCGTGACCGTATATTAAATAAATTTATTTATGAATTGAGTTTTTTATATTTTTGATTTGAATATTCGAAAGTTTAATTTTTTTTTTTCGTATCTAAATATATTTTAAATATAAATATTTTAAAAAATTTAAAAAATAATTCGTATAACCTAATCTTTCAATAATGTCAAATTTTGATTCTAAAGATTCTAACCAGAGAAAACTTATATGTAGCAAAAATTTAATGAAATCATACCCTCATTAATAGACATATTTTCTATCTTCCTTTATTGACAAATATATATATATATATATATATATATATGTATTGAATGGAGTCAGTAGAAAGATTATAGTTACTTAAAACTTTTTATTATCCAAAACCAACAAATTAATTAAATTAAATAACCTACCCATACTAAATAAAAATTTCCCCCAAATTCAAACAGTCTTATTATTATAAATCGAATAAAAATAAATAATTGTACTTTGTATTGGTATACAGCGTATAGTATGGGTTTTCTTTCACGTAAGTAATCTCATCAACAAAGAGTAGAAGGAATGTGTATATCCCATCACAAGAAAAGAGAATAATTAACGTTCACTTCATAACAAAATTAAAATCATATTAATGAGAATATTCAAAACCTTAATTAGTGACTTTTGAGTTAGAAAAATTATATATAAATGATGCAGTAAGTAAACTATATATAATATTGTAAAACAGGAGGAATTCAAAAGGGGTTTTGATAGAGAGAAGGACTACCTGATCTTGTTGCGAAGACTGGGAACAAGATGAAGATGAGGACGAAAATGAAGCAGGTGTTGAGTGATTAAGAAGACCTAGATATTCCAAAGCTTTATCCCCAGAGTCGACGCTGGTCACTGCAATTATCAAGAATATATCAAATCACAAATAAAAACCCGTTAAAGTAAACCCTTCTTTATTTTTTTTTTCTAAACAAGGGAAATTAAATAGACAAGGCTGATGATCATGTCTGAAGGGTTCAATTGCTAGAAAAAGTTATTACAGAACAGTAGTATTATATATTATAACATATACGTCACCTTGGTATGAAGAAACTTTGAGGAGCTTCTCCAATAACTTCCTGTCAATAACACTATCATCAACTGCCAATACATGAAAGTGATGATGTTTGTCTTCTAGTTGTTGTTCCTTTTCCTCCTGCTTCTGCTGCTGCTGTTGTTGAATCATTTCTTCTTGTTGCTGTTCGAGTGGTCTGTCTTGAATAATATTGTCTGATTTCATCAACTCCATCACTGTTAAAAACGAAGCTAATTATAACCCAATATTATTATTATTATTTCCTCGATCTGCCGACCTTCTGAAACTTCTGACAAAACACAAAACCTGTTTATCTTGTTGATTGTTTGTTAGTTTCTGTAGTGAGTATGGCTTTCCAGGCCTTTTCTTATACTATCAAGAGAAGTAAAGAAGGAAGGACAGGGAGAAATTGAAAAATACTTTTGGTGGACTAATATGAATGAAGAGTGTTTGAGAGAAAAACAAAAAGGTTGTTTGCTTAAGTTTTTAGTAAGTAGTTGAGAAGGGCAACCGTATTCCAAGCATTGAGAGGGTATTAATATTTTGTATACTACCACCAAATCATCCAATATCATTTTTTTATTTACTAATATTTATTTTTTAAAAAAAATTAAAAATTTATGTTGACATTGATGTATAAATTAATATAATGATAATAAAATAAATATATATCTTAAAAAAAAAGAATGGGTTAATGTTATTTACTATGTAATTTAAGGCTATGTGTATATATATATATATATATATATATATATATATAATATAGTGTAAAACTATGATCTCTTACTAGATTCTGTATAATGTGTTGGTAAAACCACTTACCTCTCTCTTTCTCTTTCTGTCTCTCTGTCCTTTTCTTCTTTCTTTTTCTTTTTTCTTTTATTTGCCTTGGATTTTGTTTGATTTCTAAGGAAAATCCACAGAAGATCTTGGTGATCAAACCATGATAGTGTAAGGCAGGTTTTTTTTTTTAATTATTTTATTTTTTGGGGTTCCAATTGGATGACTTTGAAAAACAACAACAAATTGTTAACTAAGTAAACTAATATTACCAGTATTATCATTATTATTCAAGAATTAAGATAATCAGTTAATATTATCTGGTCTTTTTTGTTAGGATTTTTTTAATATTTTTATGTATAATATAACTCAAAAAAATTATTAACATTAAAATTCGTATTTAAATATATTAAATATAATTTTTTAAAAATTACTCTATAAATCATATTTGAGCTTAACATAATGTCGACTAAATGTTGCTTTCATGCTTAAAACTTAGTGGGGATCAAATTTGTTCCAACTAACAGATTGTGGGAATGTGACCCATGATTTTCTTCTAATATTCTCGAGGGATAACAGTAAGAGATTAATGTAACATAATATAATATGACTATGACTATGACTATCAATTTCAAATTAATTTATGAATATCTTATAGATTGTTTTAATAATTAAAGAAATAACACATCAAAGACTTGTTGTTGGTCTTTTCTTAAATAAGTTACGAGTTATCACGGGCATTGCTAATTGTAATTTTGTAATAATTGTTGATGTAAATCTTGATTTCCTTTTGTCTCTTGTTTCGTTTATATTATTCAAAAATATAAATTCTTTATTAATGCTCCTTTCCTCTCATTTTTGCAAATAAATAAATGATAAGAACAAAAAAAAATCCTAAATAAATAACAATTAAATGTAAAAAAATTTTTATTTTAGATTTGTTACATATATCTTCATTCATTTTTAGTAATATCGAAGAAAATTCTTTCCCACAAAAATAATATAGGTTTTAATTAATAATGAGTTTATATTTGATGTAATAACAAATGTTATACATCATTGATAATAATAAATTGCTAACTCATTTCTCAATAAATGACAAAAAATAATTATTTTTTTCTTTCCTGTTAAAGCTTCTTTGAAGTGAAAATTTTTATTAAAATGGATACAATTACAACTAGAAAACCCCAACATGTTAGAGCTGTTCAATGGGATGAACAGTCTTCTTGGCACGACAGGCTCTGATCATATTGAGTTGAGTCTAAATAAAAATTTTTATAATTTGATTTGGTTAGTCTTGTTTAAATTATTATTTAAGTAATTAAAATTATTTTTATTTAAATTTAATTATAAATATTAATATCAAAATATTTTATTTTTTAATATAATTTTAAATAATAATACGAACTTTCAAACTAAATCAACCCACTTTTAAACAAAAAAAAAATTAGATCACAATCTAATCTAATCATAAACACTTCTAAACTACATGTATGTCCCCACATTTCATGCCATTTCTTTCAGTCTAAAACAATACCCTTGTTTAATTCTTGGGTACCAGTTTTCTTTCAATCCATTAATACCAACCGACAACGGCTATCAAGCATTTTTCTTTAATAATTTTTTTGTAAAAAAAAAATTAATTATCTTTCTTTCTTTCCCTGAATTTTCATTCAAAATAACCTTGGGTTTTTTATAATTTAAAAAAAAATTCAGAATTAAATTAAAAACTCACGATGGCAACAGCTTGACGAGATAGTTGCTTTGGCTTTGATTTGAGGATGGCAACCAAATTTCAAAAAATAACTTAATTACATGCATCCAAAGTGTCAATACTTTTTGTGGAAGATGTTTTGATTTCTATTGGTATCGTGAAAGGTGTTAAAAGGATTTGATAGAGAGAAAAAAAACCCCTAATTAATTAAAAATTTTGATTAATTATGTACTTTTAGATAACTAATGATTAAAACTTTAAAATATTTATTTAAAAAAATTAAAATTAAAATTTTATTTTATTAATGAAATATTATTATATGATTAATTAATAATATATAATATAAATAAACTATATGTACATCAAATATAAATCATCGATAATGATCAAATTAAAAATTACAAGAAAGTAAGGTTTAATACGAACGCACATGCTTACTTAACTCTGGCAATAATCAAAAGAGATGAGTGCATTTTGCCATCTTCCATTGCTGAGCTAATTTAAGATAAACAAACAAAGAAAATCTCATTAAGATCTTCCTAGCTGGTACTACTAGACATCATTTGTAGGTCAAAAAATGGTTCATCCACTTTATTTAGACATAGTTTTGACTTGCCAAAGAAAATAAAAGATAAAATTTGAAAGCAAACCAATCCATAACAAAGAGAAAAAGAGATTCCTAGAAAAAGATTTTGAAATAAGAAACTAACCAGATATACAAAAGATTTTTTTTTTTAATTTTATATAGAAAATATTAGGCAAATATTTAATAATATTAATTAAAATGATAGTTTATAAAAAATATAATTAATATATTTTTTAATTCAATAAAAAATTAAATAATAATTAAATAATTTTGAAATAATATTTATAAATACTTGTTAATTAATAACTTTTTTCTGCGTAAACAATTCAAACGTAAGAACTAGAAATTTGAGCACTTTCAATGGCAGAAAAAAATTAATAATAATAGTAAATAAATAAGTACCATAAAATTAAAAACCCTCTCAGAAGAAAAGTATGACCGAAAGGGTCCCACAAACCAGATACTTACACTACTACGAAATCCTTGATGTGGGGTCCTTTTAAAAATAAAATCTTTCTAATGGGCCCACAATTTACTACTGCCATGAAATCTCCCCCATTTTTCCAATCTGTCCCTTGCAGTACCAAGAAAGCTCTTCTTTTGTTTTTCCTTTTTATTTATTAAGGAAATTTATGGGAAGATTTGTGAGATAGGAATTTATATTGCTTATATTAAATCTAATTATATAAATATAATATAAAAAATAATATAAATATTTAAATATTTAATAATTTATGAAATATAAATTATTAATTTATTAAAATTTATATAAAATATAAAATATTTTAAACGGAACATATATGGTGAGTTTATTTAAGTCTCAATGGTTGTCTGCCACGTATTGTTGGACATGTGGGGTAAAATATTGTGGGAGCACATGAACCATCCGATCACATCATCATCATGATTCATGCACAATGATTTCCCTTTTTTTTTTTTTCTCTCTCTCTCTTTCAAAATTATTTACTATTTTGTTTGTTTTTTAGGCTTTGAAAAAAAAAAAAAAAAGAGATTTTGTTTTGGTATGGGGGTAGTTGGCAGTTGCTCACTGCTATGTTAAACGGTGGAAATAAATTCTTCCAGTCATGATGAATGCGTAATGTATGAAACATAACATTAAACAAATTATATACAATATTTACATTTGCCCTAGAATTGCTAGGCAGGCGAAGCCAAATCTCAAAAAAAAAAAAAAAAAAAATCAAATTGGAGATCCAATGGATAGACCAATTTATTTAAATGAAAATTTTAAATATATTAAAGTAATTTTAATATCAAATAAATATTATATATTAAATAATTCATAAAAATATGAATTGAACTTGGTGATGTATTCTTTGATATAACTCTGCAGAGATTTTTTTTTATTTTTTATTTTTCTCCAATTAAATTATTTTTAAATCGAATCAAATGATTTTTAAATTTTGATTTTTTTTATAGCAGTGGATAGAACAAATCTTGTCGATTTGGTCCGATTTTTTCATCCTAGCCAAATCTATTAATCTTCTAGGTAGGTATCTTCATTTTCAATTAATTTACATCTTATTCTGTAAAAAATATATATATATATATATATAGTTTAGCTCTGTTGATAAAAAATGCATTTTTTTAAAATTATATAAAAAAAATTAAATTTAAATAAAATTTAGAGACATGCTTGATCGTACATTAAAACATTTGATTCAATAATAAGTTTATTTAATTTTTTTTATTTAAGAAATGAATTTGAATCCTTGTTTCCAAAATAATATATATATACATATATATATAGGTTTCAGATTTATCCTATTAATTTACGAGATTCAATAAAATTTAGATTACATTATAAAAATAACTTTTCTCTATTTCGTAAACTTTCAGTTTTCTTCTCATAATGAAAATATCATGAAATTCCTAAACGAATAACTTAAACCACAGCATCAATTCAATCACACTAAAAGTCATTTAGCTGATATTTTACAATAAAAATGATGATGATGATCAGTTTGCCTTCTAGCTGTGTATTTTAATTCCTTAAGTTGTAAGTCTTATCTTCATAAAGTAAGATATAAATAAATATTCACAATAAATCGTTTTAAAATATTTAAAAAATAATAAAATGAAGAAAAGGATAGTTATATGTCCTTCACCAGTTGGCACAAGAAGCCCTTAAAAAGATGGGGTCTCAGATTTAACTAAAAAACTAGTAATTTTCTCAACTCATATATTACCTTTAATGATTTAAGCAAACCCACCAAGAAATCAGATCAAAATTTCATAACATTTATGTATTTTGATAGATAATATTGTGTTTTTCCAATGTGTAGGAAGAAATTTCTAATGGGTTGGTCTAAACATATATCTTTTCAATTATTTTATTTTATTTTTAATTTAGTCCAAAATAGTCAAGAATTTACTTTTATATTAATAAAAAATTTAATTGATAATTCATATATATATATATATATATATATATATATATAAAGATTTGAACTTTAAAGTCTATTTTACTTTAAAAGTCAATTGCGATTGCAAAGAGACATGATATTATTGCTGCCTCCTTTGAAAGGTATAACAAGACAGCCTTTCCAAGATCACGCATATGGAATGTTGGGATGCACCATATCTTAAAAAGTTGTTATTCAAGATAATATTTTCACTTAAATATAATTTTAATAAAAAAATAAAAAAAAAAAAATAAAATACAGAAATGATGTCATTGACAATGTGTTTTTGATATTTTAATTTTGAATACAATATAATTATATGTTATTGATACAAAATATAAAAAATAAAAAATATGATATAAAATATAATAAAAAATACAAAAATATGATACAAATTAGAGGTGTTCATAGATTAAGTCTATGTATGGTATTAACATTATTTATGTTTATTCAAGCCTAGCTCGGCTCAAAATATAGGTTTCAAAATTTGTCCAAACCCACCATATTTTGTAAATGAATAGTCTAAATCCGTTTAAGCCTGTTTATATTTTTTCTAATATATTTTTTTTAATTTAATAATTTTTTTATTAAGTTTCAAATTTTAAATAAGTTAACATATTTTTAAATATTTACACTATAATATTACATATATGTATTTTTATATGACAGAAATTACCTAACATATAAAATATAAAATTAATATATTATATTATTGTAAAATGAATAGAACAGGTCAGACTTAAGCCTTAAAAGTGCGAACAAAAAAATGAGCCTAACATTTTTATTTAAACCCTTTCATTTTCTGATGATCTTCTAGCTTGGGCGAGTAACCTGGCCCATTAACACCTCTAACACAAATATGTCAAAATTTATGTAAAATAAATTATTCATAAATTAAAATTTATTTAAACATATAATTATTTAAATATGATTATAATAAGTAAAAATAATATGAATATGATACAAATACATAAATTATTTTATGACATGTAACATGTTTCCAAGTCACTAATCAAAGTATTATTATTATTAATATTATTATTATTATTATTATTATTATATGAGTAGGGATCCATTTACACTAATATAAAATTAATTTAAACTTGCACACTTTTATAATTTTTTCATAATTATATTTATTTAATCTGATTATTGTATATATATTTAATGTTCTATATATATAGATCACATATATCAAGTTTTGAATTAATTAAAAATGTTTAATTATTTATTTGATATAAAAAATTTTAACCTTCAATATATATATATATAAATAAAATTCTCGATCAATATAATGTAAATATTAGATCGATTTGAAGTTTTGTATAATAATAATGTGATTATATTATTAAATTTAACAATCAATTTATAAAATATCAAATTATTAATAATACACAAAAATATAAAAAATAAATACAAAACAAATAAAATATAAAATTAATTAATTTTTCATTAATCTAAGTCGTTTCTTCCCATTCGCTGCAATTTGATGACCTAAAAGAAATAGAGAAAGAAAATGACCTCGCTTGCATATCAAATCAGAATCCAATTAACTCCTTTAATTAGTATTCAGTCACCGCATGATCATGGAAGATTTTATGGTTGATGACAAGCAAAGATTGGGACCCGTGGTCCCCTTTCAAGTTAAATACCCATAGGACCCCCCATGGGGTCCTCTAAATTACTATCGCAACTCCCTTTGCTAAGAGGCAATTGTCTAATTGGACAACGTCTTAAGGTTTTTTTTTTTTTTTGGTCTTTTTTAAATTACATGTTTAATCATTTGATTATAGATAATTTTTTATTTGTTTTAATAATTCAAATATGAAAAATTATAATTTTGTTTGTTGATGTTATAATTTTTTTTATCATTACTCATTAAGAATTAATAGTGTGATAACGTGTCATTACCACATTATATGTCAATTTTTACGTGACATTGCTATAGCATTTGATAATATCAAGTGGTATTTTCATTTAATATTATAAATTATAAATTTTGAAAAAAAATAAAATTTGAAAACTTATTAATATTAATTCAAACAAGTTTTATATTTGTCAATAATGCATTTAAATATCTACTATATGTGATATAAACTTTGCTCAAATAGTTAAATTTGATATAACGGTTGTTGCATGAAGAAAAAAATTAGTATTTATATGTATTAATCACTTTTCAACCCATTAAACGTAAAATGGTCTAAAAGATTATGCTTTTCAGTTATTTATCTAAATAGTTCAAGTTTGTTCAATGGTTAAGCTTGATTTGACGATTGTTCATAGAAAAAATATTAAAAGTGTTTTATGTACTAAGTACCTTTTAACTCGCTAAAAGGTAGAATAGTTAGTTTTATATTTCCCGATTACGCATCTAAATAGATGGAGTTTGTAATATTAAACTTATTCAAATAATTAGATTTGATATGGTGACTTTTGCACGGAGAAATATAAGCTTTTTATTTTTTGTATCAAGAACTACATTTGCTCATAGGCAGAGTTTCGGCCCAAAAATTTTTAAAATTTAAGTGTATGTTTGAATTCGAATCAACTTAAATTACTGTTCAAGATATAATAAATATTAAAAATTTATTTTTAATTAATTTTTATAATTAAATTTAAATAAAAATATTATTTTAATTAATAAATAGTGATATGAATCTACTTGGATCATAAAAAACAAATCCAAACCTGATTCAAATCAAACTAGATTTATCAAAATAAAAAACTATCGGATTCTTGAACGGGTCTATTAAGAACTTGATTTCCTATATATATATATATATAT
>JBBYHM010000019.1:20935859-20953275 GCA_038381775.1 Adansonia rubrostipa | reverse complement strand
TTTTTAATATAATTTTTTATATAAATTTAATTTAATAATTACGTGTTTAAATTTTGTATGTAAAATTGATACAAATTGTAAATCGATTTAAGAGTTAATATGTAAATTAATTACTTTAAATACATCATTTAAAAATAAAATAAAAATAATTAATAAAATAAATTTATTTTTTAAAATTTTCAATTGATCAAATTGGATATAAATATTAAATTAATTTGCGAGTTAATATGCGAACTAATCTCTTTAAATAAATCATTTTTCTGAGTGGGTTACATATATATATTCTAAATTGATCTTCAAGTCAACTTGTGAACCAAATCATATAACTGCATCATTTAAAAATAAAATAAAATAATTAATAAAATAATTTTTTAAACTTTTTTTTTCAAGCGAGTCAATTATGTTTGTCTAAACTAACCCTTTAAATACATCATTTAAAAATTAGATAAACTAATTTTTTAACTTTTTTATGCATGACAAGAACGAAACTTAAATTGACCCACAAGTACTTTAAAATATATCATTTAAAAAACTTAAATCTAAAAAAATTAAAAAATAAATTTCTTTTTATTTATCTTTTGAACAAATTAAATACAGATTCTAAATCGACTTATGAGTTATTATGCAAATTAACCCTTTTAAAGAATCATTTAAAAATAAAATTAAAAATCTAAAAATAATTAATAAAATAATTTTTTTCAAATAAATTAAATACTAATATTAAATTAACCCGTAAGTTTACATACGGATTAATCCTTTTAAAATACATCTTTTAAAAAGAAATTAAAACTAAAGAAAGCCCATCGTGTCTTAAGGAAAAAAAACTGACACGTGTCCAGCAAAGATCCCATTAGAGAATTTTTTTTTTAACAGATTTTAGTTTCATTTTATCATTTTGGTTTAACCAAACTAAATAGTACAATCTAAATTTAATTAGTTAAAATATTCAAATCTTATTGCATAAAATAAAATTTTTTTTAAAAAATATATATATATATATATACTTAAAAATAAGCTTAAACCCATTTTTTCAGTTTTTTAACTAGTTCCCTAAGCTCTCAATGTTATAACATATATCGAACCAAATAAAAACTAATTTCCCATTCGACCAATTCGACTGGTTGATACAATTTCTTCAACAGCGTATTTACAAAACTAAAAACCATTTGAAACTTCCTATAGACAGGAAGAGGTACAAGCAAGAATGTGTAGAAATATCCATGAGTAAAGTTGAACTAAATTTGAGCTTGACCTAAATATGGTATCTGACATTATATATATACCTAAAATTTTTACCAACCCAAGAATAGGTCTATAACAGAGGCTCTGCTGATACATTTTCACCACTATTTTTCTGGTTTCAGGTGAAGTTCGTTAAAAGTATTTAAACATAAAAATGAAGGGTAAGCGCACACACAAAAAGGGGATATAATCCGAAAAAATATGTATTTTACTTCCAACTAACTGACCACTGTAATATCAAGTTTGATACAACTAAAAATTTCCCCTTAGCAAAACATAGCACAAATTGTGCCTTCCAGAAATAAATAATTGATTGAGCTCCTAATTAGTATGAAAATTACAAAATTTATCTCCAAGTGCATCAGAAAGAGTTACGGATGATCACAACTTAACTGTAAATAAGATAAAACCCTCAAAAACTTTCACTCAGAATTGCTAATGATAAAAAATTCCGAGTAGGAGGCAACTCGGATTCTTGTAACCTGAGTTGTTGGCTTTGTGCTTCATGCAAAATCCCAAATTAAAATCAAAATCAAAATCTATTACCTGTTGAGGTGAACTGAGTGAAGCTTGAAACTATCATGACATTTTCATTTGGATTTGCCGATGAATATGGACAAGAAACTCGACATAAGAGGGGCCATTTGCATTCTTGTCTTCTACCATGTAAGACAAGAACAACGCTCCTGAAAATTTAGTAACTAAATCATGAGTATGTCGTAATATATTTGCTTTTTTTCCCTAAAATAAAAATCATAATATAGAAATTACTTTGACAACAAGAAACCTGCAACATAGAAGCAGTATTTGCTTCATTGTCACAAAAACAAGGCAATAAGTTTTCGGACAACCATTAAACAGCTACTCTTGCATTCCAATTACATGGAATGACAAAACTTTAAATGAAGCATGTTGGAAGAATCCATGGCTATGTTGGTTAAATATTCCACATAGGTTAATTTATCAAACAGCACCACAGATTGCATGAGAGACAAGTTCTAAGCACTGACCTAATGAATCCCCCTTCTTGCATAATTTCATGCTGCAAAAGAATATTAAGATAAAATGAAGTAAACAGAGAAATCTTCATCAATTTTGTCATAAAAGAGATGGAACAGACCTTTCTTTTAGGAGTAAAGTAACACAAAAGAAAGAACCAGTAATCATACCGAAGGTAGGAACATCTTTGGCGGCGAATCACATTTACCACATCATTGAACTTCTTCGATAGTGGATTGTCATATTGCCGCAACACAAACTGAACCTAAAATGTTGATAAAAGGGCATAAGTGTCTGTACTAGTCGGTGAAAGAGTCCAGACACAAAATGAAGCTAAAAAGCAAAAAACATATTGTGGAAATAGACACCAAAAACTGATCCTTCTCCATAAAGATTTTTCCCTATTCATTCTGACATATCACAGGCGATAACCTAATCCAATAATTCCTAACACTTGAATCCATGGCCACTCATTCGAGTGTCATACTATTTGGTCATCAAGCACAAGAGCTTTTCAAAACTCACCCAATCCAAAAATCACATGCATAAATCACCTATAGAAATTCACACGATTAAATGGAAGGAAAGGAACTTAGCATGCACACAAAAACCATCATACAGGGAGTTTAAGAGCGATTTCAGATTAAACCTTGATGAGGTCAATTTAATATATAATGGGGCATTTGATTTTAGTATTGAAATATTGGATTTATTTTTAAATAAATAGGGAAACAAAATATCCTATGCTTGCTTATATTCAGCAAATAAAAATCTGACAAATCTAGAAAACGATTTCAGGTGCTCAACACTTCAGTGTGATTACAGTCACAATCCACAAGTTGTTTCTTATAAATTAACCAGTTAATGAGGATTTTAGAAACGAGTTAAAACAAAATACCTGAGTGGGGACTTCATCAACTGAGGTAAAGCCAAAAAGTTGTTGTAAGATACTTGAATCCACAGAGCTCCCACAATATATTAAAGCATCCTCACCATTCTCAAGAAGATAGATTCCATCATCACTGACATGTTCACTAGAAAGTGGGATTATAGGAGGAAGAACAGACTCATCTTCTTCCTGTCCAACAAGTAGAAAATTGAATGTTGGCATGGTTGAAATACCTTGCACTGTAAGCTAACTAGAAATTTTTTACCTTTGAATTAAGGTTGTGGATGGCAAACATCCTGGGATAAACCAGTGGGACTGCCAAAGGAGTAGAAAGGAAGGAAACATAATTGAACCAGAAGGAGCGGTCATCTATTCTGCCATCATTTCGCAACCCTCTACTCTTGATTAATGCTGAAAAAGGAAAACACAATATTTATCAACCGATGAAAAAATATTTCAATTCTTCCTTAAGAAGACGACAGAGTTTCTGCACAGGATTTGCCAAAATGGAAGACAACATGATGTTTGACGATGGAGGTTAACTGAAATAATAATGATGGAAAAGGATGAGATACGGAACAATCTAAGAAACTAGGAATCAGGCAGATAATTAACAGAACAAACATTTATACCAAGGGTATATAGAGGAAGAAGCTTAAGAGCCTCAGGAAGAATAAGCTGTCCAGATGATGATACTGTGGCGCAAAATTTTCGATATGAAAGCAGGATGTTGATGCAAAGATTTGTCACTTGGTCCCTCACTTGCACGAGCGGGCTTGTAGGAATTTCAATTGCAGCTGCATTCAAGGTAAATTAGTAAAATGTGATACATGGTAGGTATTGTTGCACATCAAATTAATGATGCCAGAAAAAAAAAAAAAAGGCGTTTTTGGATAATATAACCAAGTAATATCTCATCCATATAGGATCTATCCAAAATTTGAAAAATAATGGGGACGAGGAGCATCTTCAGATCACAGTTGAAGCAGTGCAAACAGGCCAGAGGGAAAAGAATGATTAATGGAACCAGTTAACATGCACAACCAATTCAACAAAAAATAAAGAAAGATGTAAAATGTAGACTCAAATACCTTGCTTTAAGAAACATGCAAATTGAGTATCCAAGTCAGCAGAGCGAAACAAATTGCTTAGCATATTTGTGCATGGCAAGGACAAGTTTGTGACTCGAATTCTTCTTTGCCCATAAACAGTGGTATACAGGAGGGCACACTGGAAAGAGAAAGCAAGAATTTATAGATGCACAAAAATCTCAACTAGTCAACGCTAATAAATAATGTAAGAAATATAATGGACTGTAAAAATTCAGACGCCATTAGGTTAGTACCTGAAAAGCACATTCAGAACCATCTTGTAATTTGTTATCATGCTTTAGGGTTACCATTATACATTTGTCACAGTCAATCTGCATAACAAAGAGGATCATTCATGATTGAAACCAATTGATATAGATAAAACACTAAAAATCTGCTCAGGCAAAATTTAACCCTATCAAAACTCCAAGCAGTAAAATGTGTAAAATTTCTTTCGATCAAAATTTTTGTGCTTTTCAAGAGCTACAAAACTATGGCACACAAAAGCACAAAAATACATGCGTAGCAAGGGACAAATGTTGGATAAGAAATATCTCGTGAAATCAATTTTTTGATAATAAATATGAAAACTATATCAAAACATTTTAAAAGAAGCATTGCTATACCAGTACGTTGCTCTGACCCTCCGATGCTTAATTTTTCTTTAAATTATGAATAAATTCAATACCTCAAAGTGGCCATAAATTATGAAGGTATAACTCTTCAAATAGAAGGAAAACCCCATTGCACATACGCTTTTCAGCCCCCTACCCAAGCCTGAAAACATCTCAATTCTCAAGTCCAGGCATATACCTAGTAAGAGACAAACCATCCCAAAGAAGATATACATCTCACTCAATAAGTCACCATTCATCTCCATAGCTCATCATAGTGTAATTATAAGATTTACTTAAATGTGTAAAACCATTTTGCTAAAAGTTAAAAGACTCATTGATTGGATTTCAAACACTTGGGAAAATGTAACCAAAGTTTAGAAATAAATTCTTCAGCACATCAATCCACAAAATAAAACAAAATTCGCCGGCTAGGAGCATTATATCACAGATGGTTGATCTAAGCCTATTTTCTAACCCTTTCTTCGTCTTTTTTTTTCCCCTTTTATCCAGGATAAGCTAATCGCCCAACTTGAGTTCAAAGCTAAACATTGTGCAGAAAATAATCACCACTGAGAAGCTGATAATTTCTAAGGTTAACCAAACAGTGCCAGCACTCATGATCAAATTTTTGAATCATGCTTAAGTGATAAAATAATAATAATTAAAAAGAACTGTGGTACAGAAGCTAAAAGACATTAATGAGAAATAAAGCCCAAGTATTTTTCAAAAAGAGCACAAACCCCAGGTAGGTCAATGTCAGTTGGAATGCGTTTGCAAAAGTTCCCAGAGTAATCTTGAAGTTGAATACCCTACAAGTATTTAAGGGGCAAATAGATTAAATAAGGTTAAATTACCATCAAAATGCAATGAAGTCAACTATCAATATTCCAATCATGAAACAGAGCAAAACATCAGAAACGTTACCTGGCTGCATCTCACACGCATGACAGCTTCAAAACCTTGGGGCCTAGTGATGTTCCATCTAAGGTCATTGTAGAGCTTTGCAGGATCAGATACAGCAGAGAAGGGGTAATAATAATATACCTGGAATTCAGAGAAAATATGCGTTGAAAAGTAAGTCTTCCACTCAAGAAATAACTCTGTAATCCTGATACTGAAGACCTCATACATAGAAATTCAACAAGAACAGATTCGATGCTAAATAATATGTACATCAATATAGAGTCAGGCTCTCAAATTTCACTAAAGCATGCATCAGGCTTGAATTATTTTATTGACTAGTACCATGCTGAGGACAGCAAGCAAGTAGGTGGAGGATGACAACAGCTAGTTCACTAACAATGACAAGGGAGAAATGTAGTTTATCACCAAAAACAGAAATACTAAGTAGAAACTTCTTATGTAACAAAAAAAATTAAAAAAAAAAAAGTGTTTCCTCATCCATCATTTTTGTAATATGCCCTTTAAACTTGAGAGCACCTCATCCATGGTTTACCGCTGTTTAAACTCAGCAGGCCCTATGTATAAATTATTTGGACGTGGTTTTGGAAATTCCAAAATTATGATGTCCAAATGAAAAAAAGATTAGAAAATCAAGCTTGTTATGCCTTTAGTAACAAACTTGCATTGTGAAACCTGACATTAAGTACTAAGATCTCCTAATAAGCACCGACATACAAAGAAATATCGAAGTCCCATGCAATAGAAAATTTTAAAGCACAGCCGCATCCAAGGTCTGCAACCTGGTGCACTTTACGACCTTCAAAACATGAATTCAACCATCCAGGCTCCATTAAAATTACTTAATCATGAGCAGGAATTAGAGCATAGCTGCACACTCTGGTTCACAATAGGTACTTGGTGAATGGATGACTTATAATTGAAAATGTACTCCATTTATGTATATATGCTGTTTCACATTTTTATGAAAATTCTCTCAACACTTTTCATTAAAAATTTCATAATTTTAAATCACGAGAATTACTCTGAAAAGCTTGAATCTCGATGGAGGGTGTACACAATAATTTTCATTGCTTATATAGCTTTAAAATTATACTTAAAAATTAAATTGAGAGAACAGCGCAGGTGGAAATTCAATTCCAAGCAGAGTAACAAACTAGTATTTCATCATTTCTATTCAAGTACGGGTGTCAGAAGATAACAATTTTATTAAATAATCAGCAAGTGAACAGGAAAAACCAAGGAAAATATTATGTTGATACCTGGCCTCCAGTTGTTCTTGGGATGACAGAGATGGAAGCAATGTCTACATAATTCTGAGTAGTGACAAATATATCAATGCAAACCTGCCAATAAGAGCATGCTCAAAAAAATACAGTCATAGCATAGATTTATCTACCCAATACGAATTTCAACAAGCATCCATCAGGCAGATTTTTGTTATCAAATCGCAATGATATCAAGGAGAAAAGAAATTACTTTAAGTTTACCTGATACTCAGCAAACTCAATTGCCATGGTCTTGAGTATTTTGTCAGCTGGTTGCAGTAATTTATGAGCCTCCTAATCAAACAGAAATGAAAAAAAAATTTAAACAGAAGCAGAATTCTATCTTCCATTGAATACCAAAATAATTCCTGCTTCAATTACAAATAATCTAAATTTATAATACAAACAAATATATCACTGAAGATTCAATATGAAAGAGCAGAAAAATAAGATAACCATATCTGAAATGCATACTAATAGATGGTAAATTCATTTTTATGAATACTTATGGATGTTTTTTTTCCTTTTTTTTCTTTGTAAGGAACTCACACATCCACTGTCAACCGAAAGTCACAAATCCATTACAAAGATGATCACATTAGATAAGTATAACCATAACCAAGGCCTAACCTTTGAAAGCCTACCAATGATATAAGAAACAGAAATACAGAAATTGAAAGCCCAGTTCAATAGCCTTGCAACAATATCACTTCTTCGTTATGAAAACTTGAATCTAAGCCAAGCATGATAGTCGAAAGAAGATCAAAGACTATCAATACCTTCATTCACTAATAAATATTCGAAAGAAGGTCAAAGAATATCAATATAAGAAGACTTAGTATCTTCACATAAAAGATCACAGAAGCATTTCTACTAATAAATCAGAATACAGATTCATCAGGGTCATAACAAATCAATTTCTCATGCAGTAACTATTCCTATATTCTAAATACATGAAAAAATCAATTTACAAATGTTAAACAGATAAAGCAGGTTCCAGATATTCAGCAATCATAACTCTGAAGTTGGACAAACAAAAGATTCCACATTTTCAGGTGTAACTGTTGAGGGATAACATCTCCATCTAAAAGACATAGAGAGGAAACAATTAAAAAAAATATGCAAACCTTTTCGCTAGCAGAGATGTTAGTTCTCCCTTCAGCCTCCCTAGAAGAAAGGGCACCAATACCAACTGAAGGCAAGACTGTCGGAAAACATATATATGAGCATTGGAGAACTGTGGGAAATGATATAGTGCCTTCTTTGGCCCAAGAGATAAATGATACACATCTCAAAAACATGCAAATAGGTAGATGAGAGCTAGCCTGACTGAAATACTAGAAGCTTCCCTCCAGTACTCTTCATGGCCAAGAATGCAGCCTGAAATATAAAAGAATAGCGAGATATCAAAATCTAATCTTTAAATATAAGGGAATTGCTGTACACCCTAAATTACGAACAGGCAATATTAACTTTCCAGATAACCATAAAATTCTAACTTTGATCAGTCAGGAGCTTTTCTCCATCAAGTACGAACCAGCAGCCAAAAACCACAAAGCAAGCTAAAGCTAACAAACATAATTTGTTTAAGAAGCAGAGGTTAGGTTTCTTGCCTTTGAAACCTTGTAATGGTCCTCCCTTGTTCAATAGTCACAACTATACAAATAAATGTATTTGCTTAACTAGGAAGCACGTTAACCTATAACAAAAACCCTCTGGTTCTAAACACAATAATAGCTGAACTCATTAATTTGTCATACAATGGGAAAGGATATGAATATCCCATTGCCACCTGGATATAGCTCAGGTGGTAGGATCGGTGGGGATTGAGTAGACTATATAGATCATAGGTTGACCCTACTGATCTCTTCTGGTACTAGAAAAAGATAATCATATACCATTAATGATTGAAATCCCCAAAGCACAAGAGTTTTATCCATTAATTTTAAATGGAGCCTTGTAATGGCTTACCTTGATCGCAGAACCAAAACATGACTCAGCAGTTTTACTAGTCTGAAACATTGTTGGGATGTTTTCAAGCAATAGCTCTAAATGTTGGCGGCACTGAATCCTCGGAAGGAAAAGAAAAAAAAAAAAAAAAAAACCAAAGTCAGCAGAAACTATTAGGGAAATCTCAAGTATGACATCATACAATCGGCCACTGTTAAATTAAAAATTAGCAAACTTCAACAAATATAAGGGTAAAAATCCAATAAATGAAGAACTAACCTCAGAAAGCTGAACAATGACATCTGTTTGAAGAGGGGTATAGACATCTTGTGTGTCAGGAACGATAAGCATCAATGGCTGCAAATTTAAGACATTAAAGTCAGCTGAAGAACAAATTCAAAAACGTTCTTCAGTAGATTACATCAGAGAAAAAAGATCATATAAAATAAGGTTCAAAGAGCTTTTAGTAATCAATAAAATATGGAAACTGACACATGCATACCTCTCATACTCCAAACAAAATGTCAATTTTCAGAGGCAGAGAAAGCTAATGAGGCACAGAGACTGAGGGCGATGACCTCTTTACAAAAATTCTGCAAAATTTGAACAAACCTTCTCATGCCAACCCCCAACTCTCCCACAAGATATTTGGACACACAAACACATTATTATCTGCATGTTTCTTTCTACCCTCCACCACCCCTGAGATGATAAGTGACAAGCAAAGTTGCCCACTACTACTGTCGTGATCTCTTATATTAAAATGGTTAAAGACAATTTCCACAATTTAAACACATTTCTTATACATGTGTCCCAGATGATGAAAACAGAAAAAATCTTCTACCCAGTACAAATAGTAGCCAGAAAGAGGGAATGATAAATGGAGGAAAGCAACTAATACCGTACCTGTTGCAGTGCTCGCTTTAAATTATAAAAATGGATTGTTGAGTCAAATGTTGCTACTCCAACCAGAGTTCGAGGACCTTCCTGCAATAAGCAATTAACACATCAAGAAACTGAATTTCCATTGCGTTGTATACATGTTAAGTAAAAATCATTGGACAGAGTGCAAAAAGAAAGAAGCAAGACCATGAATCAACCTCCAACTCAACTAACAGTACCAGACACCAATTAGTGCAGACAAAGAAGTAGAAGACTTGCATTATCTTCATAATGAATTGCAAAGGACAATTAGCCATGCCTGATAAGCAACCATCATAACTTGTTTTGGCTAAAATTATACAATGCAATGGGTTACCACCATACTCAAACAGAAATACTCTAGCATATTTCCAAAACCATGTTTAACAAAAACAAGCACATTGAAAATAAAAACATTTGGTCGACACGACCAAAACTAAGCACATTGAAAGCCCATTTAATGATTTTCTGGATAACATTTTCACCTAAAGCCATTAGGGAGACCAAAAAAACAAAAAAGAAAAAAAAAAAGATATCCATTTGAAATACAGGAAAGAAAACTGACCCAAATCAATAATGCATAATAGATTTCTCAACTAAAACATACACAACTAGAATAAAGCTTAAAAACCTCAACTGCAACACTGAAACTGACTCAAAGGTTCCTGCGGAGACATTAACACTTCACAACCTCTATTTTGTTACTACACAAAAATTTAAATTTCAAATTTCACAAACAACTTACTATCAAGAGAACAAAGAAATGCGATACACACACAATATTATATCAACAACTGCCTC
This sequence comes from Adansonia rubrostipa, assembly GCA_038381775.1. Taxonomy (NCBI): domain Eukaryota; kingdom Viridiplantae; phylum Streptophyta; class Magnoliopsida; order Malvales; family Malvaceae; genus Adansonia; species Adansonia rubrostipa. The sequence goes on along the minus strand of JBBYHM010000019.1, from coordinate 20,942,576 downwards.
AAAAGTTGACGTGGAGCCATTCCCATTTCACAACCTCTACTTTGTGACTACAACAAGAATTTACATTTCAATTTTTTTCTTTAACGCACAAACAACTTACATTGAAGAAAGAAAGAAATGCAATATACACAACGATACTGCATCAACGCGAGTAACTCTAGTACCTTCTATAAGAACTAAGAAAAACAAAAAAGAGGACCAGAGGGAGATGTGCATCTTGTGAGTAACTTGAAGCTAAGGAAAGAAACACCTCAGTTCTTATTTATCTAGTAAGAGTTCTGATCAAGCACTAAGCACTGAGATAAAATTATGTCAAAGCTTGGGGTGAAATTCTGAGTTCTCTATATATATTTCAGAACATCTCTTAGAGACAATCTATACAACTTTTCTGATAAGCTTCTAACTAGGAAACTGAATCTGCTAATTTAAACATAAATAACTACCTCCCATGATTTTAGGATTTACACATAATTTACGGCTAGTGTATATCTTCTACAGTTAATTCTTACCTACAGCTCATTCTCCTAAAGTCTAGGCAGTAATTACGGTCTTCTAACAAATTATTTCTATGAAAGTGCTTACATAAAAATAAAGCTTATGACACATCACTCATGCAATAATAACAAAAAAATGGCTCACACTCATGATATGTTCTAACAATGAAAACAAACAGTACAAAACCACATCTCTTTAGAATCTAATGGGAAACAGATTTTACAAACATATTCGATGCAATAATTAAAATCTTTTGCAATTAATTATTAAAGAAAAATAATAGACCAGAGCACAAACTAAGATCTTCTCAGCATAATTTCCACATCGGCTGATATAATGCAGCAGGGAGAACAAAAGGAGGGAAAATAAAGAACTAGATCAATAAATTACAAGAAGAAAGAACCAAAAACCATTCATTCTAGAAATTGATATGAAACTCACAGGAAGATCAGAAATAACTTGATTAATCGCACTGCAAGCTGCAGCAGTAGAACCTGTCTGTACAGCATTCATGGATACATCAATTAGGAAAAAATACACGGCTGGCATTGGATCACGAACCTGGAATGAGAAATTCAGTCCAAAAGAATGAATTATCCTCTGATCCAATTAAATAAATAACAAGAAAAACAGCATTGATGAAAGAAGAAAAATAAACAAGCTCGAAAAGCCCTTGCTCAACCCCTGGACACAATAATTTCAGACCACTAAATACTACCAAATGTTAGCATAATTTTGGTCAGCTTAAATTCTTAATTTTTCTTCATCTTTTTTCATTTTTTGGCTCATAATCTTTTCGTATTACCCTGGAATGCAGGATAAGTCAAATTTGTAAAAGGAAAGATTCAGCATCTCAACTCCTTTGCAACAGGATAGCAGTCAACCATGTAGACAAGAGGCAAAAGATACATCTACCTGCTGGGAACTAATATGATATTAAGTTAATCAAATGTTTACTAATCACTTCATTCATACATTATCCAAAGATGTGCACGTTCATCTTATAATTGCTACTTAAGCATTTAATAAACAAAGGAGAAAGAGATGTGCTTACAGTTAAATAAAGTACAAATATAGAAGTTTATCAATTTATAAATTTTAACAAACCAGGTACTCTTTTGAAGCAACAAATTCAACTGTTCCCCTACACAGCTCAGGCCTCTCATCAGCATCTCTACGCCGGCCATCAGGACCTAGGTTGCAATGGTAGTCACGAGGAGTATCATCGGTGAACCCTGAAAGAAAATAGCATAATCAGTGACATCACCACCTTGCTACATTCCAGCAACACAATTAGAAAACATAAATAGACAAGCTCAATGTCTGTGGTCATAGCATTTATCTGCTATATAAGTGGCATTTATGTGTAAAAAATGTAAATGATAAATTGATAAAATCCAACAAACTAAGATTAGAAGCATAGATCAGTATACAATCTAAGGACCCTAAAGCTAACAACTAAGATACTTGAAGACTCTTGTCAATTATTACATTTCAATCATAACTGGTAGTTCAAAAAGCTTCCTAATAAGAGCTCTCAAATAATAATTACGACTAATCCACTGTGTAACTCCCAATGCGTAAGCATAGCTAATCACTTTAAGTTTTCACAGCAATGAAACACAAATGCAAAGGAAAGGTATGAATTGACCACACAATGATGATTAATACTGACCACATAAATTGCATATAAACTTCCTTCCTTGATCAATGAATTTCATGAAAGGATTTATGTAAGCTTTGCAACGAGAACATCGAACAGGACCACTTTCCCCAAAATCCACAACCTATACAAGAAATGTTCAAAATATGATGAGTACATGAAATTTTCAAAATCCATGGAAGGACTGACAGATTGGATGGCAAACTAGAAGTGCAAGTTGCTCAGGCATTACTTGAATAGGATCCTCTGACAGATGAGGAAGGGCCATAGGTTGCACCAACAAAGCCAGCTGCATCGCAGATGTTGTCAAAAGATCTGCTGTGCAAGGGATCTGTCATATGGAAAGAGAAATAGACAAGTATATAAAGCATCACGATGAGTAGTGGCTTACAAAGTAAAGTGGCCACAATTAATTCATATAATTTATTATAACCTGATTGATGGTGCATCTCATATAACGTGGACTACTATTCCCAGTGTCTCTGACAATGTAATCACTTGTAGCAGGCTTCAAAAGATTACAAGTCATCAGGATAAGTAACAAAATTCAAAATGCTGCTATACAACAAAGTTGTGATTGCAATACGCATACATGCAATAACAACATAGAAAAAGAAGGAGAGAAGCCAATCAAAAGAACGATGAACCTAGCTTAAATAAAGATCAAAGGGAGTAGCCAAATTAGCAAATTCCAGGTGAATTAAGTAATTTTCTTTCTATTCGCCTGAAATAATGAGAGATTATACCGGAGGAGGATTTGCCAAGTTGCCTTGGCGAGTTTCATACACGATTGTTGTGGCACTTGGAATGGGCCTTGGAATTTGATTAGGATCAATTTTTGATGGCCCTGACAGAGGTGCTCCAGGTTGGCCCATGGTAGGGGGAATGGTAGTCATAGCTTGATTTGGTAGTTGTGGTGGCATTCCAAACATTCTTGGAGGTTGTGCATGTGTAGAGCCAGGAATAAGAGAAGGTTGGGTTCCCTAAAGCAATTGAAAACATTCAGAATCCAAATCATTGAAGGAAGCAAACCAAATACAAATCCACTTAAACCAAACCACAAAATACTGTACTTAGAATTTTAAACACCTCATATACATTGCTTTAGAACGGTTTCCAGCTCTAACACGATTTTATAACCCTGAATCAGGCTTTAAAACATCCATCTAGACCAAAATTTCATATGAAAATTGATCAAGTTCGACCTTATTAAAGTTCAACAACCAACTTCTATTGGTTTTGTTTGTGTGAAAAATGTGATCAGCGTAGGCAATAACAGAATTACTAATTTTTGGGCCGCTCTATAAGTTTTTGCACAATTTAACCTTACCAATTGACTACTGGATCTAATATTCCCTTTATGCTCGTCATGCATGTCAATTTTCAAGCCAATCCAATATTTATGATGCTTCAATGACAAAACTATCTTTATTACTAATATTGAATGGTTGAAATGTTGAAAATAATTAAAAAATTAAACATATTCAAACAACCTGAAATTTGGCATGCATGGTAAATGTTGCTAGAATAATTAATCCAGCAGCTGACTTAATGAAACATGAATTGTACAAAAAAGACACAGTGGGGCATTAAAAAAATAAATCCTTAAAACATTGATACTGACACAGATAAAAAAAAGATCTGTAAATCTTTGTTTCAAACGAACATTATAAATGGTTGGATAGGTATCCGCGGATGCCTGACATAGTTATAATCCAACAATAGAGCATAGGGGCAACAAAGTAAGGATGGTGCGGTAAAAGTGATTGCACTTAGGGGACTGGCTAGGTCAAATCAATGATAGCACCTAAGCGGCCACATTACATGGTGAATCCAAATAACTAATTGATGGGAGTGAAAGATATTTATCTTCAATAATACAATAAAGTAGGTGTTTTTGATCTTTCAAATGTAAAGTGAAAAGTACCAAACAACAGTGAACTTAAGCCCATATGACCAATAAAACAATTGATAGCTTCAGTAGAGAAGATATGGCAATGTTACCAATAGCTACAAGAGCATATTTAATCATACAACCTATTATTTTTGCATTAATAAGCCAAACATGCCATCTTGTTGCTTTCTATTCAATAAATTGTACAAAAGGCCAAAGGGCTGACACCTTAATATTATAAAGAACAAGTTTGCACAACATAGCCATACACTATAAAGCAATTTCAAGGCATAAGTGATTTAATTATAAAACAGCAAAGCACATCCTCAATTTTTCTTCTTCCCATTACACGTTTACTAAAATCTTTCTTCATTTCTCAATTCCTTTGGGTTTTCTTTGACTTAATGATGAATGAAAAGGAATGAAGGATAAGGAGAACCCTATCTCTATTTGAAAAACAATTTAATGGAGGCAAACCCTATTTTTCTTCAACCCGTTAAATTAGGAGGGGCAGAATTCCTCAATAAAGGGTTTTATCATAGTAACAAAAATTAACATTTCTTTTTAACTAATAAATGGCTTAATTTTACAAAAATATTATATTTTCTTTTTTCTGCTCTTTAGCCAAACAAAAGTTGTAACATAGCCTGTATTTCCTTCCCTCTTTTTTTCTTATGCAATCCAAACAAGCAAAATTATTCCTTTTGTTTCCTTCTTCCTCTCTCCCTCCATTTTCTCTCCCTCCCCCTCCCCCCCCCCCCCAAAAAAAAAAGACCCAGACACTCTATTCGTACATTTTGTTACCTAAATGACAAGTCAAATATATAGTATCTGCACAAGCATTATATATTTTTTCAGCTTAAAATTTGGGGGGAAAGAGGGAAGAGAACTTAGTTCTTCGAGCTAAAAGATATGCGCATCAAGTATTGGACCAAGCATCCACGTCATTAGATGCAGTTTTAATGTAAATACTAAAGTACAGAGCTTAGATTTCTACACTGATCATTCACAGTTACAAAATAATGCCAAAAATTTCAAATCAACATCAAACATATGCACATGAAAGTTCGAGTTATTAAATTGCATAAACAAAAGGAAGACAATCAAAGCATTCTATGCCTAATGCAGGTTGCTAAAAGACCAGCTCAACAACAAAATAATCAATGATAAATTCCAATGATTACTTCTTTATTGGAAAAATCTTGAAAGCATAACATCGTGAAGTTTTGAATACTAACCTGCTGGGGTTGCATCGGCCATGTCCGTGGTCCATAAGGAGAACTAGGAGGTGGTGGTCTAGCCTGAGGCACCGCAGAAAATGGTGACACTGAAGGCAGCGGAGGAATTGTTGGGGAACTAGCAGCTGAACTTCCCAAAACAGAACGCATGGTTGGAGCCTGACCGGGAGTCCTTGCTGACATTATAGTTGGTGGAGGTCCAACAGGAGGTTGTGAAACACTAGCAGCAGAAGGAAATTGGGGTGGACCAGGCAAAGCTCCTGAACCAATTACTGGTGGCCCATTACTCAAAGGACCACCAGGTGCACCTGACAGGGGCACAGCAGGACCACCAGTCAAAGGTGAGGATGACACAAAAGGACTCGAGCGAGTACCAGCTGGTGGTGGTGCAACTGAGACACTAGGTACACCTGAAGATGGGAAAGCACTCGAAGGTAGAACTGCACCACCTGTAGAAGCAGACAACGAAGCAGGAGGAGGTCTAGACCCAAAAGGGGGCGAGGGACTAACAACTGAACCAACCGGTCTTCCTGAGGGTACATTTGCGGTTAACGTAGATTGTGGTGGTCCAGTAGGAATCACTGCAGGTCTTCCCACCATACCAGGCGGTGGTCCGGGCCGAGACATTGGCAGAGAGGCCACAGGTAATCCGGCAGAGAATGCAGCTTGAGGGAAGGGTGGTTGTTGACCAAAAGGAGAAGGCGTATGACCAGAACTGGGCATAGAAAGTGGCCGATTTAGATTTAAATTCTGCATGTTATTGGCTAAAGAATTGGGATTGGTTTGATAATTAGGATTAAAATTAGGTGGTGGTGATTGCTGTGCATTGGCGCCGGGTCTATGTGCCCCTGGAGGCACAGGAGCTGCCATAATTTAATCGAAACAAATTCCAATCCCCTCCTTTAATATTCCTTTTCTCTATATAATTTACAACAACACGGTCAAAATCTACAAAAGGCCAAAGAGAAAAAACAATAATTCTTTAACAATTCTAAAAAAGAAAATTCTACAGCAATGACATCCCAACTTAACATTAGAAAAGGAAAAAAAAAAAAAAAACTAAGATCGAATGAAATAACACAGAATGAAACAAAATTGAGAAGATAGAATCAAATTAAGTACCTGAGATCGAAAGAAATGAAACGTCGAATCTGCTGAAAGAAGGAAAAAATTAGCTTAGATCTAAAGGGTGTGATAATGGAGTAGGGTTTTAGAAAGAGAGAACAGAGATATAAGGTTTTTTTAGCGATCGATCGCGAGAATTGGAATTTGGGTGGGAAATGACGGGAGATGAAAGCTGGGGGCGGGTATTTTATCTTTAACGTTAGGAACAAGGAAACAAATTAAGGTTAAGTGCTTGAGACTAAAAATTACTAAGAACTTTGGGGTGTGAAATGTGATTAACTTCATTCTATCTTTGATAGAAT
>JBBYHM010000019.1:20901105-20916842 GCA_038381775.1 Adansonia rubrostipa | reverse complement strand
ATTAACAAAGTGTATATTTATCTTTTCATTTAAAATTAACCTAAAAATAATACCTTAGTAAGTTGCTATATTTTTTGCCAAATCTTAAAGGGGAGTCGGGTAAGTGAATTTTCTATGAAACCTCGGGGGAATGAGAGTCCTTCACCTTAAAATAAACCTGTTGATTATTAGGTTTTATTAGTTTATAATGTTTAATTATAAATAAAAATCATACGACGAGTTGTGAATATTTTAAATTTCTTTTAATATTTATGAATTTTGTTGATAAGATTGTAGTTTTTATTTAATATGTTAAAATAATATGTTTTGGTTGTTTTTATTTGAAAAATTTTAAGATTTAAAATTGAGGTTTGATTGTATCGGATCATAAAATTAATCTTAAAAGTTCATGAGTAAATCTATGGTCCAAAAGTTTTATGATCGATCTTGCATGAATAATCTACGATTTTACTTAAAAATCGCATACTCTGAATTATATTCACACCTAATCAATATACTTAAAATATTAAAAAAATATTATAATTATTAAAATTCAAAACTTTAAAATTATTAAATATTATATTATATAAATAATTACATCAATTAATAAACTAAAATCCGATTCCTTTGTAGACTTTTAAATTGTAAGGCACTATGTTTTTTACCCATTAGTTGATTATCTTTCCTCGATATAATTTATGAGAGATGAACTCACCAAAGTTTAAGGAATGCTACGTAATAATTAGAAGTAACTTTAAGTGAGAATTAATGCCTCCTTTTCTTAACGTCATCAATCATCACGATGGACGAATTATTGATAGCTAAAGCCCAAGGGGCAATCAAAGAGTTTATGAAATCATATACATATTTTTTTTTTCAAAGAAAATTATCTGATAAAAAATTAATAAAATTTAAAAACTTTGTCAGCATATTTAATAAAATAATACATATTTTTTAAGATATAAAAATAACATATTTTTTTAGAATAAAATAAATATATAAAAATAATATAATAAAAAATATTTTTAACTGTTTAATTTATTTATAAAATTTTAAAATCTCATTGTTATGGATAAAAAAAGATTTTTTTTAAAAAAATGCATAATATTTAAAAATTTTAAATCTTTATCTTATCTTATCTTATAGCACTTCTTGATGCTTGGTTGTATGTCACACCAAAATTAAAAACAACCCAAACAATAGAGAAAGCAAAAACTTGTGCAAATTGATGAAATGATCCATTTTTTTTTTTCAAGATAGATAACCCACTTAATAATATTTAGACATACGTTTCAAAACAATTAATAATCCTTTAAGCTTACATATTAATGACTAAATTAAATTAATTTAGTAAGAAAAAGATTAAAAATTTATTTTTTATGTGAAGCAAATTTGAGCAAATTGATAAACTTCTAAAAGTTGTATATTCAAGAGGATTTAATCATGAATATCTTCCTCACATGAATTAATTAGATGATGGTTTAAAAATTATTGATAGCTTAAAAAATAAAAAAATAAAAAAAAGTCACTTAAGTTTATCATTTATTTAAATTTTTTTTATACTTTATTACACTTAAATAAACTCTTAATTTTTTATTTTTTTATATGGATAAACTATTAACACTCAACTTATATTTGAATAAACCTAACATTTGATTTGTGCCAAAATAAATATTTAACCTACATTATCCTTTGATTGAAATAAAAAATTAATTAATCACATTAAAAAGATTTATTTAAATTAGTATAAAAACTTATTTAAAAATAAAATAATTTAAAAATTCTTTTAATTTTTTAAAAAATATATATATATATATCGGCACCAAAGGCAGTGTGTCAAATGTCAATCCGTCTCATCGAAAACCGCCACCCTAAATGGTGGGCCCAACAACTGCTGGCTTTTGAAGCCTTTAATTTTTATTTATTTATTTTCGCATCAATATTCTCTCCACGTGGCTAATTCCATGCCTGTATCACCACGTGCTTTAATTCTCTCTCTCTCTCACCTTTGCCCTTTCTTTCTTCTCAATCCTAAAAAAAAAAAAAAAAAGGAATTTCTCGCCCTTTCTTTCTCTCTGAAGTCTTATTTCCTTTTTTTTCTTTCTCTCCCAGCATGAATTCTCTGAACAGATATGTTTTAGTTTTAAGCTTAATCTTTTTACCCTTTTTTGCTAACAGATTTCTTGCTTTTGTTAACTCTATAGCTTCTTCTTCGTCAGATAATAATGAATACACCAATTTTTTCGACGACGCCATGACTTCCACCAATCCAAAGGCTTCCTTAAACTCTGGCAAGAACCATACGCCGTCGTCTGGTTCACTTGTTTCCTCCACCAGGTGCAAGGTATGGGAAGTGACCTGCTCCGAAGCGGTCTTGGGCCTGGCCCGGAAGCCCGAGAACGTTGAGTGGATCAAAGGGTTGAGGAGGAAGATACATGAGAACCCTGAGCTCGCTTTTGAAGAGTACGAAACGAGTAAGCTGATTCGGGATGAATTGGATCGGATGGAGATTGAATATAGGTACCCTTTGGCGAAAACGGGTATTCGGGCTTGGATTGGAACCGGCGGCCCGCCCTTTGTTGCCATCCGAGCTGACATGGATGCTCTTCCTATACAGGTATAGCTAGGGTTTTTTTTCCTTTTTTTTTTGTTTCTTCTTTTTTCAGTAATTATGTATACACATACGTATTTTTATAGCTATATATGTGTATTTTCTTTACAAAAAGAGCTGTAGTTGGATATAAAAAAAGAGTTATAGATGTTGACTACTAAATGTTACTGTGCTACATAAACCAACTAAGTTCTAGATTCATATATATATATATATATATGTATATGTTTATGTGTATACATATTTATGTATATAGGTGTATATCTGTGTATGTGTGTATATATATATGTAATTATATATACTACTTTACAAAAGTACATGCACATGCTTTATATGTACATATGTTAAGGTTCTAGATAGATGGTAGTTTATAGGTAAGTAGAAAATGGGGTTAACTGGTTCACTGACAATGGATTTCATTTTTTGACAAATATTTTGGATTTTGGAAGTTCGGAAATGTTGAGGGTTTGGATTTATTTTACGAAGTTGGAATCAACTACTTACCTAAGGGAATTTGAAGGGGTAGAAATGAACCACCGACTGTCTTGGAATCAAGATTACAATATTAGGGTTCATTTTTTTCGAAAATAAATTCAAAAAATTTTTTGGTGACTTGGAATTTTTTACGTCAAACAAGTGTCAGACAGATGAAATTATGTCAGTACGATTTTAGTATATTTAATTTTATTAATGTTATAGATGAAATAATGATGTGGAATACAACCAAAAAAATATACTTCTAGATACATGTGACAAATTGTAAATGTTCAGATCCCAAAATTAAGATTATCCTAACCTAATTATATTTATGATATTTTCAACCTTTGAAACCATGATTAAATTAAATTTCTACTATGCCTTATGGAAGTTACTTTACTTTTGACAGTTGCATATAGAACATTAGGGCATGGTTAATTTTTTTTTTTTTCACTTATGGTGGCCTATTTTATTTTAGGAAGCTGTAGAATGGGAGCATAAAAGCAAAGTTCCTGGAAAAATGCATGCTTGCGGCCACGATGCACATGTGGCAATGCTCGTCGGTGCTGCCAAAATATTGAAGAATCGAGAGCACCTTTTGAAGGTTTGCTTTTTTTTTTACTCTACAATACCTGTAAAATTACCCCTACTCTCATCTAACCTTACTTTATGACCAAATCAAACTCTTCATTGTGAACCATTTCATGTCATCTAATCCATCTGTTTGCAATGGATGCATTGTAAATCTTGTTGGGTTTAGATTTTGATTTAGTGTAGTTTCCAAGCTAAGTCTAGATTTATAGAAGAAAAGAAATAATAGATGTCATACTCGATCACAAGAAACAGTCATGCAACTTTTGATTTATTTTAAAAATGTAATTTGATAGTATATAGGAAGATGAAAATACATGAAAGTCGGTTATGTAAATAGACAACTCTGTACGGAGGGTTAAATCTCATCATATTTTTTTTATTGATTTCTTAAGAAAAAGGTTGGGAAGAGTTTTGCAATAGCAGCTTCTGCTACTTTTCTTGGATAAATGAAACTAAAGATTATTAAAAAAAAAAAATCTGGATGCAAAGTTAAAGCAACTAATTTAGGCAAGAAATGTAGTTTTTACCGGTGGAAAATGGGAATGCTGCTTGAATAGTTCAATTGATTAGAGTTTTCTCTTTTCTCAAATTACAACTCTTTTTTTAATAAAAAATTGAGAATGCTGCCTTTGCAAAAATGGGCTTATATTTGGGTGGACAACGTTGCTTTACAGACAGTGAAGGGATTGGTTCCCAACGTAAAATCCCAACCCCCCGCCCCCCCCCACCTGGGGCCATGTGCAGGCTATAAGTGGCTTGCCACAGTTTTCAGTTTTGCTGTATTCTTAATGAATTTGATCCGCCTTATTTATCATCTGCTTTTGTCCTTTGCTTTCACTCCTTGCTTTTGGCCATTTAGCTAGCCGACTTAGATGATTGATTAAATCAATTGAATTAAGTTTTTTTCTTCTTTTATCTTTTTCACATGTCCAGTTCCTCCCCCCTCTCTCTATATATGTATAATATAAATCCAAATTTTCAAGATGAACTGTCGTCTTGCATAGTGCGATTAGATGTTGGGTTTGTCCAGATAATGAACTTGAATTTATCAAGAAAGGAAAAAAAAATAAAATAAAGGAGAGATGAAAAGGAATGCTGAAGCCATATCCAAACTGAAATTAGCTTAGAACTTGGACCCAATTCCTATTCAGTCTATTCATGTTCTTGAGAATGACCCACTTTTTTTTTTCTTTTGTCCAAGACATGAATGATGAGCAAACCATGAACGCAACATGTTTTCATCTCATGGGTTGTCATTCACTTTGGTTTGGATTTTGATTTTTTTTTATGAATGTGGACAAATGAGGATTTAAGTATTTCAAAAAAAATACTCCTTTCTAAATTTTAATAATTTGAGTTTGAATCTGTGTCCCTTCTTTTCCTACTGAAATTTTATCACATCTATAATAAGTATATGCACTGTTTGATATAGGCTGAAAACTGTTCTAGCTGCAATTTTTCTTTATGCACAGTTTGATATTGGCTGAAAAACTGTTCTAGATGCAATTTTTCTTTCTTTCTCTCCCCCCCCTCTTTTTTAGGGAAAGTAGTAATCCTTTTGGTTTCATCTTTCTGGAATACTTAAGCCACTAGGCTCATGAACTATTCTTCTAATCTCAACTTTCCATCTCAAAAATATGGACCTTTAGGGTTCTTTCCTTTTTTTTTTTTCCCCCTTACTAAGGAAGCCAAAGTATAAGAATAAAAAAATAAGTAGTAAATATTGAGATTTAAACTTTAAATTTATTGAATGTCATCGTATAAATCAGTCTAATTAAATCTTGTATTCAGAGTCATTGAGCTTTACTTGATAGGAAGAATAAAAAGAGATAAAAAATGAAAATGTTGTTAACCTAATGGTTAAGCTATAAATTACAAAAATGTTAACTATTGGATTAATAAAATTTTAATTATTCCTATCAAGTAAAACATTTGTTGCTCAATTAGTATAACTAATCTCTGTTCCCAAACATGCTTATGCATATAAATATGATTAGACACTAGTACCTGACTCTAGCTTTGGAATATTGTGAAATTGCATTAGATTATTTTGTCTTGTTTGGAAAGCATTAGATTAGGAATAATCTTTTGCTTAAAGAAATTTAAAAAAAAAAGCTTTAAATATTTTTTTTTTTTTACTTTTTCCAATCTTGGGTCTAGCTTTATTTATTGGAAGAATATTCAAAAAAAAAAAAAAAAGCAGCAAGTAATGTTGAAGAAGAATGATATCTCCCTTAAAACCATGGTTAATTGCTTGAAAAAGATAATGTATAAGAAAGAAAGTCGTGGCCATGATATACTCCAAAATTAAATAATTTCTGCTTGGAATTAAAATATAGTTTAAGTGTCTCTAGACAGTGAAATAATTATTATTTTTTGAAAATCATTTGTTTTCTCTTTGCTTTGGTCAAGGCAAGTATGATTAAATCTGTCTTTGATCAATCAAATGAATTTTCATAATATAAAATTTAATTAATAATAAAATTAAAGATTTAACAATTGTATAACTAAATACTAGTATATATAAATGGATTAATGTAAAAGGGTTAAATAATAAAAATTATCATTATTGTTCGTAAAGATCTTAGATTTCACAAATAAAATTAGCAGAATACAAATATCACTTTAAGTATATATAAAAATATTAATTAAAAAGAAATGAAACATATCCCACACTTATAATTTTATTTATGAAATTAAAAAAATTTATAAACGAAGTGTCTAAACTCTAAATAAATTATTATGCATTTTCCAAGGACAATTTGTTTGGTTTAGAGAAGCTTTAAGAAGGAGATAAAGTAGGAGAATTTATTTATTTTTATTAGTATTATTGTTTTATTTTTAAACATGAAGCTTGCCAGCTATTTAAGAGTGATTTTTTCCAATACCCATTTTCTAATTTTTTTTTTTTTAGTAACATCTATGAAAAATTCACCCTTGGTTATTGCTAGAATTGGCTCAAATTCTCTAGCTTTTTCGTATTATATTTTCTATCATTTACCTTCAAATTGCAAACGATTCTATGATGTTATTAAAAAAAAAGAATTTAAATAACAATTGCATTGTATATTTTAAGTTTTTTTTTATTGTCGATATTTATCTTTAATATTTATTATAATTGATCATGATAATATTAATTATTTTTATAACTTTAATAGATATAAAGCAATAAAAAATAAGTATGCAATCGTCGTTGCATGCCACATTTAGTATTCAGACCTAGCGGATTTAAATCCTTTGGCTGTCACAGGGAACTGTTGTACTGCTGTTTCAACCAGCTGAGGAAGCAGGAAATGGCGCTAAACGAATGATTGGAGATGGTGCATTGGAAAACGTAGAAGCCATTTTTGCAGTCCATGTCTCTCATGAACACCCGACGGCTATTATTGGCTCAAGGCCTGGTCCCCTGCTTGCCGGGTGTGGCTTCTTTAGAGCTGTTATAAGCGGAAGAAAAGGCCTCGCTGGCAACCCTCACCAGTCAGTTGACCCCATCTTGGCAGCTTCTGCTGCTGTAATTAGTTTACAGGGAATCGTCTCTCGCGAATCAAATCCATTGGACTCTCAGGTTTTGTCTTTTTTGTTTTTTTTTTTTTTTATATTTCTCCGCCTTTAATCTGTCAGCATCGTAAATTTCCGACTCTTTGGAGCCCAGGTCGTGTCTGTCACCTCGTTCAATGGCGGCAATAATCTTGATATGATCCCTGACATGGTGGTGATTAAAGGTACCTTCAGGGCTTTCTCTAATGTCAGCTTTTACAACCTTCTTCAAAGAATCCAAGAGGTTTGCCACGCTTTTTACTTCAGATTCTAAACCCCAGTTCAAGCATGCTTTTCCCCTTCTAACATACTTTTTCGACATTGCAAACAGGTAGTCGTAGAACAGGCTAGTGTTTTCAGATGCTCGGCGACAGTCGACTTCTTCCAAAAGGACTCAACAATCTATCCCCCAACCGTGAATGACGATCATATGTACGAGCATGTAAAGAAGGTGGCTACTGATTTGCTAGGACCGCGGAATTTCAGGGTCGTTCCTCCGATGATGGGCGCCGAGGACTTCTCCTTTTATTCAGAGGTAGTTCCAGCAGCTTTCTACTACATTGGTGTAAGAAACGAGACCTTGGGGTCTGTACACACGGGTCACTCGCCATATTTTATGATCGACGAAGATGTTCTCCCCATCGGCGCTGCGGTTCATGCCAGTATTGCAGAAAGGTACCTCATTGAGCATGGTTAGAGCAGCTTATGAAGAGGAACTGGGATAATTGTAACCCTAACAGAGCACAGATTATTAAGTGAAAGTTGCAATGTGATGTGCTCTCGTAATTTTGGTGGGTAGTTAGGGTTTGGTGGAGAAAGGGCAAGATTTTTTTTTTTGCCACTTTTGGCAATGTAAAGAATTGAGCAGACCAATGCTATTGCTCTGCTCTTAGAAATTTAGTTTGTAATTGTTGTAGTTGTAACAGTATTTTATATGTTTCAAGCAATTGTTTACTTTGCATTGACTCAACCTTTGTGCCCACAGCATTGAGTTGCACTGTACCAGAAGACACACCAAATATTGAATAACAGCTGAACATCGTTTACACGCTCATGAAAAATCTTTAAAAAAAAATTTATAGTTAATATACCATAATTTGATTTTAAAAATAATCAAACCAATTTAAATTGAATTCACTTATTTCGTTTTTTAAAATTTTTTTAAGAAATATTTTTTATAATAATTTTATTTTTTTACTAATTTAAAAATAAAATATTTATCATTATATTAAATAAATTAGAAATAAAATTGGACGAATAATTATAATTTTTTAACTTATAAATCAAAACCCAAACTAAGTATCTTTAAGTATAACCCAAGCTGAAACCTTAGTGAATTCAATAAAAGCCAAATCAAAACCGAACCAAATACTACAATTTAAATAGATTTTCGGTTTTCTCAATTTTTTTTCTTGGCCCTAACATGCATTTCCTCTCACGTGGTTCTACAAACCTCTAACAAGTTGATCTCCCGTGGCTCAAATCAAAGTCAATCTCACTACATATTTGCACGAGGTATAATATAATTCCCCGTTGCATCTCAGACGCATACAATTTCAGTTCCGTTTATTTCGTCAAATATTACTTTCAAAAATATATTTTTCGCATTTTATAATGTTTCTTTCCGGTCAACAAAGATTTAACCCTTTTTTTAAATAAAAAATTAATGTTTTCAAAAGCATAAAACATTTTTCGAAAGTTGAAGGGGAAAAAAACAATCCCTTTTTAAAACAAAGCAAAAAAAAATCGACCCGAAGAATAGAAACTGAAGTAAAGCAACAAAGGATCGATAACTTAAGTATAGAGATCGATCCATCTTATATCAATTCAAATTTTCTAAACAATAACCAAAAGACGAAAAAAATATTTTACACAGAATCATCCAAACTATAGGAAATATCAACTTTTCCAAAAAAAATAAATAAATCTGTTTTCTGAAAACAATTCTGCTCAAAACAAAGTGATCCTTTATGGCAAAATATTCAACCAATTTGAGGGCTTTCTCACAATTCTATGGTACCAGAATTTTTACAAAGTAATCCAGCTGCTACTAATTGGATTATCGTCGTCACTCAAGTCTGCTATAGAATTGTTTCCGTCCTTGCATTCACAAAGAAACAGAACACGGATTCTTAATCATTTCCAAATTTCACTTGCATTTAGATCTGACATACATTGACAGCAATTTTATTTTTAATTACTTGCGATTTATAAGGACACGGATTACGAACTGTTAAGTCGAGCATTCTATAATAACTTCCCGGTCATTCTAACATCTAGCACTCTCAAATAGAAGATTTAGTGCCCTCAAGCTTGTTTTGCACAATCAATCAAAGTCCCCCGCAGAAGAAAAAAACAATATCAGACCAAGCTCACCTCTTTTCACCACATAAACTCCTTGCAGCTTGTAGAGCAAAATATGTAAGGATGATGTCAGCACCAGCCCGGCGGAGGCACATCAAGGATTCCATCATGACCTTTTCTTCGTCGATCATTTTGAGAACGCCACCAGCCTTGATCATGGAGTATTCACCAGAAACCTGGAAAAGAAATTAAATCAAAAAATTGATAGAGGCACGAAAGTGAAACTCTGCATTTAAGGGGAAAAAGGGAAAAAAATTTCAGAACAAAATTGTGTTCGATTAAGTTAGCTGCAAATTAGGTACTTCGATGCATTATACAAATTTACCATTTGGAAAGGAAAATAAGAATGTCAAGAAAAAAGTTGGTGCAAACAAGAGCTTGCCACCTTTCTTTTCTTCCCCTTCTTGTTCTCCCCCATTGCTAAGTTTTGAAACGCAAATCATGAGTCACATTCCTTTGCAATGCTACATACAGGCAGAGGCAAGACTGAGGGGTGCGGGGGGCGGGGGGCGGCTTTTGAATTCTTTGATATTTGGTCATATCACCAAAGAAAGATAAATATTACTTTGGCCCCTCCCCCACCCCCCCCCCCCCCAAAAAAAAAATTAATAATAATAATAATCTATAGTATGGTCCCCCTTACCAAAATTCTGTATAAATTAGTGTGGTAAATTGTCAACTTTTTAGTCCTAAATTTAAGTACCAACTGGATTTTCTTTTAGTATTATAATATCTAAGCATTAAGTTTAAATCCTTGAATTATGAATTTACATTCTCTATCAATCAAACAAATATGTTAACACTAATTATTACATTAATACTCTCACAAAAGAAACTGCAATAATTAAAAAAATAATTGTTATCTTTTGGGGATGTAACTTTCTCTTGTTTTTTCCTTTTTTTTTTTAATATATAATACCTCTTAAAAAGCTTTTAATGAGTTTGATATTATTTTCTTTTCAATCTTTTATGTGGGAAAAAAAATAAATTAAAATAAGTGAAAATACAGTTTTACATATCAACAGAAATTTATACACTTTGTTCAATCGTATTACTAATTCATTCAAATTTAGCACATCTTTTATTTTACTATTTTTTGTTAAAAAAACCCTTAAACTATTTTTTACTTCTATTTTTATTTTTATTCCAACCCCCACCCCCACCCAAAAAAAAAAAAAAAAAGACGAGAACCCTGGCTTCACCCCTCCATATATGCACACATGTAGATATGAGTGTGTGTAACTAGAACTAGGGAACCATGTTAAAAGGACATCCACTACAATCCCAAACCTTATTAGGGGCAAATTATGGAGCAGTTAATTGCTAATAAAGACATAATCTTGAGTATGCTGTACGAGAACTTTTCTTAGTTTTCTACTATTCTCATGCCACCCTCTCTTTCTTCATCCTTAACCCAATCTTAAAACAACCAGACCGAAGGTCAAATAATTAGACCTCCCGTTCCCGACTCAACTGTTTGATTCATTTAAATGCAATTTTCAATATTTAAAAAAATTCAATGTTAAATAAATATTAAATATAGAAAATAATTAATAAAAATATGTATTTCTCTTAATGGTATAATTTTTAATATAAAACTAAAAGGTTAAAGGTTCAAATCTCATCAATTTTTAAACAAAAAATTTGAAAAATTTTAAAGAAATATAAATTAACTTCTAGTTTTTTTATTGTTTAAACCGGTTTTTTAGCGGTTCAGTTAATAGGCGGATTGATATAATGCACTGGACCAACTAGACCACGGGCTCAACCGGCCAGTCCGGTCTAGTTTCAACAACACTGCTTCAACCTATGAGTATGAACTATACATATTCCCTATAAGCATCAATCAGACACTTTAGTCAAAAACCCAATCCTCTGATCTTGCTAAAGGAAAAAAGAAAGGACACTTAGGGAAATAATTTCATTGTCAGGAAAAGTTTTGCTAAGGGCTTCAATTCCAAAAATTGAAATCCAAGGACCTAGTCCAGGAATCGATGAAACCATCATTGGCTACTATGTTGCTCGGACCCTTCATTTTCTTGAAATACCGTGTTGGACACATATTAGCACATGGGAATGGAGATATAACTCTCCAAATATATGGAAAAAGTTAGAAAACAAATTGATCATACCTATATCGGGCACATCCCCATATCCAACACTCACACTCGAGTCTGAGAACATAGATTGGTTATATGAACGCTCACACCCAAGTCCAAGAACATAGATTGGTTGATGTTACCTCAAATTTTCACTTGTAGGGACCATGGAGAAATAAGATCAAAGAAAAGCTCCAAGTCACAAAGAAAAATATGACAAGAATACTAAGATAACGCATGACATTGAAAGGTTAAGAGAATACCTGGTAAGCAGCGATAGGCAAAGGAGATTGATTCCTGAGAAGTCTTATGATATCCAAATAAGGAAGACCAGGTTTCACCTGTGATTTAATTGAGAGACTTCAGCATGAAGGGAGCTTAGCCATTAAGAAGAAGAGCTCAAAGTTGCTTAAAAAAGGTCATACTGACCAAAAGAATATCAGCTCCTTCAGCCTCATCTTCATGAGCCTCAACTAATGCCTCTCTGCAATTTGCTGGGTTCATCTGATACCTGTTTAACAACCGAGATTAACAATCAAATGTAAGCACCCAAAAATTCCCATGAAAACCCATAGAATATGATATGTGTAAGTGAATTCATACGTCTTTTTATCTCCAAAGCGTGGATTAGAATCCAGCGCTTCTCGAAATGGACCATAAAATGAACTCGCATATCTGTTATGCCAGAAAAAAAAATGTCAAACAGTTACAACAGATTTCACCCGTCCAAGAATAACTGAGAATAATTTCTGCCAACATAGTTTATTTGTCCAAACTGTTCAACGACCACAGGATAAGACAACCGATAATGTCTTATGCAATTACGCAGCAACATGAAAAGGACAATTGCTTTCGAGCACCACAGAATGAAACCATTCTACTTGCCCTATATATACATACATATATCGATGGTGGGGGAAGAAAAAAGATGGTAAAACCTCTGCAATGGGTTAACATAATTATAGGTCTGTTCACCATGCTTCAGTGAAACCCACTTTTAGAAACTGGTAAAGCTACAAAGAGACATCTAATAGGAATGCACCGGGAGAGATACAAAGTCAAATTACTTCGCTGTATAGGACATTATAGAAACATGGTGAAAGCCTTCAGAATCAAGGGCAGCACGAATAGCTCCAACACGTCCATCCATCATATCACTCGGACTAACAACATCCGCTCCAGCTCGGGCCTTTTAAGAATACACCACCAAAAGAATCAAAACACATCCAAACAAGTTAAAGCTAGCAGAAAAAGACAAGGACATAAAATAAGCGTAAGAGACCTCCAATATCCATTAATGATTAGCAAACTCCTAGTATTACACTGACTAAGATTTAAAGCCGCAAGCATTTGAAACATTATTTCCTCAAATTAAAGTATTACATAAAAAGCTAAGCCATGGATATGTATTAAGACCTATGGGTGGAGGGGGAGAGCAGAAAATCATAAAAGCAAACAAGATCACCGTAAAATTTTGCATGAGACGTCAATAGCCACAACATACGTACCACAAGGGCAGTAAGTCATCACCATTACTGCATTTAGAACTCTAATGAAGACATTAGATTTCCGCCTAAGTGTAAACAACCTAACAACAAAAAATCTACAAAAATTACCTGGGACACAGCTTGCTTACATAATTGATGCACTGTCTCATCATTCATTATAACTCCTACAAGGTAAAAGATACAGATGTAGCAATTAGTACTTCCGTTCCATGCACTTATCTGTGCAGAACTTAATAACTTTACCTGAACACTATTTATTTTAACCAAGTAGGAAATTTCTCAACAACCAAAACTTGAAACACACAGCGTTTTCAGTAAAGAAAACATGTATCATTCTTCTAAGTTAACTTGTATGGCAGCATAGCAAACCAAAAAGCAGCACAGTACGATTAACCCATGTCTTCCGGGCTATGTTTGTATCTTCAATTGAATCCTTTACTTATTAATTAGGCTTTTGGCTTGTGTCCTAGAATAACATTTTTTAAATAGGATACTCCAACTTTAGCAGCCAAAAGTGTATGAAGCATATCTTTTCTTACCATCTTCTCTGACGATACCATCATGCCCATCGGAGGAATATGGATCTAAAGCAACATCCGTATAGATAACCTAATAAACCAATAAGTGACCATGTTTCAATTCATAAAGCAACTTAATCTGGCAGTTCCATCACTCTAAATGATATACAAATCAGAGTATGAACTACATTGACTTACAAGGTCCGGGTATTTGTCCTTAAGCAGACATATTGTTCGAGGCACTAAACCATTGTCATTATAGGCTTCATCCCCTGTGGGAGACTAAATTGCAAAAAACCAATTATGATACATCAAAATATGAAACAAAATAGGATTCTGTGGGAGAATGAAAACCTTCAGAGCATCTGGCACTTTGGGGAAGAGCACAATGCTATTAACGCCAACATCCCGGGCCTTTGCCACCTGCAACAAATAATGCACACTTCAAAACAACTTCACAGTTGACACATAAAACACGTATAATGCTTGTATATGTTTATAATTTCAACAATCAATAGAATGTTTATCATCATACAGTTACATGAAACACATAAGCCATTAAAACAAGACATATAGCACTTGTGTACTAGTATTGAGCAGCAAATGTAAATTGTTTGTGGAAAAGGATGCATAATCAAAATGAGGTTAACCACCTCTTCAACAAGTCCATTTCTCCATCCAAGCCTATAACATCCTGGCATAGCTCCAATGGGTGTGTCCTCCTGACCTGCAGGTTGAGGGAACAGTACCAAGTTAGATGTAAGCATATACTTGAACGTAAAAAAGAGAGGAAAGTATCACAAAAGTCACAGAAAATACAACTATAACAATATGATATTCATGTAATGATTTGACTGTGCTTAGCACAATCTTTGATATAATTGCTCCTCTTTTAATATTTAACTTATTGGTTCCATATTTTCACCGAAAACGAAAAAGAGTAATATCCATGAATACCAACCTTCATGAATAAAAAGTGGATACACAAAATTCGCAGGAGATAAACTTGTTTCCTGGAATGATGCTCTCAATGCAGGGGACTTGCGGTTGCGACGAGGACGCCTGCTAAGTTGCTAATATAAACAAACACCAAATAAGCAAAGGAGAAAGGAAAGTACACCAATTGGCCTCAAAACCACATTTTTTATTAAATCACATTCATGTCACAAAACAAGAAAACTAAACCTATGCAGTTCCAAACACATACTAAAACAATCGCCATTTAATAGACCAAACACTAGCCGATGGCATTCCAAAACTACTCGGACACAATCAACTTATCACAAGTTCATATCACATTATCCCTCCCCCCCCCCCTTTTGCATATGAATACAACTAATCAAACACTATAAAAGGGCAGAAGATAAATGCATTATCATTTCATTTTAAACACTCACAAGAGGTTGAATCACAGGAGTCCCAACAGGAGCAGCTGGCTTAGGGGGCACTGGAGGAGCTTCAGGCACATTCCCAGCTACAACAGCAGCCTCACACTCTTCAATACTCATTTCAGCCTTTTTCAAATGCCCATCAAGCTTATCGCTCGCCCTCACCACAAAAAGGGACCTCCGAGAACGTCCAGAGGTTGAAATTCTACCAGAATTGAACCTTAAACTAGAGATTGGCCAAAGACCAACATAGTTTTGAGAATCAAAACCTGTAACTGAAGGAACCGTACAGGGAGCATTTACAATGGTTGAAGCCATAACATAAATCTCTCACGATCTCTGCAATCATAGAGATAAAATTCTAACTAAAATAACAACACAAATCAGGCAAAACAAGAAATGGGTACCCAAAAAAAAAAAACCGATATAAAAACATATAGTTTCAATCAGAACTTGCTTGCTTGCTCAGAAAACGAAAGAAAATTTGAACTTCGAATTACCCTTCTTCTATTTCTTTTCTCTTTCTTAAAAGTAATTCGAGAAACGGAAATGAAATCCAAACCTTTTTACCGGGGGGGGGGGGGGGGGGGAACCCAAAAGAAAAAACGGAAGGAAATTGGGTCTGGAAATCTTCCCTTCTCTGATGGGAATATATCGAAAAC
>JBBYHM010000019.1:20825899-20860364 GCA_038381775.1 Adansonia rubrostipa | reverse complement strand
ATTGTTTGATTATCTTGTTAATAAAAGTTTAAGTCTAAACTATAAAAGCTGAATATATATTAGACCCCTGTTGAGTTATACCTACTAAATTTAAGAAAATAAATATCAATAGTAAAAATGTGTTTTTATAAAATTCATACCGACTTCAAAGCAGAGTTTTAGCTAAAATAATTTATTATTTTTATATTTTTAAATTTTTATAGGTTTGAATATATCTGTTTTTTAGTGTTGTGAAACTTGAACTAGATTCATCGATTTAAGAGTAGACTAATTTGACACTTTAATCATATTTATTTAATAAAAAATTCAGCAAACAGTCCAAACCGAAAAAAAAAATCTGAATACCCAAATTGAAAAAATCGGTAAAAATCAATAAAACCGAATTTGATTTTTATTTTATTATTTTGGGTCTTTTTTTTCAACCCAATTATCAATTTTAAACTCCAATAACCCAAACCTATTTTAAACCAATTACACCCAAACCAAAAGTCATGTTAATCGTTAAAACCTCCTAGGGTTTTCTTTTCTATCTCAAATTCTTAATCCTCGTTGGTTTTTCAACAGGTGGACAGAGACAGGTTTTCTCAATTCGCAGCACAGCAAGGTTTTTTTTTTTAATTTGCATTTTTTACCCCTTTTGGATTTTCAGACCAAAGCTGAAAAGAACACAGCCCATCTTCTTTGTTGAGGATTAGTCTTCTTTTAAAAAAAAAAAAAAATTAATTTTTTGTTTGTTTATTCTAATTTCTCAATGAAACAACAGAAAATGTAAAAGAAGCAGAAAACAAAGGAGAAAATTTCTTTTTATGTGCTGCAGTTACTTTGTCTTGTCCAAAAGAAAACTTTACTCAAGAACTATGCAACTGGTAAATAATCAATAATGAAATCCAAAATACACATGCTGAGAGCACTATTGAAAATTGAAAAAGCTGCACAATCTTCTCGTGATTATAAAAAAATTAAAATTTTAATTAATTTAATTTTTAATTTAATTTTTTATTGATTGATTTTTTATTAATAATTTAAATTTTCATTATATTTTTTTTATAATAATACTAAATATTTAAAATTTTTTAAATTATATTTTTCATTATATTTGTTAAACACATATTTTCAACGTAATTTTATTTTTCAAACATCAATTTTAACCTAGCCCTAGGCAACCTTTTTATAGGATAGGACCTCTAGCTATGTGTGCCAAACTCTCACCATTAATGGTTGAAAATGTGATCTTTAATTATACAAAGAAAAAAAATTATAAATGGTATATTATATAATTTTTTATATGTAATAAGTGATTTTAAGATATTTTTATGTATTTATATTATATATAATAAAAATTATTACATTTAGTGTCATCTTTAAATTTTTAAATTTAAAAAATTAAATTCATTTATCTAATAATTATTAACTGTAAATTTATTATTATTATTATTATTATTATAAATTATTTTTAACTTTATGTATGCAATATCATTAATGTAGAATTATCTATTATTTTATTTTATTTTTTATTGAAAGCGAAGTTTCATACTCTTTCGCATTTGTCATAAAATCTAGCAATATCTATATACCTAATATGAAGCTAATCCATTCAATTAGATAATCAATTGAATTGGTTATCTGATCAAAGGGAAATTACTTCCTAATTGTTTGTCGTTTTAGTGACAAGTTTTTATTTATTTATTTATTTTAAAAGAATGAAAGAAAAGGAAAAGAGAGCAAAAGAAATGAAAAGGAAAAAATACAAAATGAAAAAAATTTATGTTCTTTTATTATACTCGTATAATCTTTATATATTTAAGATATTATATATTTTATATAAATTTTAATAAATTAATAATTTGTATATAAATTTAATATGTTTATATATTCTTATTTTATTTATCTTTTTATTATATTTTTTAAGCTAAAGTTTACGATAAAACTAAACTAAACTAAGCCGTCTATTTGTAGGACAGGACCGCTAACAATGTGTGCCAAACCCTCATTGTTGATGGCTGAAAATGTGTCCATAAGTTATCATTTTACAATTGATCAAAGAAAAAAAAAGTTGCCATTTTAAGGACAATTGCCAAAAAACCACCCAAAAAAAAGTCTCTTCAATGGTATATAATATAATTTTATATTTGGGAAGTGATTCTAAAAAAATCTATATACATACTATTTGTATCTATGATATCAAAATAATAGGTTATTCAATTGAATGGAAATTATATCTCATAAATGCCATAATTTATGGCTTGTGCTTGTTATTTTTTTATTTTAATAAAGTAAGAAAGGGGGAGAAAGAGATGGTAGGAAAGGATAAGAAAGAAGAAAGAAGGAGAAAAAATGAAGACAAAAATGGTTGAATTCATTTAGGTTGATTTTTTTTTATTATAGTTGTATTTAAAATATTAAATGTTATATAAAATTCTGTTAAATCTAAAGAAATAGATACTTGAGCTTATATTGCTATATAAACCAACTTCTGTCATGATTTTGCATCAAGCTATTGTGTCTCTTTCTAACATCCATTCTTATAGATGTTCCCCTGGCAATGCATGGATGAAGATGTTAGAAGGACTTTATTCACTTTTTGTACGTTCCTTTTATATGGTGCTACCATATTGAATCATGTTTTAGCTTTGGGAAGTTGTCATTTTCCGGCGATCTTTAACTTCGGTGCCTCTAACTCCGATACCGGTGGCTTCGCTGCCGCCTTCATTCAACCTAAGTCGCCTAATGGAGTCACCTTTTTTGGCATGCCGGCAGGAAGGTTTTCCGATGGACGACTCATCATTGATTTCACTGGTACATGCTTTCACCTTTCTGCTTGTGTATTTCAATTTTGAGGGATAATTGCACGGGTTGGAATAATCATTTTGAGTTCGATCATTTAAAATCTGATTTTTTCATATTTAACATTCGAATTCAATATTTGAAGTTAGATTATTTTAAATTTAAAATTTTGAATTTCAAAGTTATATTAATTAAAATTTGAAATTAAATTTTTGAATAATTTAAATTCAAGTTATGATTTCGGGTTAAGATTAATTTAAAATCAAGTTGGAGATATTTTTCGGAATTAGGTCATTTGCTTCGTAAAATATTTTCCCCTTTTTACTGTACTTTCATGTTCAGCTACATACTTAATTAACTTGGTGGAATACATTTTATTACTTAATTGTGGTGTACAGCCGAGAGATTGGATCTCCCATACCTAAGCTCTTACCTTGATTCACTAGCACGCAATTTCTCGCATGGTGCTAATTTTGCAACCGCGGCTTCCACCATAAGATTACCAGCTGAGGGCATTATCCCCAGGGGTCGAGCCAGTCCATTCTACCTGCGTTTACAATATTTACAATTTGCCCAATTCAAAGCTAGATCACAAATTATAAGAAGACGAGGTAGATTAATTAATTTTGCATTCGCATATATATATATATATATATATTATATGATTGCATACTAATTTTTGTATTTTTAAAAAACAGAAATAAATAGTAGTAGTAATATCTTTTTAAAAGTAAAAATTAAAATTAATATCTATATAAATAATATATAAAAAGCAAGATTTTATTTTTGTAAAGAATAATTATATTTTACTATATGATACATTTTACGTTATTAGTCTAATTTTCTTATTAACATATGATTATATTAAATTAAGAAAAGGCAATAATTTTAAGTGACTTAATAATAAAGTGTTAAATTTTCAATTTTATAATCCAAATATAAAACCCTTTTAAGTTAGTTTTTTACATTACACATTATTTATAGACATTATAATTTACTTACTTTGATCTATCTCTTTCAATTTTTAATTAATTTGGGGTCAAAAAAGTGAAAATGTAAGAAGAATAATCTAAATAAACTTTGGTTTTCTAGAGTTAATTGGGATCACTCCTCTCTGTGTGGCAATGGTGTTGGCAGGGTCAGATCAAGGGGCTGGCAGGGTTTTTGTCTTTACCTTGATTCCTCAAAACTTTTTAAGTATTTTCTAGTCGATAAAATAGTAAAAACGCATTTTGGCTCGTCTAAAAATTTATAATTAGACTCATTTTATTCGATCCTCCAACATCAAACTTCTGACTTTCGGCCATTGATATGATATTTTCTTAATAGGAGGACTACATGCAAGTTTAATGCCTAAGGAGGAACATTTCGCCAAGGCTTTGTACACTTTTGACATCGGCCAGAGTGATCTAACCCAAAATCTTTTCCTTAACATGACGGTATCAGAAGTAGTTGCCGCTATCCCGGATATAATCAACCAGTTCACTAACAATATCAAGGTAATTCTTTAGCATCATTTCTTTGATTTCAATCATATAATAGAGGGTTCAAATTTTGTTGATGGATGCAGAATATATATAGTTTAGGAGCAAGGTCGTTTTGGGTTTACAACTCAAGGCCGATTGGGTGCTTTCCAGAAATTCTGACCAGTTTTCCGTCAGCAGAAAAGGATTCTGCCGGTTGTGCAAAGCCATACAATGAATTGGCTCTGCAGTTTAATGTGGAGTTGAGGAAGGCACTGGCTTTGCTCAGGAATGAATTTCCTCTGGCTACGATTGTTTATGTGGACATCTATTCTGCTCTTTATTCCTTGTATACTAGCCCGGCCATAAATGGTAAGCTATATTGACTTGGATTTTGAATATAGTAGTAGAAGTTTGGCAAAAATATTAAATTTCATTTGGATGATTGATGAGATTAGTTTCGGTAAAATTAATTATTATAACAGTTAGATTAAAATTTATGATGGTATATTTGTTGGGATTCAAAAGTAAAGGTAGTGGAGAGATAAATTATGGTGAAAAATAAAAATATTCATTAAAGATATTAGATTAAAATATGTATGTATATAATAAATAATTAAAAATATTAAAATTTTATTTATATTGAACAAAAATATAAGTATAAATTATATTTATTCTTAAATAGTAATTAAAAATTATTAAAATTACATTTATATTAAATAATAAATAAAAATATTATATTAAAAATTAATTATTAAAATAAATATAAAATAATTAAAAATTGAAAAAAAAATGGAGAAATTAAAAGGGAAATTATTCCTACACTTAGATCCAATTACTCATTTGGCTCGAGAAGTTCCAGTCGAAGCTCCGTAACGAGACTATTAGTCAGTGGGGGATTTCTCCCATAAATTTCCTAGTAGGCATGATGAAATACAAAGGAAGCCTTTATAAATTAATATATATATTTTTTACGTAAACCTTCACACTTTTATTGTACTTAAATAAACTTTGTTTGATTCAACTTATAAGCGCTTCAATGATGTAATAGCAATTTATAATCCAAAGTTTAATGCAGTAAAAATATATACAGCAAGTAGAAGTCTGAAAATTTTTGGGCAATTAACTGAGTTAACCAACTCATTGTTCATTGTAGATTCATTATTATTGGAATGCATGCAGGATTTCAACTTCCTCTTGCGGCTTGTTGTGGGTATGGAGGTAAGTACAACTATAACCGAGCTGCTCAATGTGGGGAAACAATCAACATTAATGGCACAAACATTGTGGCGGGATCATGTCAAGACCCATCTGTTCGAGTAAATTGGGATGGAATTCACTTCACCGAGGCTGCTAACAAGTTCGCTTTCGATCGTCTTTCCACTGGAAACTACTCCGATCCACCTATTCCCCTGAAATTGGCCTGCCATCCCCAATAAATATCAACTGATTTTTTCAAAGAAAAAAAAAAAAAAAACCTAGAAAATACAACAAAGCACACAATTTTCTAGTACAATGTAATAAACTGGAAAAGGGAAAAGAACTTTGGTCGGGCCGAGTAAACTGGGATGGAATTCATTATGCAAAGGCAGCAAACAAATTTGTTTTTGATCAAATCTTGACAGGAAAGCCATCTCAGATCTACAACCTTCATTAAAAATGGGTTTCCAAGGAATAACCAACAGCCAGTAGAGACCATGGAACTACCGAGTGCCGAGTAATCTAAAAAATCATTGCTGGTGTTTTGAAACATAAACGTTTTTGAGTTTGTTTTAAGCAAAGATGAATGCATGTGAAGACCAAGAAAAAAGATTTGAATTTTGCGTCTAACAACCCTGCATGAAGACAGCCAAAAAAACCCAGTGCTTTTCTGTAGTTTCTTTAAACTAAAAGAAAAGAAAATGGTACAAAAGAAGGAACGTGTAAATCCACATTCGGTCATTCATGATCATCGTAAACTCTTCTTCCATGCATTGAGATTGGCAAAGTCATCGCCAGTAAAAACATCAAGTCCTCCTAAAACTATCATGCATATAACTTAGCCAGGTCTTCAGAGAAAGCTTTTCTAATGGCCTCTCTCTTGATCTTGAGAGCTGCAGTGACAAGGCCAGACTCTGGAGTCCATGGAGTAGAAAGCAATTTGACTTTTGCCGGAATCTCAAACTTCTCCAATCGTGACTTCTTGGCAATCTGCAAATAAAAGCAGTGGCGAAAAGGGTAGAGATGGGGAAATGGGGGAAAACATAGTCAGCGAAAAAGTAACATCAAATTATTAGCAGCTTTGATTCTTGTGGCAGCAGAATTATTCACTAATTTCTCCATCAGAGATACCCAGAGGGTAAGCTCGATGTAAAGGGAATAAAATATCTCTGTTTTAGACATGAAAGTGCATGCAAATTCAAAGCATCTCCTTGATAGTTTAAGGTTTAAATCACTGGAATTTTATTCTAGAGAGTAGAGATATACCTGAACGAGAGACGAAAGTACCTCCTTGATAGTTTCTTCCTTCTCACACAAGTCTGCAAAATCAGTAAATGGAACTCCTTGCTTTGAAGCCCAATCTTCCACCGCAGGCTGGGAAGCCACCAAAAGAGCCACACAGTAACTATGGAATGGATCCGCATGCACCATAATATTGTCGACATAGGGACTGATGCTGAGAGCAGCCTCAACCTGTAGAAGAAATATTAGTTACTGTGGAACATCTGGAGAACATCTTTGTTTCGCTAGAAACATACCATTCATACCTTTCCCAAAGAGACATATTCTCCATGCTGAAGTTTGACTATGTCCTTTTTACGGTCAATTATCTCGAGGCAACCATCAGCATGAAACTGTCCTATGTCACCTGTATAGAACCACCTCATCCCTCTCTCATCGACCTTTTCCACGCCAAATGATAGAAATAGTCAGTTTACTAAGAGATTGAGGGAAGAAAGAAAAAGAGGATCTCTTGTATATAATCTTAAGAATAAAGAGAAAAAGAAGAAGGAATGCAGAAACTGAAAGTTTCAAAGCCTACCTTATACACTTCTTTTGTTTTTTCTTCGTTTCTGAAGTATCCAAGTGTTACACTCGGACCGCCGACCACTATTTCTCCACGAGGCATTGGTGAATCACTAGTTAAATACCCACCTTCAGGCCAATCTATTAACTGGAATAAACAAAACATAATGCAATATGATTGAAGTCAGAAATGCATCCACCAATTGGAATAAGTCAAGCAACAACCCCACAACATAATCTTATGGAGAGTGGAGAGCAAGGAGAAAATGAAGCTTCAATCAGACATAAGTTCAGCAACACACACGCAAACACACACATACACATGCCAAGTAGTCACACGAACATGCCAAGTAGTCGCACGAAATGTATTTATCACTATATGTATACGATACCAAAGCAAAGCGATGCAGGCAAGAACATTCACATGGAAAATTATGACTTAACCAGTATAAAAGGATTTTCACTGGATATATGTTGCTTACAACTGCCACTAACATCAAGTACAAGTCCTGCAAAAGTCCATTTCAAAGCTTCCAGTTTCAACCACTATAAAGTGATTTCCCAGATTTTCATGGATTTATTATATAGAGCAAAAATTTAAATAACCTTTTGGGTTGATTTCAACGGGACAGACACAAACCTAACCAACAGAGAGTGAAGAGAAGTAAATACACTAAAAAGAGTTCCTTAGAATATTAAAGCAAAGCACATGAACCGGTCAAAAGTAATCCTGCCCAAACTAGTGAAAATGATCACAATCATCCCTTACCTTAACGAAGGAGCAAGGAAGGGGAGAACCAACACGGCCAACAGATGTATCATCAACCTCAGAGAAGGTAGCACCAGCACAAGTCTCAGTTAAACCATACCCTTGGCCAATTGGAGCACTGAAAAAAGAAATCCAATGAGAGTATGGTACTTAAAAAGTTAAAATAAAACTGTGCAAAAAATATCATTGTCAGTGTCCTTGCTGATTATATCTCCATGATGATCACACACCAAGAACCTACTTGTCATCCCATGCATTTTTTGTTGTTTGTTATAATGTATAAGATATTTGTATATCTACCTGAGACTACCATCTAAGATAATATATATATATATATATATATATATATATATATATATATATATACCACCTATTAAAAGTCTTTTAAGTATTTTCTTGAATGTCTTACTTAGACTAGGAGTTCTAGTTCTTTTAGGAATAGGGTTGGTAGTAGGCTACTAGCTATATAAAAATTGGTGTACACTTTCTTTTAGAGAAAGATTATGAGATTATGATTACAAGAATTTTATAGCATTATTGCTATTCAGATTCTGTGATGCGAATTTTTTAGCATTATTGCTATTCATATTGTATACCAAATACGGCATTTATTATGGGTGAAAAAAATCTGAGAGTACCCTTAAGCTTCAGTTTTGCATATGTGGTTTATTCTACCCTGCTGTTTAATCATATCACTACTTCAAGTGCTTTAACCCTTGTAAGTTAAGAAGAAAAGCAGAAGAAATCAATAAGCAAAGATCAAGAGCTAGATTAAGCATCTTTCTTTACTTCAAGTGCTTTAACCCTTGTAAGTTAAGAAGAAAAGCAGAAGAAATCAATAAGCAAAGATCAAGAGCTAGATTAAGCATCTTTCTTTTGGATAAGATGTTAGGTGTTGTTTGATAAACCATTGTAAGCATTTATTTCTTTGTGTTTGGTAGCTTGTTTTCGAAACTAGTTAATAGAATATTTTCGATGAAAAAATGATGAAGAATGTTAAGAAGTTAAAACATATTTATTGCATTCAGTCAATGTTATTTAAGATTTCGTATCATTTGATTAAATTACCCCAATATATAAAAATGAAATTATGCCAGTCTTTTTCTCTCTAACTCTTATTAGATGTGAAATTGCTATGAGATCATATAGGATATTTTGTAAACCAGCACATAAAATTTTCAGTTCATCTAACAACACCTTAATTAAATTTAGAACAGCAATTGTTATAGAACTAGAGAAACGTGCTTGTGTGTTGACCATGAGCATGTTTGCTTTGGTACAAAAGAGTAAAAGCAGAGGATCGATAAAGTATTTTATATAATGATCAAGTCAAATTGCTAGAAACAGACTAACCCAAGGCAGATGTTGATAAATCTCTGAGTATCTGCAGATAGAGGAGCACCACCAGATAGCAAAAACCGAATGCGACCACCTAGAATCGCTCGGACCTTTTTGAAGACAAGAAAGTTCCACAGAAACTTTTCCAGGCCCCAGGCACCAAACCAACTACCATTTATTGCAGATAGTCTACGAGAATAAGCCAAGTCAAACAACTTCTTGGACAGTCCACCCTTTGCATCTACCTAAAGTTTAAGATTAAATAATGATTGAAATGAGCTTATTTTCACATTATATATAAAGAAGAAGAAGAAGAAGTCATATGTTTATTGAATTGAAATTTTCTAACCTTCTTTCGCACTCCATCTCGAACACGATCAAGAATTGCTGGGACAGCTGCCATCACAGTTGGACTTAACACAGTGGCATCACCCTTTGTCCCTGCTTTTATCTTGCTAGATGTATCGGTTAGAGTCAAAGGGGTTCCGTATCCTATAATACCTCCAACAGCAGGAATTAAATTCTACAATTGGAAAAAGAAAGTTAAGTACGTTTAAACACACTGCAGGTAAACAAATTTGGAATATAATCAGAGATCAAAACGAACTTGCTCCTAATCTTTGCAATACAATCCAAGACAAAATACATACCTCAGCCGCTAATTCAAGAATATGAGCAAGCGGCAAATAAGCAAGATAAACATCCTTGCTTCCAAGTCCAGGAACAATTGTCATGACTGCAGAAACAGTAGCTAGTACATTGCCATGTGTCATCATCACACCCTGTTCAAATTTGATATATTTCAAGTGGCTGAACAATATCAGCATCTAATCTAACAAATCTATAGACAACAGAAGAACCAGAATGAAAATAGACACTTCTAACCTTAGGCAATCCAGTACTTCCACTAGTATACATTATAACTGCGACATCAGCTGAAAGAGGTAAATCAGCATCAACTGGATTTTGACGGCCGACGCTCTCGACATCGGCAAAAGAAGTGATCAGCCATCTACCACTTGCACCAGTTGGAAACTCATCGTCCATACAGATCACACGTTTGACAGTGTCAAGTTGCACACTAATGTTGACAAGCTTCTTTAGTTCTTTGTTCCCACAAATCACTGTTGTAACTTCAGTCTGGCAAAGCAAAGGTTGTATGAATAACTAAACATGAGTAATGGATATGGAAAACCATAGAATCATTCACTTGCCAATTAACTCAGTGAAATCACCACTTTTTTCCACTTGGTTGCACATTATAAGATGCAGGGAATACTGCTATGATGTATTGGTTATCTCAAAAACCTAAGGAAGAGTGCATTACCAACATAACAACTTAAACTATATATATCAACTCTCATAAGCTTACTAATAAAATATTTTATAAATGAATAAGAAAGAGAAACAGCAAATATTGTTGATAAGCTAATCAACCACCTGCAGACCCTTAACAATTTATCAAAACGTGTAAGAAGCAAGAAAACACAATTCACCAATGAGGCAAGCAAATTAAGAAAAGGTGCAGTTCCTTAAGGACTGAATAAATATATTAATGCAAGCAAAAGTTAACTATTTTGCACATTCATTTATCCAAAAAATGAAAAAAAGAAAAGAAGCTATTTTGCAAATAATAATATTGATTTTGTTACTACTACATACAAATATCAAAATATAGTTTTTGTTGCAGTAGAAATGGTAGCTACGGAAGAAAGACAATTTATGAAAATACAAACATGTGCACATATATCTATATATGCATAGAGACAGAGAGAGGACCTCATTTAATGAGTGACATAAAGCCTCCTCGCCTAAAGATGCATATATTGTCACCACAGTGACATTGCGCCTAAAGCAGGCCTGAAAAAAGGATATGTCTCAGTTATATTCTCTAATCTGTGGAAAGGCAAAGGAAGGAGCTGGCACGAATCACACATCTGTTAAAACTTAAAACTAACAAGCTTTGAAAATTTAAAGATACTTCAGAAGATATAAGTTAGACCTGCAGTGCAATGAACCATTCTTCTCTTGTATCAGCAAAGATTGCCACGCGTTCTTCCTTTTTATGACCAAGTTGAACTAATCCAGAAGCAAAATTGCACACAGCTTCAAATGTTTTCCCGTATGTCAACCATTCATATTCTCCCAAATGAAGCTTCTCAAAGGATCTTCCATCTTCGGTTACTTCAACCTCCCTTGAAATCAATTTCCTAGTTCCAAGCAAGCGTTTATCGAAGTGTTGCTTACATGCCTGCTCAAAAAGTTCTGCAAGAGTAGATATCCCTTCCCATGATGTTTCAACAGGGGATGGAAACCGACTGTTTCGGATTGCATACCCAGGTTCCCCACCTACATCGACTGGGACACCCCGTTGCTTCACCTTCTTCGAATTTCGAAGGAGAAGTGTAAAAACAATAGGGACAAGCGCACCAACAAGATAACCACTCATATTTATAGATTTTGTGCCTCCCAGAAGAATATATCTCTTTCAATTTTCCTGAAAAACAGAATAACATCCAACCATGACCATTAACCAAAAGTGAGAACCAGAAAAATTCAAAGTCTTTTTTTCCTTTTTTCCCGGATAGAGTAGGAAAGTATAATGTCTGCAAGATTGAAACAAACCAAACAGAAAGTTGGAATGGAAAAAAAGCCAAAACCACAGAGAAATTTTTACTCATAAGCAGAGACATCACCTTGTTTTAACATGATCGATTGCTATCAAAACAAAAAAACAAATCCTGCTTACGAGGAAACACAGGCATTGATTCAGAAAATCCAAGTTCCTACTACTATCATTATCAACTTCATAATCAACATTGATTTAACCAATTAAGCATAATCCTGAATTTCGATATGTTCATTAGGAATATAAACTAGTATTATACTGACTATTTAACACCCCATATTCTTGCTGCAAACTTCCCTCAAAACGAGGTTTCCTGGATGCTAAGCTGTTTTAGATGTTACCACAAAATCTTTCTATCTTTCTCTGCTTTTAAGGAACTAATCAACGAATTCAAAAGGAAATGCATAGGGAAAAGAAAAAGAACACAACGAAGGGTAAACAAACATTACTAAATTTCAACCTCAAAATATCAATTCAAATGGCATGTAATCCAGTCACAACCAAAATTTCAATGAAATAAAAGAAAAGGGAAACTTTGAGGTAGTCACATTTCCAAAAATGCCAAAAGAGGTCAGAAAAAAGGATAACTTAAATAATAATAATAATAATAATAATAATAATAATAATAAAGGCCTAACAAGAAAAAACCCATTGGAGAAAACACGACGATGAGACAAAAATACCCTCAAAATGCGGAAGCCGAAATATTTGGGCATGCAAAAGGACCCAATCCAAGTGATCAGCATTACAAAAAGAAAACTGAAACAGTGTGGGGTTTAACAAGAAGGGTATTCCAACTTCCCTTTTCAATAAAATGAAGATATCAAAACGAGGACGTTTTAAGGAAAGGGTAGCTAATTTTGGGCGGAGAGATCGAGAATGAACGAAGTTGGAGTTTCAGTCTTTCAGAATCAGAAGCAGTTTACTCTAGAAAGCAGAAAAGAGTCCTTGCATTTAATGTTCAGTCCGTGTTTTTTTTTTTTTTATTTAAATGGCATTGGGCAGAACACTGAACGCAGGCAACTTGTCTGTTGTCAGTATTTGGATGGATAGGACAAAAAAACAAAGGAAAACGAACACTTGAAGACTGGAACCAAACAGATGTCAAATTGAGGTTCAGATATTGTGGTGTTTAATCTGAACAACAAAAAAGGAGGGGAAAAAAAACGTATTACTGAGTTTAAAAACTTAATGAAAGGGTGAAAAGCAAAGCGGTGGATGTTGTTGTTGTGGCCCATATGCTGTGCAAAGTTCCTCACCGCCTTTTCTATCAATCTTCAAT
The DNA here is from genome assembly GCA_038381775.1 of Adansonia rubrostipa. NCBI lineage: Eukaryota > Viridiplantae > Streptophyta > Magnoliopsida > Malvales > Malvaceae > Adansonia > Adansonia rubrostipa. The sequence goes on along the minus strand of JBBYHM010000019.1, from coordinate 20,847,093 downwards.
TTCTCACCCAAAGCATAGCAAAATTACTTGGTCAGGGATCCGTTGGAGGTATCTATAAACTAGGTTTTGATCATGATTCAAATTTTTTTATAATTTTTATCAAAATTTAAATCAAATCTAATATAATTTAAAAAATTAAATTATTATTCATAAATTAAAAATATAAAAATTATTTTTATTTTTATTTTATATTTTATAATTAAATTTAAATATAATTTTTTATTATTAAATAATAATTCAATTCAATCTGAATTATGAAAAAAATTATGTGTAAAGGCTACTTCCTTGTGAGTGGGCTTATCTCACCCAAGCCATAAATAAGTCTAAAAACCAATTAACAGTATGAATATACGGCTTTTTGCATTCCTGTTTTCAGTTTTTTTTTTTATTATAAATAATGTCAACCACTATCACGAAAAATAGGTAGGGCTCGAGGTGTGGCATATGGTTTTGAAGTAGCTTCATTATTTATAACAAGTGAAGTGGTTCGAGAAATTACTTATGGTATATATATACTACACTTTCTATAAATGAACCAAAAAAAGAAATGATGGCTATCTCTTACGTAATTTTTTTTTGGTTCAACTCTGAGGGTATCGTTTTGTAACTGGGATGACAACGGTTAAAAGTTAAAACTGGAAAGTACAAATAAACCATAAAAGTTGAAAATACATGTATTCCTATAGTACAACCATTTAGTTGGAAGCTGATCTTCCATTTGAACCCTGAGTGTTTCCCTGAGGGGATGCCCCCGAGAACATGCCCATCACAGATCTGAAAGCTCCAGTTAACTCCTCTGGTATTTGCATTTGCTCACCGAAATTCAAGTTGATGTTCCCACCAATTCTTGTTCCGGCTTCTTCGGATCCGTTCACATTCCCATCTTCCCCCTGCTGCTGGTTTTGCGACGGTTGTCCCTGATACGCAGTCGCAGCCATATTCATAAGCATGTTTGCAATATCAGTGGGAAGGGAACTGGGGTCAAAAGGCATAGTGAATGGAGGTGATGCACCATGGCTCCTTGATCCAGTTGAATGGTTACTAGATCCTTGATTATCATGACTGGAACTAGCACTCTGCAAGATGGGGATTAACAGACGGAAAGAAAATGAGACCTAGTGGGGAACTATTAGAATAAGATCTCTTCAGAAACGGTGAAGGAGATACATGAATACGCAGAAACACAAGAAATCATTTCAAAATAGCATTCAAATAGCAAACTTCGGAGAATTACTGAATAGTAAACAAAATGAGAAACCAGAAGCTTAACCCAATTAGTTCACGCAATCACTCGTAAAAAGTGGCATTCAACATATCTAGAGCTCAAATTCAGCACCCGCAATCTCCTCCCTTATCCCCAGACTACGGCTTACTTTAAAATGTTTCCCATTTTAAGGGAACAGGTTTGAGACAGCCATACCATCTCTCTTTTAGTGTCAAATTGTAAGGTGGTAAACTGGTGATGGCTATTATTGGCATGTTAACTATGATGGATTAATCTTTGGGTTATTAAACAAAATATAATCACATTTCAATAAAATACTAATTGTTCACATTACCCAATCCCAATCTGCCCTCTGCGGCTCATCTTTCAATTTCTGCTCAGCTACCTGTATACCACAACTAGAATGTCAAGACAAAACCAGAATAACAATGTAAAAAAAGGAACACTGAAACATACCCGAATATTTTCTTTCACAGATTCATTGTTTGGATCCAATTGCAAGGCTGCACAAGTTAAATACATAGAAGTTATAAACCTCATTGTTTGACTGCATAGAAAATCCACAAACATCAATCTGTTATTGATATGATTGAAGAAAATACAGGACTTAGAGAAAATGTGGGGGTTTCTTCAACTGTGAACGTAAGATAATCCACACAAAGAGACATCAAACGAATGCTCATATTTGGATGTGTCCGTGATCAAAGATAAAAGCTAAACATAATAAACTGGAAACTTGCTAATAAAATGATGTAAAATTGTTGCAACTTTTGCTCGAATCAAACTTTAGCTTCTACGGTTTAAGACTCAATATCAATTGACTAATTTCTAAAGCACAAACTAACCATGGAAATTGGGCAGCATACTGTATATTCAGGTACTTCACAATAGTAAAAGGAGAAATTGGCAAACTACGTAAATATATAAGACTGTGGACTCATGAAAAGCAGATAGAATAATACAAAGTATCACAATAGCTGAAAAAATACATGGATAGATAACAAAAATTGACACTGCAGCCCCCGTTTCCCAGTTAACAGTAACACTGTGTATAGCTCAGAAATAATTTCCAACCAACCTTTTTTAAATCCTTTCTCAATTGCATCAGCATAGTTGCCTTGAGCATAATATGCTAAACCAAGACGACTGTATGCCTTGCTGTAATTTGGGTCAATTTCAATGGATTTAAGACAATCTCTAATGGCTTCATTGTACTTGTGAATTTGGGTGTAAGCAGCAGCCCTGATAAGTACATATCATAATGCAATTATATATTACAGCTTCATGAAAAAAAAAGAAAAATCTGAAAATGTTGAAGCTGCAATTGTATAAAAGAAATAGGTAAATATCTAAAATTACTAGGAACAAACATTAACAAGAACCAAATTTTCTAAATCCTGATTTGTCAAGAGATGATGAACATAAAAGACAAGTTTACTATTTCTAGAAGTCAAAGGCTAAAAGCTTTTACAGTGTTCAATGACACTAGTAGGATGACCTAACAGTCCACATTAAAGACTTTACCATCCTTAACAAATTTATTCAACACTTAAAGAATAAATATGGTAAATTGCAATGTTTAAAAAACCGGATGGAGGTTCAACATGTTGGACAGGTTGAACAGGCTCGTTAAATTAAAAAAAAAATAAATATAGTAAATATTTAACAAAAAAAATGTACTTGGTTAAATGGTATGATCCTTAATATAGATTCAAGGGGTTCAAGGTTTAAATCTCATCATATACAATAACTTTTTTTTTTTTTATAAACAAAGAAGTTTAAAACCGATTTTATTGTCTTCCAGGTTTCTACCGGCTTTTTATCAGTTCAGAGAATCCCTCCTTTTTTATGTATCGGACTAGACAGGTCACTAATTCCCTGTTCAACCGGTCTGACCGGCCAGTCCAGTCCAGTCCAGTGTTTTTAACGTGGGTAAATTGAGCAGACAGATATATATCAAGTTATTGGAAAGCAAATAATACTGCACCTATTACAATAATAAACTGCATTATCATCGCAAAGAGAAACAGCAACAGAATACAGTTCTATCGCATCAGAGTATAGCTTTGACTGCATGGCCCTGTTACCTGAAAGCAAAGACAATAAACCAGAGAGCAATTTTTACAGAGATACCGCAAGATATTCTTAAAATCATGCTACCAAGATATGATCAAAATTGATGGTCAACAGATTGACACTTTCACATGCAATAATTATTATAAAAAAAAAAAAAAGACTCATTTTTTAAAGAGAGAGAGAGAGAGAGAGAGAGAGAGAGAGAGAGATTATGATAGTGTGGCAATTCAGTGGTTTGGGCAGACTGAATTCTTTGAGTGACTTTAGGTTTAGGTTGTTAACTTCTAGAGTAAATTTAGGTTGGAACTCTTTACAATTCAGGCTAGGAGGTTTGACGAGTCATTCAGGTTCATGTCAACTTTTGCCGCATTTTACTCAACAAGGAATTAGTAACTGGCTTCAAGTCATTGAATTATTAGTAGAAAGGTGTGTTGGACGGGTTGGGTTTCATGCGAGCTGGTCAGTTTGGATCCTGCTTTTACAGCCTCTACTTCATGAATATTAACAAATCAACAGATAAAGCACACACAAATTAGACAAATAAAGAAAGAAATGAAAAACTTTCCCAAACTCTCCAAATTGTGAACGCATGAAAATAAAGGTTACAGATTTTAAAGCCTAACATAACAAAAAGGCGCACGAATATTTTATTACCTTGACATTTGAATGTCTCAGCCAGATTTTTATGGTCAAATGCCTGAAATCCAGATCTTTCCATCTCCTGACGTGGTAGAATTAAGATATTACTAGGGGCATAACAGAAGGTAACCGATATCTTTACAAAAAATAAGTAAAAAAAATGAAAACTAACATAATTAGCAACGAAATTATCTAATATTATGAATAAGATCAAGCCCCAAACTGTCCAGATTTAATGATGTGAAAACAAGATGGATTTGGATATTATCACTGGTGGATCCTCAATTCCAAACTAGTTCAGTGCACTAAAAGAAAAGAATTGAGAACCCAAACAGCATTATTTAATATCCCTGCTAATAATCACATTTTCTTCACAGCAAAGTTGGTACATACTTAAATCAGCTGGATACAATGCAATCGACAAACACTGCAACTTGTAACTTTCTAGCTTCCTTAATCCTTCAATCCTCTGAGTCATTACCATGATTTTTACAGCTGGCTCACAAACTTACCACTCCATCCAAATACTCTAAGCCACTTGGACAAGGATGCTTATTTCACAGGAACTTCAACCAAGAAATTAGCATTTCACTCTTTCAGATTCACAAGCCACATATCCATATGATGATAATACAAATGCATTTATACAGTTCTCAATATAAGGGATAACTGAAGCTGGAGCTTGTCATGTGATATGTAAGACTTTAAAGGTTGGCCAATTTGCAAGGAACACATTTCGCCAATCCAGAAGAGGCAATAAAGATGCCGTTGTCTGCTCAGCTAGGCCAGCTGGCAAATTAAGAAAGAAATGATAACAGTTTGCTCATAATTCTCTGAGGACAATGATTAAGCTTGACATAATTGGTTCTCAGCAAATAATCAGAAGAAATCCACCACATATTCTCGATACTAAATTGCTTTATTTAGGACAAAGATCATTACTGATGCATAAATCTACGCCCTGCTGAAATATTGATGATCATTATAACCCATCGTCTTGGCTATCCTTGAACACTAGAACTTAACTCATAAAAAGACTCCTCCACAGAATGTTTTCCCTACACATCTTTCAGTCAAGCTCTTGAAAGATAGACCAGAAATTTTATTGTTTAATGCCTTAAAACCCAATAATTCAGCTATTTAATTCCAGCAGCAAAGAATTTCCCTTCTGAATGTCTCCAATCAAGATACTAAAAGTGAGGACCAGAAACTCACCTTAAATGACCTGCCTCACATGATTCAGCTAATTTATTTTGTGGGTTTAATGATGTAGGCAAAGCATGAAATACACAATGAAGAAAATAATTCAAATGTAATGTGGACAACCTAACATGAAACCAGAATCCATGAGGCAAATCTGAAGATATCTCAAGAAGAACCATTACTTTGTAACAATTAATTTAAGCAAAAATAACCATCAACTCGTGCCAATTCACCATCCATCTAGTGCAACAGGTTTAATATACAACAAAGCTAAACATACATTTATTGCATCTTCAAATAAACCAGTAGCTTTGTCCAGTTGGGCAGGATCATCATTCCCATCAGGCATCGCCCTGAAATAGTGAATTTTCTCCAGTGCAGCAAAGAATTGCCCAAAGAGTTCATCCTTGGAGACTCCTGCAAGTTGCATGGTGTCAAATTTTAACTATTTTCTATAACCTAAAGCATTGAAATTTGATTATACAAATGTAAAACTATTTCAACTCTATTACTAAAAAGTCCAAAATGTGCAATTATAAGGACAAATAGCATAACCATACCTGCAGACTGAGGTTCTCTCGTCCAATTATCCCCCTAATTCAGCAAAACCAACACACCGATTATATTAGAAAGAACTAGACAAAAAATAATGTGCAAGTGCATGGAAAGAAACAAAACAAGTGCTGCAAGAGATTAATATTGCAATATTATAAATGCCTTCTTTTATAGGTGCATATTTTAATAATTCAATTCAAAATCACAGATAAACATGTATGCTATCATAAGATTTCAGTTCTGTTCTTAGAGATTGCAGAATAAAATTACGGGTCAACGTTCATAAGAAGAAATTAATTTGAACATTTTCTCTTTTTCTTGCTCTTTTCAACTTGCTAACTGAAAAGCTGAGAGAACAACTGAAGAAGTAGAACAGCAAAATACTGCAAATTTAATTTCAAGAAAGCAAAGCGGTCAGCTTCTATAATGCCTAGAGATTAGCACTTTACATAGTCAGAGGCAAGGAGTTCAAAAATGAGTTGTTCATAATCTGTGTCGCAGCATTAGGCACAACAGTAGTAGTAACAATAATAATTCCATCATGAAATCACCATATGCATGCCACCTTACACACTCCCTTTCTAAACATCAAGTCACCTAGAACTAATCGCATCCAAAATTTGATGTGACATTGCATCCCCTATTGCCAAAAAAGATGTCCCTGACAGTTACCACTAAAACAGCATTCATTTAATCATAAGCAAAGAGATCCATTTCACAGAAATTTTTCCATACTAAATTTTAGAAGACATACATCATGCCTACGTTAAATCCTAAAGCCTAATGTGCTTTAAATAAATTTTGAAAACAGTAAGGTAGATAAAAACCAGTTTTGATGCCTCCACGGAATTAGCACTTCTGACATCATAGGCAGATGAGGAACCAGAAGCATTAAGATCTGATTTGATTTTCTTATCCTCACTTGCTTCCAATGAACTGAATATGTCAACTAAATTCTCCGGTTTCACATCATTTATAGAAGCTGAGTCAAGTTTAAAAACCTCAGTCAAACATTCCCTGGCAACTTCAAGGCCTTCAAAATCAACCCCTGGGGCAGGTTCAACTGTTTTACAGAAAATGATTGAACAAGCTGAGTAAACATAGTAAATCAAAAAAGCATGTGACGGTGAAATTCGTCAAAGATGCTTAGGCCACGGAGAAGAGATAAATGTTTCACCGAGAAAAATATTCCTCGCCCTGCAGTAATTAGTAATAGCAACTGACAATCTAAATAAAAGAAGATCCAGAAGCATATTTAGTATATGCTTAAAGCAACCCCGAATCAACTCATCACAGCCGCTAAGCCCTCCAACACCCCACCCTAACCCCAAACAATAAATAAAAAGAGATTAAATGAAAAGGGGAAACTTTATATGATTGAGATGCCAGCATCCAGCATAATCTGACAGCATCAATCCTCTTACAAGTTTGCAAATTAACAAACATGATAGCAGTCATGAATATCGAAAGTACCCTTCCACAATTTATCTTGAAGAAAATGCACACAAACACCAATCAACTTGTTGCCTTACAACCCAATGAGGTTGCATCCTAATAACAAAGCGACTAGTTAGCAAGATAAAACAAAAAGAACGCAGTTCATGGTCTCAGAAACTCCAGAAGCAGCTCTTTGGATAAAGTTTCAATGGTTGTCACTTTTTTCCTGAGAATTTAAAGATTAATCAAATCCTACATTGCTGATGCCGCACCTTCGAATTATTATCATATTCACATTCATTGAAAGGAAACGAGCACGTAATCCCGTATACATTTTTGCCTACATTGAATTGACGACAACACATAATTCATTCACCTCTTTTTTCTTTTCAACATATCAGATTCCCTGAAAGTAAGCAAGTTTTACTTCAAACAAGGAATTTCCATTTCATAGATTGTACACAGCCTACTTTTCGACAAGAATAAACGTGCTAATCTCGCTTTTGAATCAGAGCAAAATCAAGAACAATAAAAATGAAATTCACTTTAAAATTAAAGCAAAAAAAAGGAAAAGAAATTAGTAAAAAACGCTAAGCTAACCTAATTGAATGATTAAAAATGAGAAAATTACTGAATAAAATCAGAGGTTAAAAGGGAGGAAAGAGTACCAGAGTTGAGAAAATCTAAGAAGGAGCGAACGATGCGACGGGAGAGGGGACAATCGGACTTTAATTTACCCATCCAATTTTGCAAAGAGAACTTAAATTCCTCGAAGAGTTCAGTTAGGGGCTTCAATTCCAACAACAACAACGACTTGGAGTAGAGAAGAAGAAGAAGAAGAAAACGGTAAACAATTGGTGTGTTTGGCTGCGGGTTTACATCTATTCTTCGCTTGCCAGCTGGAATCGGATAGCGATGGCTGAAATTCTCTTCCACTTTCTGGTTTCTACTTTTTACAGTTCTACATGTTTCCTGTTTTGGTCTCTTAGTATTAATATTTATGTTTAATAGTACATTTGTACATTTATTTTTTTCCATGGACTTATCTATTTGAGTAAAAAAATTAGAGTTAAAAGAACCTAGATGGAAAATTGGTAAGTAATAAAAATCAAATTTTAATTTCGTAAAATTCACCTTTCACAAAATATTAGGATTGATTTGAGTTCAATCTCAAATTTAAAAGTAAATATATTCTAACAATATTTATTGTAGACGTTTTCTTTGGAAAGGTTGGAGAAGGTTATATTGAAAAGCGGGGATAGGGCCTGAGACACAAAGAAAAGATTAAAGAGGTGCTAGAGTTGAGATTTTGAGATGTATTTTTATTTGAGTTAAATTTCAAATTTAAAAGTAAATATACTCTAACAATATATATTTTTAATGTCTTTGGAAAGGTTAGAGAAAGTTATATTGAAGAGCACGGAGAGGGCCTGGGACACCAGGAAAAGGTCAAAAAAACGTTAAAATTGAGACTTCGAAATACATTTCAATATTTAAATTAGTACCGAAGCTGAAAGGTTTAAACAAGAAGATAATTAAGAAGAGAGCTGAGTAAAAAAAGTATCTACGTTTTAGCTTGAAGCTCTTCTGCCTCTTTTATACCTAGAGGCTTTAAGAGGCTTGTACAACATGCCTTTTGTCATTGTCTAGGTACGGCTAGTTGTCAGATTGCCAATCTACTGGTTGGTCATTTCAGTCGTATTTGTCAGTGGATATTGGTGGTCGTCCACTAGTTTAGAACAGGACCAGCCTTATTAATGGCGTACTGTTCAATGGTCGCATGACGTACTTATTTACTGGTTCTTGTTAGACAGGCAAGCAAGCGTATTGGCAACCACAGTAAGTTATGTTGCTTATTTGGCGACTAGAGAGTCAAGCAATCAGGCCCTTGACTAATTCCATTTGGTCTATTTAGTCGATGGGGCTTTGGTCGCATTTGGATATTTGGTCGATAAGGATTTGGTCGCCTTTGGGGTATAACAATTACACCCAAGAATAAAGATAGGTATAAAGTGATCGGACTAGCCCTAAAATGAATTGGCTGCACAATGGCTAGCAGGAATTCTAAGTTTGTTCGCCTGTCAAGTTTGAAATTTTAAACATATGAACTAACAACTTTCAACTATCACGAGAGGGCGCACGCAGGGGAATGAATAATCGTTGTCGAACACGTGGCTCTAAGTGCACACTTGAGGTCGAGAATTAATACGTATTTACACCTTGGTTTTCGTTTTTTGGGACATTTCACACTTTTTTTCAAAAACCATTTGGTTTTCCTTCTAAATGCAAGGTATTTCTTATTGCCTTCATCTCTATTTTTTTTTTTTGTTTTCCATCTTTGGTGCTTGTTTCAAATTGTCCTTTCTTAACGTTGATTTCTTCCCATTTTGGTTTCTTTTGGTTTTATTTCTCTTTCGCAGCAATAGATTTCTTTTCTCGTTGTTTTGATTCATGTCAGAGTAAGAGTTTAGGGATTTGTTTTTCATGCTTGTTCTTCTGTTTTTAGCATTAAAAAAATTTGGGTAAGTTTTCAAAGATTTACCCTTCTTATCTTTTTTACGTTATTTTTTGTACCCTTTCGTGTTTATAGGGTGGATGGTAAACGCTAAACGCTGCTTGCTCATTAAGTCGGTTGGCCAACTATGTAAGTTGAAAAGTAGCGGGCAAAAGGTGGAACGTTGAGTAGAAGTAAGTTCTGAGGCTGATTTTGGGTAATCTTTTGGTAGTTACCTGTTGATTAATGGATAACGATCAGATGGGTGAAAGTAGAAACACAGTGGCAGAGCAAGGTGTTAAATAAGTGGCAGCTACTCCTAAGGTTCAAGATGTTGAGCAACCATTCAATAACCGTATCCCAACTCTCGAAGAGATCATAGAGAAGATGGAGCAAATATCGAGTAGTTTCGATGAGTTACACAGTTGGAGGAAATTGACATTAGGCCAGTGGAACAATACATTAGCAATATTACCATGCAAAACGTTCAGAAGTGGATGACTGATAGGGGGCTTGACTTTAGTCAATATGAGGTGTCAGAGCCTCTTCCAGGGCAGAGAGTGATGAATAGGGACGAGGATAGTGCAATCCTTTATTCGCACATATTCAAGTGGTTTTCATCTTCCCTTAGAGCTATTCTTTCCTGCTATGCTCAACAAATATCTCATGTCACTAAACTTATTAAAGCTTAACGTGTGGGCCATATTAGTGACTTACTTTTTGGTTTGGAAGGAGAAGGGCTGGACGCCTTCTGTGCACATGGTGAGCAAATTATGGTGCTTAAAGGTGAGTGAGCCATACCTGTACCACTTACAGATAAGGAGTAAAAGAAAGTCAATAGTGGATTTTCCTTCGAATGCTCACCAAGCTAAGGATCAAAATTTCATAATTCGGAAGAAGGTGGGCACAAAGTAAGGCTTCTAAGTGGAATAAACGCAGTGCTTACCAATGAGCAACGAGAAAATACCTCTCACCAGGATGGAACAGAAGCAAGTGGATTTTTTTTGTGCAGCTAAATAAGCTCTAAACAATATCTTACCTAGCAGGACGTTTAAAGACACTACCTTGGCTTGAATGTTTTGAATGTACCAACAGATCTGGTACGTCCTGTGGGGAAGCAAAAAGATGTCATCTTTTGAAGGCTTAGAGGAGATTAACTAGTATGTTTCTGACCTTTTGTTACATCTATGCATTATGGCATGTAAAGTTATTCACCTTTCTAAATGTTATATTTTATAGAGAACGTGGTTGCAGAATCGAGCTCTATTGGTGAAGTGCTAGGTGATGTGGAGAATTTAGATGTTTTCGAAAATCCTATTGTTCTTTTAGAGTTTTGTAATGCAAAAGTGTGGATCAAGATCAAGGCTCTTTGGGCGTTAAGGGGTCTGTCTTTGGTCGACTGATTGAAGATGCCATCTTTGATCACCATCCACCCCCACAACAGCAGAAGGTATATTCTATAACATTTCCTTGTGTTGACTCACGTGGGTCTTATACAGCTTGTGTTTGATTTTCATAGGGATAGACGTAAAGACTACTCTTATAGAATGTGCTGCGAAAAAAACAACTGCACAAAAGGCTGCTGTTCACCAAGAAATGGCAAAGCATAAAAGTGGAGAGGATTTAGGTACTGCTTCTATGGCAAAGAAGGTGGCTTTCAAGAAGCTTACCATAACAAAAGAAATAGTGGTTGCCCCTTCTTTTACAACCCCTACTCCAGTTGTTCCAATTATAGTAGTTTCAGGCAGTTTGGATGCCATAAGGGTATTTATGAGTCAAATGAGCTCAAAGTCATTTGAGACTATCACTACTCATACGGTTTGTATGGACCTAAGTGACTCACTAGTTCAACCAACTGTAAATACATCGAAAAGTAGTGGTGGTGCTAAGGGTCCAACTAGCGATTCCTTATTGTTGAAGAAGGGGTCTATAGTTAACTTTAAGTCAGTTTTTAGGTGGGCACTTAGAGGTATGTCCCAACTAAACATAGATTACCGGGTGAAAAAGAGCCCACCACAAAATCTGAACATCATCATCACTTGTTTAGTATAAATAAACTTATGCTACTTTGCTTTTGGGTTTTGTTTATGTTTTTACACATGGTTATGTTGATAAGCTTCATTGGTTCATTAAAGGCACTACATTGCTAGACTGCTTATATCCGTCGAATGATAGGCTAGCATGAAAAGTTCAAAATACATGCTACTTTGGTCGTAGAGCTTCAAGAGCAACTGGCCAAGTCAAAGAAAACAGTCACCAAGCTTAAGGCCTTCTTGAAGGGTATTAAGGGAAAACATGTTGGCTAGCTTTTTGAGTCTGCTAAGAAGTTAGAGAAGGCAAAAATGCTGGAAGCCTGTGACTGAGATGGCAGCTGTAAATGCCAAAGTGTCTGAACAGAGACTGAACTTGACAAAGAATTGCCATGAGCATGAGCTAAGCTAGAGGCTTGTGATGGTGACCTGGCAGCTATAAATGCCAAAGTGTTTGAGCGAAGACCTAGCTTGACGAGGAGTGTACTTGTCATGAGAATGAGTTGAGTAGCCAAAATGATGCCATACTAGATCAGATGTTTGCCTCTATAGAGGAGTATAAGGAGAGTGCTCTTTATGGAATGCAGCTATTTTATGGCCCCCTAGATTTGAAGAAAATTCAGCTGGGTGCCTCACACCCAATACCTCAGGGCTTCAACGTCCTTGTGCTCAAACAACAATAAGTAAAGGAAGGGCGAGTAAAGGAAGCTGCTTTAATCTCTCATGCTCCGAAAGCCTCAGATGCTAATGGGGGGTCTAATGAAGAGGATGGTGAACAGGTAGAGCAGCCACCGTCTGGCAATTCTGGGTAGGCTAAATTTTTATTTTTAGCCTAAGGTTTTTGTAAAGACTTTTGTTTTGAATGCAAACTTTGTGTATATTCTAAGTCTAATGAAAACTTTGTACATACTTTGATTTTAATTGATCTTTTTGTATTCGACAACTGTGGTGGCATTTTTAATTAGCATTTTTACTATGCCTTAAGGTTTGCCTATCTCGTGGTGATTAATAAAATTAATAATTATGATTGCAAATCGTGCATTTCATGGCATATAGAAATTTTGGACTTAGAGTAAATTTTTGAATGTTTTTTAAATTGCCTAACCCATTTACTAGACCTTTAAGGTCATTTAATAGCATAGATGACTCGGTGTCACTCAATAGATCTTTGAGGTCATTTATTATATGCTAAAATTCGAGAATACTGATAAAAGTCATTAGGTTGAAACATTACAAGATGATGTGGGTTTTATTGACTTTGCCTGAAAAGATAGTTTTGTTAATTTCATTCAGTAAAATAAAAGTGTCCAATGCCATCAAGTGAGCTTTACAAGTAGTACTTTTTTCAAATGAATAGCATTTCGGGTGCTTAGAATTGCTTTACCAGTATGTATGCTTTGAACCTAATAACTTTGGAAACCTAACATAGATCTTACCAATTTGGTGATAGCTTTTTGCATTCTCCAATCAGTCAATTGGATTCACAGTTCCGTAGCACCAAGTTGTCAGCTTGGAACTGTCTTTTATGGACTCTTCTGTTATTGTACTTGGATACTTACTGTGCTCGAACTGCTATCTTGGTCGAGGCCTTATATTTGCTTTCTTTCAACAAATTCAAGTTTACCATTAAATATGAGTCGTTCAGCTGACAATCGACATTGGCCTTCGAATACTATGTACTTCAATCTCAGCAAAGAGTTATTGCTTTCATGCTATAAACTAAGCTAAAAGGTGTTGCCCTGGTAGTTTAACATTCAGTTGTTCTAATAGCCCAAAGTATCCTTGACATTTTTTCTGCCCAGGCCCTTTTAGCATCGTCTAATTTCTCTTTCAGTGGCTACATGATGTTTTTGTTCATCGACTCTACTTGTATGTTAGATTAAGGGTATGCCACTAAGTTATGTATTAAACTGATATGGAATATTTCACAGAAGTTTTTTTAGCTCGTCGGCCTACAGCTATTTCTCATTGTCAGCCACAATAACGTCAAGCATCCAGAAGCTGCAAAGGATGAATCTCTAAATAAAACTATTCGTGGATCTTGCTATGATAATCGCTCTAGGTTTCATCTTTACCCACTTGGTGAAGTAGTCACATGCAACAATTAGGAATTTTTTATGTGCAGTTGCCATTAGGAACAAGCCCAAAATGTCGATCCCTCATATGCAGAAAAGCTATGGACTGTAAACTTGCTTTTGTGCCTTTAGTAGCTACTTGGGTATTTCAGCGAACCATGGGCACTTGCTACATTTTCTGACCATATTGCATCATTTTTCATAGTTGGCCAAAAGAAACCCTATCTCAAATTTTGTTATGCCAAAGCTCTGCCCTCAAATGATTGCCACACAATCCTTTGTGGGTCTTTCTTAGGACGTAATTCATTTCCTGTGGATCTGGGCATTTGAGTAGAAGGTTGTTCAATGATTTATTATATAAGACATCATTAATGATTGCATACCTAGTGGCCTTTTTCTCTAGTTATCTTCGTAATAGGGGATCAGAGGGTGTGACATTGTCCTTGAGAAAAGAAAGGATGAGAGTTATCCAATTATCATTGCTATTGGTCGTTATTTCATGCACATGCCTTTGGTAGCTGGGGATTTTTACACATTTGAGTAGGAATTTTCTTTTACTCGTGATTTTTATTGTACTATCTATCTTGGAGAATGAGTCAGCTTGACTATTTTACTCGTGAGGTATCTACTCAATATCCATATGATCAAAAAACTTATATAGTTTCGCAATGGTATTTGGTTACAGTTGGTCCCTGACATCATATACCCTATATGTTTAGTTTGCCACCAACTTAAAGTCATGTAGGCTATGAAATGGCTGGCTTCTAATATTTTAGCTAATTCTACCTTGCAATCAATGCTTTGTATTCTGTTGTGTTATTTAAGGTGGTGAAGTCAAAAGACATGCCATATTGCCAATCTTGGCCTTTTGGTCAACTATTAGTATCCCAACTCTTAACCTATATTTCCCAAACTATCATCGGCATAAAGTGTCCACCATTCAGTGTTGTCTCTAATAGTAACCTGCTAATCTAGTTCGATTAGTCTGGGATCAGGTTATGTCAAGGTAATAGTTTTGTTACCTTCTTGTTCTAACGTGGCTTCCTTAAAGGATATGAATGAGCATTTAGCAGTGAAGTCTGCTAAGGCTTGTGCTTTCTTGGGCTATAATTAAAGCCAAACTCAATGAGTTTTACACTATATCGGATCATCTACCATACTGAGTCTACCTTCAGAAGTACTTTTTTAGGGTTGGTTTGTAAGGACCATTATAGGGCATCCTAAAAGTATTATCTCAACTTTCTTGAAGCCATGACAAGGGTATACAATAGTTTTTTTGATCTTGGTGTAGTTTATCTCGCTAGCTTAGAGTGTTATAACGTAGTATATTAGGTATTGTATTATGTTTTCTTCCTTAATCAAAACAATGACAATCGTCTCATCAAAGCTGCTACGTACGCAAAAAATGGCTCATCTAGCTTCAGGCTAGCTAATAATGGTGGCGAGAAGAGATTTTTCTTTAGGTTGTCAAATGACTACTGACATTCATCTATCCATTTATATCTAGTAGCCCCTCTAAGCAATTTAAAGAAAGGCAAACATTTATTAACCAATTTAGAGATAAAATAGCTGAGTACTACCACTCTTCTTGTCAATTATTTTACATTTGATTTTGATGAGCTCATTTTTAAAATTGCCCTTATTTTCTCTAGGTTTGCCTGTATTCTTCAGAAGGATACCATGAAATTAAAGAATTTACCTACGGCTAACCTGAACACACATTTCAATATATTAAGCTTCATGCTATACTTCCGCAGCATCCAAAAGGTTTTTGCCAGATCATTAATATGCTGCTCAATGGAAGGGCTCTTGACCAGCATATCATCCATATATACTTTCATGGATTGTCCTATTTGGTCCTTGAAGATTCTGGTCATTAGTCATTAGTAAGTGGCACTATATTTTTCAGGCTAAGGGGTATCACCTGATAGCAAGGTATCCCAAACACCTTTTTTTATTAGTTTGCAAGATCGGTCTTAACTTGATTATAGCCTGAAAAAACATCATAAAACTCATAAACTTATGCCTGATAGAAGCGTCAACCAGGTGGTCAATAGCCAATAATTGGTAACTGTCTTTAGGGTATGCTTTATTCAAGTCGATGAAGTCGACATACATATTTTATTTTCTGCTCGTATTTTTTACCATGACCACATTTACTAGCCATTTAAGGTACTTAACTTTCTCAATATAGTTTGTAGAGTTTATCCACCTCTTCTTTAATGGCCTTGAAACATTCAGGTGTAAACCAATATTTCTTCTGCTTCATAGGTTTAACCCTTGGGTCGAAGTTGAGTGAGTGCATAATAACTCTTTCATCGATACTTGACATATCGATTGTTGACCAAGCAAAGACAACTGCATTTTTTTACAAAAAACGTATCAAAATGACCCTTATTTTTCTAATCAAGTGAAACCCCGTGGCGGTGGAAAGGTCAGGTCTATCTCGTACAAGGCTACTTTCCCTGTTTCCTCTATAAGTTATGGTTTATAGCGGTTTACGCCATCTCTTACATCTAGGTTGTCAAGTGTAAGAGATTGGGGCTAGTTGGGTGTGATCAGGTTCACAGCCATCATTGTCACGGTGAGGTTATCCTGCAGTGATTTTTTGTTTAGCTACTTCTTTCGCACTAACTTAATGGACAGTGAGTGGCATTGGCGAGTGATACTCTGGTTGGACTTCATGTATCCTACTTCAGTGGGTGTGGGGAACTTGACAATAAAGCAATAAACTGCATTTACCATCTTAGTCTTCCCAAGATAACATTGTAAGCAGAGGTTTGGTTAATTACAAGAAAGTCTACTATTGTGGTAACGGTGTGTTCGCCATTTCATATGGTGACTAGCAACATAATAATTCCCTTATTGGTATTGGCTAGTTGTTGAATTTATATATTGGGGTACAAAGTGTCAAATTTTTGTCTTTAAACTATATCTTTTAAAAAGCATCACATTGCAAGACTTTAACGATGCTGCCGTTGTCTATTAAAATTTGATTAACGTGATAGTTGCCAATGGTGGCAGATACAACTATAGGATCATTGCCATTGTCCGTAAGCATTGTATCCATCAGAATTCGATTAATGTGATAGTTGTCAATGGTGGTGAATACAAATATGGGGTCATTGCTATTGTCCACCACTAGATGGGAGTCTTTCTCTGCCAGCTATCCTATTTCATCTTTTTCGAAGCCATATCAACGATCATGACACTTCACAAGTGGGATTTCCTTTTAGAATTACTCGTATCTCATTCCTTTATGGTGCCCATGATGACATTAATTGCACCGATGACTAGTATTTGCCAAAAGCTTTATCTTGTTGCCCACTAGGGGATTATGATGGTTTAAATCAGCTAGCCTTTTTTCTTCATGAACTATTTTATTTTTCCATTTTCTTATCAGCGATTTGATTGCATTTTTTAGGCTTACACAATCTACTGTGACATAACCAATAGCTTTGTGAAAATCATAATGCTTCCTAGGGTCCTTCTTGCTATGTCCACCTTTCATAGGTGGAGGTCTCTCGACTAGCCCATTGCTCATTATGGTGTTAAAGATTTGGGCTCTACTAGCATTAAGAGGGGTATATAAGTCATAATTTATATAGAAAAGGGGTATACTCTCTCTTTCTATTCTATTGGTAAGTGTTCTAAGTTTGATTCAACTTACTTTCTTTTATGGCCATGGACTAAAACAATCACTTCTTTTGTTAGGTCGATTAAAGCAGTTACCTTTTTGTTCCCTTTTTTGGCATGTTCACCTTTCATAGGTGGAAGTCTCTCGACTAGCCCATTGCTTATTATAGTGTTAAGGATTTGGGCTCTGCTAGCATTGAGAGGGGTATATAAGTCGTGTTTTGTGTAGAAGAGGGTCCACCCTCTCTTTCTATTCTACTGGTAAGTGTTTTAAGTTTGGTTTAACTTACTATTTTTTATGGCCGTGGACCAAAAAAATCACTCTTTTTGTTAGGTCGATCAAAGCAATTGCCAATTTACTCCCTGTCAGCACGTTTGGACTTGTGGCTGGCAATCTTAATCTCTTCTACTTCGACATATTTCTAGGTTTTCTCATTGAGCTAATATAACGTTGTCAACTAGGTGTTCGTGATCGCATATTTGAAGTGCTTATTGCATACATCTGAAATGAACACCTATATTACCCACTCATCATTTAGCTCACGAACTTCTAAGGTCACTACGTTAAAGTACTTCACGTACTCACTTAAGGTCTTATCAGGGTTTTGCTTAACAGAATTAGATTAAATAAGGTCTTGGCAGTCGTATGACAATTTCCAAAATAGGCAAGAAAGTTTTTACCTCATTGATCAAAGTCTACAATGGAATTGAGGCTAAGGTACCACTATGTACGTGCCAGGCCACGGAATGTTGTGAGGGAAATATGATATTTGTACCACATCTAGGATATCTCTGAGGTTGTAGAATGCTCGAAAGTGGTTAGGTGGTTTGTTGGATTGATTGTTCCATCATACATGTCTGGAGATAGCTTGATCTTCTTAGGATAAGAACTTGTTGTATGGTTAGTGACAGGGGGTTATGCTCGTCACCAGGCCATTCTAGTTGTCTTTGTATGGCTATTCGAGGTTTTTGATCTCTTATTTTAGCACGACAACCTGTTCTGCGAGATCTGGGTTTTGGAAAAGCTATGAAGGCTTGTTCATATGGTCTAAACGCTTAGGCTCAAGCGTATGCTACAGTGGTGTCTAGCAAAAGCTCTATATGGTGCCCTGTCGAGTTTGGTTTTCTACTTGGATGGGTTAGTTTAGGCAATCTACTGGTTATACGGTTGGGCAATCCACAGGTGGTATAGTTGGGTGGTTGGCTTGAGAGTGTATTAGCTAGGCTAACTGCTGTTGGGCTTACTGCATAGCAACTAGCTAGATTGTTATTACTTGGAATTGGGCTTGATATTGGGAGTAATAGTTGGGTTGCACCATGGAAGATGACAGGGCAAATGGGAACATAAGGTTTGTTGGTAACAACGTATAAGCGTACATAGGGTTGAGTAGGCTCGTATGGTTAATAGGAGTTGTATTGCGGTGGTATTGTTGGATATCATGGGTGCATCAAAAGTTTTTACAGATAAAGATACGGGGATGGTTACAGTTAGGTGGTTTATGACTCTTGAGATAGTTGGCTATGGTTTGAGGAGTTTACTCTCATTAGTGAAAGTAGGCCTAGCAAGTTCTTGTAATAGCTAAAGGGTGGTTGTAGTAACCAACAGCTCATAGGCATTGAATTTTGAGGCTATGAGGGCACATACCGAGACCTGACAATTTTTGACATAACACGCGTACAACACGTTTTAATTATCTATAGGTTTTATATAATCGTATTTCATGTCATAAATGTGTAAAACACGCATAACACATATAAGACACGATTAATTAATCGTGTCATAAACGTGTAATCGTGTCATATCTATCTGTTTACATGATTAAGACACGTTTAATTAATCGTGTTGTAAACGTATAATCGTGTCCATCGTATTTGTTAACAAGTTTAATATGTCATAAACGAGTAGACATGTTTAAATTAACAAATTTATATATAAAATACATTAATTTTCAATATAATTATATAATATATATATAGCTTATAAATATTATTTTAAATTTTTAATTAAAAAACTTATTTAATATATAAAACTACTTTAAGTATTTAATTAATATCTATTTTACTTTAATTAATAGCAATAATATAATTGTTAAGATAAAGGTTAATATAACCTTTAGGTGAAAGTAGTTTACTCCCATTAGTGAAAGTAGGCCTAGCAAGTTCTTGTAATAGCTAAAGGGTGGTTGTAGTAACCAACAGTTCATAGACATTGGATTTTGAGGCTATGAGGGCACATACCTAAACCTGATAATTTTTTATGTGACACGCGTACAACACGTTTTAATCATGTATGAATTTTATATAATTGTATTTCATATCATAATCGTGTCGACACATTTATGACACAAAATTTTCGTGTTATAAATGTGTAAAACACTCATAACACATGTAAGACACGATTAATTAATCGTGTTATATCTATCTGTTTACATGATTAAGACACGTTTAATTAGTCGTGTTGTAAACGTATAATCGTGTCCATCGTATTTGTTAACATGTTTAATATATCATAAACGAGTAGACACGTTTAAATTAACAAATTTATATATAAAATACATTAATTTTCAATATAATTATATAATATATATATAGCCTATAAATATTATTTTAAACTTTTAATTAAAAAACTTATTTAATATACAAAACTATTTTAAGTATTTAATTAATATCTATTTTACTTTAGTTATTAGTAATAATATAATTGTTAAGATAAAGGTTAATATAACCAACATGATTTGTTCATGCAATTTTCAATATATTATGATTATAATTTATAAATAATTACTTAAATGTTATATAATATAAATATAAGAATAATATGTCATCACCTTATAAACTAATTAAAGTACAAGTTCAATCTTATTAATTAATAGTAAAATAGGTTTCGTAATTTAAATCTCATATTAAACTATTAAAATGATTATACATTTGTAGTATGCTACTGACTCATTATTATTAGTAGTAAATAGTAAATTAGTAATTGGAAAATAGGAAGTACTAATTAATATTAGTAAGCTACTACATTAATTTTAATAATTTTTTTTATATATTTTAAAACTATGGCTCTTAATTGTGTGAATTGTGATTTGTAATTTGTAATTTGTGAAGAAATAATTAGAAAGTAAAATAGTTTGAAAACAGAGAAAAAATGAAGTTGATTGGTAGATTAGTTGACAATATTCGTGTTAATTCGTGTCTTAATCGTGTTTCGTGTAATTCGTGTCTTAATCATGTTTTTGTGTTATTCATATTTATCATGTTATTCGTGTTGCAATCATGTCGTGTCGTGTTAGATATAAACAGATCAATTTTAATCATATCATAATCGTATCGTGTCGCCTGTAACACGAATATAAACCGTGTTGTGTTCGTGTTTCAAGGTTTGACATGATTAATTAATCGTGTCGCGTTCGTGTATCAGGTAATCGTGTTGTGTCAATAATGAGACACGACGCGAAACACAGCATGATGACACAAATTACCAAGTCTACACGTACCTATGAATAAGAATGGAAGCCTTAAGGAGAGGAAGGATTGGCATTGAGCAAGAAGTTATAGCTGCGAGGCTGGTGAAGGTTTGGTTGCCATATTTGGTAGTGGGGAAGTTTGTAGTGGTTTGTGGGACAACAGCACCAGTAGGTTTGTCATGTTAAGGATGAGACACGACACGATGACATGAATTACCAGGTCTACACGTACCTATGAATAGGAGTGTAAGCCTTGAGGAGAAGAAGCATTGGCATTGAGCAAGAAGTTATGGCTGCGAGGCTAGTGAAGGTTTGGTTGCCATATTTGGTAGTAGGGAAGTTTGTAGTGGTTTGTGG
>JBBYHM010000019.1:20799269-20824405 GCA_038381775.1 Adansonia rubrostipa | reverse complement strand
CGTTATCTTTCTCTATTATCTTCAAATCTTTTGTTCTAGCTATTTCCTATCATCTCCATCCTGCATCAATTTGGTATCAGAGCCATTATAGAAACTTATTTTGAAGAAAAAGATCTAGAACTACCAGATCCAATTTATGATGAATATAATGACGATGAGGAGTACATAGATCTATACCTTGCACAAGGGCAATCCTTGATGATTAGAAGGGTGATGAGTACCACTAGCCAAGATGATAAAGAGGATTTCAAGAATGAAGCCAGTAAGGTCACAAATAAATTTGGCAGTGATGAGAACTTTAAAGAACAATAATTCAAGAGTTGCTGGAAGAATTTGCTTTGTCAGTTAGTGGCAGTTTGCCACAGAGGTTACCACCTATAAGAAGCATTCAACACGCTATGGATTTGGTGCTTGGAGCATCTTTACCGAATTTTTTAGCATATCAAATGCTACCCGTTCAACGGCTAGAAATTCAAAAATAGGTTTAGGATTTAATAAGGAAAGGATTGGTACACTAAAGCAAAAGTCCATGTGCTTACCCAGCTCTACTAGCTCCCAAAAAGGATGGATCTTGGCGGATGTGTGTTGATAGCCAAACTATAAACAAGATTACGATCAAGTATCGATTTCCCATTCCTCGATTGGAGGACATGCTCGATCAATTGGCTGGGTCCAAGGTATTTTCTAAAATTGATTTAAGAAGTGGATATCATCAAATCGGATTGAGAGAGGGAGATGAATGGAAGACTGCTTTTAAGGCTCCTGAAGGCTTGTATGAATGGTTAGTAATGCCTTTCGGCCTATCTAATGCTTCTAGAACATTCATGCGAGCCATAACTGAGGTACTTAAACCCTTCTTACAATCTTTTGTTGTTGTGTTTTTTGATGATATTCTAGTTTATAGTCCGACTAAGGAAAAGCATTTACAGAATTTACAGTAAGTTTTGGAGGTGTTGCAAAAGGAGAAGCTCTATGTGAATTTAAAGAAGTGCTCATTTTTGCAAACTAAGGTTGTGTTTCTAGGGTTCATTGTTTCTGAAGAAGGGCTGAAACCAAATCCTGAAAAGATTCAGGCAAGGATTGGACAACACCACAGTCTTTCAAAGAAGTTAGAAGTTTCCATGGGTTAGCTTCATTTTATAAGAGATTTATAAAAAATTTCAGTACTATTGTGAGTCCTATTACTGAAATTTTGAATAGTGATAGTTTCAAGTAGACAAATTCTGCTCAAAAGGCTTTTGAACACATCAAGGTACTCGTGATCGAAGCAACTATTCTAGCATTACTAGATTTTAGTAAACTTTTTGTTGTATATGTGATGCTTCTCAAAATGGTATTAGGGGTGTTCTTAGTCAAGAGGGAGGCCTTTGGAATATTTTAGTGAAAAATTATCCGATGCTAAACGCAGGTACTCTACTTATGATTTAGAGTTCTATCCTTTGGTTAGAGCGATCCAACACTGGCAGCATTATTTGGCTTATAAGGAATTTGTTGTTTATACAGACCATCAAGCATTGAAGTATTTAAGCTCTCAAAAGAAACTCAATGGTGGTCATGTTGGATGGAGTTCATTTTTGGATGCGTTTAATTTCTTTTTGAAGTATAAAACTAGAGAAACAAATGTGATTGCAGATGCCTTGAGTAGGCGAACCTTGATTCTAGCCGTAATTAGTTCTCAAGTTATTGGATTTGAGGAGTTAAAAAACCAATATCAAACAGATCCCTATTTCAGTCAGGTGGTGAAAGATTTACAAGGACCAAAAGTAGTAGATAAGCTGCTATACAGATTGCATGAAGGATATCTATTCAAGGGTAATCAACTATGCGTTCCCAAGGGATCATTCCGAGAACAAATCAAAAGAGAGCTTCATGGGAATGGATTGGATGGACATGTTGGCCAAGACAAAACAATGGCTTTGGTCACAGATCGCTATTTTTGGCCTTATATGTTCAAGGATGTTAGTAGGTTTGAAGGTAATGCGCTGTTTGTCAATTTGGTAAAGGAAGTTCTCAAAATACAAGGCTGTATACTCCATTACCAGAACCAAATTCACCTTGGATTCATTTGAGTATGGATTTTGTGTTGGGTTTACCGAAGACTTCAAAGGGGCATGACTCTATCTTTGCAGTCGTAGATAGATTCTCTAAGATGGCCCACTTTATTCCCTGTTCTAAAACAGCAGATGCCTTTCATATTGCTGATTTATTTTTCAAGGAAGTAGTACGTTTGCACGGAGTTCTAACGTCTATTGTTTTTGATAGAGACGTTAAGTTTTTGGGGCATTTTTGGAAGACTTTGTGGCATAACATGGGGATAGATTTGAAGTATTCTAGCATATGTCATCCTCAAACGGATGGTCAGACGGAAGCTGTTAATCATAATTTGGGAAACTTGCTAAGGTTTTTGGTTTGAAATCATGTGAAGGCTTGGGATTCAATTATTTCGCAAGCTGAGTTCGCTTACAGCAACTCAGCTAATCGAACTATTAAAAAGACACCTTTTGAGGTTCCTTATGGCCTTAAACCCCAACGTGTGCTTGATTTGGTGCCTTTGCCCCAAGAAGCTAGGGTGAGTAATGACGGGGAAGCTTTTGCTGAACATATTCGCAGCATGCATAAGGAAGTTCAAGATGCGTTAAAAGCTAGCAATGCAACATATGCTAATACAGCTAATCAACATAGACGTTTTAAGGAACTCAAACAAGGAGATTTGGTGTTGGTCTACTTGAGGAAAGAAAGGTTTCCGAACGGTGCCTATCATAAGTTGAAGTCTAAGAAATTTGGGCCATGTAAAGTGCTTAAAAAGTTAGGTCCGAATGCCTATTTATTGGAGTTGCCTACTAACTTGCAGATCAATCCTATTTTTAATGTCTCAGATTTGTACGAATTTGAGGGATTTAATGAGAAAGAACCAAATACAGTTGCTGAACAAGTTGGCCAGCTTCCTACCAAGAAAGATGACATCATCCAAGAAGTTCTCGATGTCAAGGAAATGACATCTAGGAGAGTAAATATTTATCGAAGGTACTTAATTAAATGGCTGGGAAAACCAGCTTGTGCAAGTACCTAGATTTCGGAGGAAGAATTAAGGAAAGTTGATCCAGAAATGTGCGAAGAAGCTATTAAAGTCTTTTCTAAAGATATTACCAATCTTTCAACCAGGGGAGAATGATGCAGGAGCATTAACAATTAAGAGTTCTATTTCATTTTAAATTCTGTTGAAATAAAGAAATCCATTTACATCTATGTTTAGGATTCTAGTTTAATTAGATTATTGTTTAGAATTAGAGTTTTAGTTTGGATAAGTTTTATGAATAAGCTTAATTAGTATTCTACTAGGAATATTAAATCTAGTAGGAGTAGGAGTTCTAGCCTATATATATGCATCTAGGGAGTCGCTACAAAGTATTCGATTATTATTTTATTATTCTATCAAAAAGGTTTTTTTTCTAAACATAAATATCTCTACAGCGTTATCGTTCTCTACTATTTTCAATTCTTTTGTGTTCTAGCTATTTCCTATCATCTCCACCCCGCATCATAATTTCATTTTAATAAACAATATCTCAATCCTAGGGCTACCTTGGAGCATCAAAATCTCATATGAAATTAAAATCCCAAACTTGCAAACATAAGCAACATCCAAACTTTGTGATATCTGTTGAGAGAGAAAGAGTATTCAAATGTAAACAAGAGCCTCTGCCTTGCAGAAATCCTACATTCAATAAACATTCACGCATTTCCAACCCAACAGATGACATAACTCCTACTTAAATGGGAAAGCATCCAGGAAATATGTAATGTATACCATATATATTGACAAATTAAATCAACATTAGCTCATTTTGTCTCCTCCAACAATGCATGTCTAGAAAACACAGGTTAATAATAGTCTCACTTGAACAAAAGAAAAAAAATGTCTGCCAACACTCACCTTGCTCTCCTGTATAAGATTTCCCAAAATTACGTCCATAAGCCGGTGAGATACTTCCTCGTTTAGAATATGAGTCATTATAGACAAAATATCATCGATTAAACTCTGTTGATGGTGATCTCTGGGAAGAAAAAAAATAATGCTTCATTATCACAGCATATACAAAATGGCAATTGAAAACAATAAGAATAATGATGCAATAAACAAAGGTGTTGGAAGAAAACTATGGCAATTATCTAATGATCATTGAGTGAAAAGCCTGACATATTGTTGAGGCAATAAAAGCTCCTCAGAATACAATGATTGCATTGAAAGTAAAACAATTTCATAGGTAAAACTTTCCGCTGTCATTCAACTAGGAGAAGATAAAGATGTTAAATTCAAAGCTACAGTAAATCTAATGGAGGCTTTCAGATCAGAAATAAGTTACTAAAATCGGCATAGTGAGTAGCACGTGAAAAAGTTAACAATTTCACATGAGAGGCAAGAACAACGAGAATTTTATCAAGCATATTTATCATGAATTAAATGATTAGCAGGAAAATTGTAACATTTTCCCAACTTTAGTAATAGTGAGTCTTAATTTAGAGACACATAAAACCTGATAGAATTAAAAATGCAAGGCCCTTTTAGGTTAATCTTGTATGAAAAAGGTCATACGGAAAGGACTAAGTTAATTTAAGGCATAATTGTACGATGTAAAATTCAAAGCCACAAAAAATTTAATTGACTCTCTCAGGTCAAAAATAAGTTACTGAAATCTAAGTAGCGAGTGGTACATGAAAATTTTAACAGTTTAACTTGAGAGGCAAGAACAATGAGAATTTTATCAAGCATGTTTATCAAGAATTAAATGATTAGTAGGAAAAACAGTAACATTTTCTCAACTTTAGCTAAAGTAAGTTTCAATCCACAAATACATAGAACCTGATAGATTAAAAAAAGCATAGCTATTTTAGGTTAATCTTGTATGAAAAGGGTTACAGAAAAGAACGATTAAGTTAATCTAAGGCACAGTATCATATAATTGGTTGAGTTAAAAGGAAAATAACATAATACTAACAAATATATACACAGGAAATAAAGAGAGAAAGGAACCAGACCTCACAACTGAGAAAAAAATGTTAAACATTTCAAGAATCAAATCATTGCAGTCAATATCCAGCATTATCACACAACATTTACATCGAGCAACAGTCTCCAATATTTTAACCCTCCTTGAGTAGAATGCACTTGTAGTATCAGCCAGCTCCTTGAATATACTGAGAATGAGTTTAAAAATGTCCTGAAATGAAAGAGTTCAGAAACTTGAATGATAAACAGGAGCAAAAGGAAAAAGGTGTACAACAGTAACCGTATGAATTCAAACCCAAAAAAATGTTACCCTAAGATATTTATCTGCAAAAGGCGGTTGAGGAGCAAGTATCCGAAAAAATTCGCTGACACAAATGGCCACCAAAAGTCTAACATCTTTATCACTGTGGTTAGATAGACTGTGCTTAACAATAGATTTTCTCAAGGGCTTCGTAGCAGCCTCTAATTTTCCCAACACTTGCGCCTTTGTGGCAACTTCAACAACCGAAGGCTGCTCTATTTGTGACAATACACTCACAACTTGCTGCAAAGAGAATTACAACCACAGGGTGGACCAAACATAAGTTTTTCCCTCAATAAAATCAAATTCTATCAGAGAAGCTCTCAGGAAACTGCTTAATTACGAAATTAAAAAAATAATAACTATTGTTAAATTTAATCTAGCAAAGCATAATCTAAGACGCTGTACCTATACCATTATATACAAAACATATTTAATAGAATGTCAAAACACATTTCAGATTTGCATAATATACGCTAATTGTTCTAATTCTTTCCCATTACGACGACATTTGACTCTAATTTAAATTTCGAAGTAAACCCATGTTCATAAGCAAAAAAAAACTTAATCAACTGCATAAAATGATAAAAAAATTGTTTATAAGAATATTAGTATCAAATTATTCGCTGCGAAACACTCCATAATCAGTAGTATTCAACGGTCCTAGCGAATTTTTTGAGAAAATTTGCTTTTCTTTTCTCCAAAAAGAGAAGAAGAAGAAGAAGAAGAAGAAGAAGAAGAAATTTGTGCTTACACGAAGAGATTTGACGAGGACATCTTTGTTAGGGCGACCGAGTTGGGTGAGTTTGGTGCCGATTCGAGAGATAAGTTGCAACGTGGACTCATCCATTTAGCGCGGAATATTACTGAGAGAGGGTTGATTGGAAAGAAATAAAGAAAAAAGTTAGCAGTGGCATGAAGGAGTGAGTGAGGGTTTTGAGTGTTTCTTTTCTTGGGGGGGGGGGGGTGGGGCGGTGGTAAAAGGAAAAAAAATTTGGAGGGAGAGAATTGAAGAAACGTGAGAGGGATGCCCCGGTTTAAACGGGGAGAATCCCGCCTTCTGATGCGCGTGGAATGACGCGCTAAGCGGAGGTGATGGTAAGATCCGACGGCATTGAATGTGCGAATGATTTTTAAAATCTAATTACACTGAATTTCAATTATTCACAAATTAAGTAAAATTGAACCTTAAACAAAAAAATAATAATAATAATAATTTTTATTTACAAAATTCGAAATCAAAATTTTATTTAAATGTGCGAATGACTTTCGTTTTATCTTTTAAACCCTGTGACTTACTGTGAAAGCGACGTTAGTGCCAGCCGAGGTCCTATGCCTGTTTCATGAAACGCATCGTTCCTCGTTTTATATGAGAGTAAACTTGAAAGTAAAGCTATTGTTTTAGCAAAAATTACTTGACTTCTGTGCTTTAAAATTTTTTTTGATTTTATTTCGTTTAAAATATACTTAAAATTATTTAAATTTTACATAAAATATATATTTTGTATTTATCACTTTAAATGAGCATTAAGATTTTTAGAAGTAAAACCGATATTTTATATAATTTTTTAATAACGTTACACATTTTGAACATAATAAAACCACGGTATTAAACAAATTATTAGGTAAGTAACAATTTTGAATCTTACCCTCTATATAAATATAAAAATTAAAACTTTTAATAAAAGGTATATTAAAATAATTATTTATGTGAACAATTTAACTTTTTAATATATATAATGTTTTAAAAAATCTTTCCGTGTTTTTAATTAATATCCTTGATGTCATATATATTTTTAATTTAAGAAATAATTATTTGATTATATTAATTGTAATTATTCACTTTTAGATAATGAATATTCTTGTTTTTAATAAATGAATTACTATTCAAATTACCTTGAATCACTCTCATTGGATTTAAGTTTTAATTAAATTAACCCCTTAAAATTAAATTATTTCTCCTTTCTTTCTCTTTTTAACAAGGAAAGATTTTTTTTATTCAATTGTGAATAAATATTAAAATTTTTGGTAATTCCATTTTCATTGTGTTTATTTTAGGAGTGTTTGACAAAATATTAAATCAATATTATTATACTAATTTGAATATATTTTATGTAATTACTCCAAGTTTTATTATTAACCAACCAACTAATTATTATTTAAATTTAGATTTTAGCTTATCCCTATAAATAATATGTTCTCAATAAGGCACTACGCTATAAACTTAAGAGGATTGTCATAGCCTTCCTTTAACTTTTCCCTAACTATCATATTCTTATGACTCAAAAACTCTATCACCATTATAAAACAGGGGGAATGCAGCCTAAAATGACTTATTTTATATAGAAGCATTCGAATGTCTCTAATTATGGTTGAAACAGCAATTGAAAAGAGGTGGCCAAGATTAAGAGGAATATGAGTGCTGGTAGCTCGAGTATGGCGCCACAATGGGGCTGATTATGGAATCCAAATGCCACCTAAAATGGGACTGTAACAGGGCCTAAAATATGGGAAAAGTACACGTTTTAAAGTCCCTAAGGCAAAGGATTAAGGGTGTCCTCGAGTGGCCTTACCCAATCATTCGAATGTATGCATCTGACTTAAAAGGTATATTTCTTGATTGGAAATTTGAATTGGAGCATAATGAGGTCCCACGGTTGGAATAGAGGAAAATGTCAGATGAATCATTCGTCCAATTGGTCTGGGATGGCCACCACGAAATAGTTAAAACTTAGAATCGTCACCGATCATTTTGAGCTAAGCATGACTAGACACCTATTAAAACCAATATTTTCGGGTTACGAAACTCGAAATACTAATTTTTATGCTCTGTGCATACTAGAGTTCGTTTAAAAAGGGCTCGAGAATCGATCAAGCATGGGAAAGGATTAGCACATTCACGACGCCCTAAATCAATAACATTTAGCCATAAATTATCTCGATTTTGGTTTTCTCATTTTTTATAAATAGTCGTTATTCATACGCAATCCCTTTCTTATGATGCAATTTTTAGAAATATTAAATCTGGGTTTTCTATAATAAAATTATATCTTTCTATGCCTAGGAAATAGGAGAAACATAGAGGTTTTGATAAAATAGTTTATGGATTAATTTTAAAAAAGGATATTCTACGTTCAGCACTAGAGAGATATTGACATAGACTATCGCTTCAGATTTTATGAAATTTAATTTTTTAAAGCATGGTTGCAGAATTATCATCAAGAAAGGAACGTGTTAATAAAGCATAGAGAAATATAATAAATATTGATGGAAAAATAAAACACGTAAAATGAAGAAAAAGAGGGACAGTTGGTAAATAACAATTTGAAGAGCATTTGGACTTATTGGTTCATTAGGCATAGAAACTGAGGTTTTAATTCTGGGAAAGAGAGAGAAAATCATATCTTTAGATGAAATCTTGAAAAATGAGGTTGGAATATCCTCTAGAGTAATGGGGTTGAGTATCCCTGTAGATTTTAGGCAATTTTTTAAAATTAGAATGTTTGTATATTTTTGTTGAAAATGTAGATTTAAAATTACAATTGATAATTTAGATAAAAGATAAATTAATTTTAAAAAGTGTTTGGACCTGGATCCGAGCCTAGTGAAAACCATATTATGACACTTGACTACAACAAGGAATTAATCGAGCTCATTTCAAGGCATTCGAATGCCTCAAATAAGTGATTTCGGAAAAATTCATTAATTTTGATAAATATTGAAAACAAGGGGTAGCATTGTTCCTGAATTTATTTAGGATTTATCCTAAGGTTTCTAGTGGAAAACGAGAT
The DNA here is from genome assembly GCA_038381775.1 of Adansonia rubrostipa. NCBI lineage: Eukaryota > Viridiplantae > Streptophyta > Magnoliopsida > Malvales > Malvaceae > Adansonia > Adansonia rubrostipa. Next base: position 20,815,305 of record JBBYHM010000019.1, on the reverse strand, counting down.
ATTGTTGAAAGTATAACTCAACAAGGATTTATACAAAGTACTACAAAAATCCTAGAAAATCACTTTCTAGGTGGAATTAATTTTTTAATTCACACATGATTCAGCACTGACAACACATGAAGAGAAAGGGTGTAGTGAACTTTTGAAAAATCAATTTAGAATCATTCAAAATCATTAAATCCCAAACAATACCTTTTCAAAATTGAAATTTCATGTAGTTTTTATGAAAAATATTTAAAAAATACAGAAAAATCATAGGCTGAAATGGTGCAAACATAATATGAATCATTGGATTCTAAGGGTTCTAGATAATGAAGGTTCAAAAAATCATAACTCCCACATCCAGAATGATCTAAAGGCAAGCAAGATACTGTTAGAAAGATAATTCGGTGCCTTTCAAGGGAAAAATACCTAAAAATTTCATAAAAATCATTTAGGGTCAAAAAATTTTTCAAGTCGGGATCATTATGCTGACGGTATAAGCAAAGGGGTTTTAGTTTAGGGCTTCCTAAATCGTGCAAAGATTCCAGAGATCCGAATGTCTAGAATTTTGGGTCCATGGTAGTGGGTAATGCACCTCTCAAAGAATGGCTTGATGAATTGCCCTTTATTTATGCCATCGAGTCACAATACAAGGCTTAAAGCAAGGCATCCAAACAAAAATGTTATGAAGCAAAAATTTTTCTTTAAAGCTTAAACGATATTTTATTTTGCCTCATTAGGCCATGAATCCAAACATTTAAACTTGATTTAAACCCAAAATTGGAGGATCAGTTGATGAAAACATTTAGCAAAAGTTAATCCCTATTTATTGAAGTTAATGTTAGCTTAACTTGGGAGCATTTTGAAAAACGAATTTTTACAAACAATCATAGAGGCATTTCAGCAAACATATGATAAACTAAACATAGTAGGAACACCATATATGAATAAGCATCCAAAACAACAACCTTGCTCAACACTTAATCAAACAAAACATGGTAGAAATGCATTAAAATGCATGGCTATGCTCAAAACATGTTAGGATGAACATTTAAACATAGATTGAGCATGTGAAAATGACAAAAACATTGCAAGAATTGCATAAATAGGGACTATTTTAATGTAAAAATGAAATATGGTATTTTTGGTCATCCAAGCAATATCAAGGCATCAAGAAAATCATCAAAATCCTAGTTCTACCACAACCAAGGTCACAAGAATGCATGAAAGTCCTAACAAGATCATGATAACATGGATGGCTCAATATATGATGGAGATCATGGAAATAATAGAAAACAAATGAAGAATGGATAGAAAATATACCCAATAAACTTTAATCCTAGCTTTGCCTTTGAGCAGAAAATAACTCCAACTTTGAGCTCGCTTTCTTCTCTTTCTTCACTATTGATTAGCAAGAAGGGAATGAAAAAGAAAGAGCTTAGGGGTTGTAGTATTAATTGAGGGGAGATTGGAAGGTAGAAATAAAGGAAATGGAAGGTTTTGAAGGGTTTTAGGAGAGGTGAAGAGGGAGTTACAGGAATAATGTTTAGGCTAAGTGTGGACTGTATGGAAGGCCAATGTGATAGTGGAGTAAATATCCTTTGGCTGAGTATGAAAATCACATTTATACAGCGATTGATTTCAACCACCAAATGGCCTAGTAATATAGGCATTTGGGACATTTGGAATGTACAACTTAATGAGTCATGGTATTAGGAGCTAAGCTTTCAACCTCTCATTAGTCGTTGTACCATTCTTGTAACTAAAGAATATCATGCATGGGTTGAGCAAATAAGCAATGTCTAGTTACCCTTAAATAGATCAAATTATAACATGAAATACCTTACGTCAATTTTAATAAACCCTTTAAAAATGCATCAATCTAATGCTTTAGGCTCAAAAATGAATCCACATGATATGGATGAGGCTACATCTGATGTTAGACGATTTTTGGAGCCAAAATCATGGCCAAATTTGAGTTTTGATCCAATAGAACTAAAGATGAAAAATGTCTCAAATTGGGCCAAAAAGCAAAATATATCAATAAAAACCTAGAATGTATTAATACAATGAAGATTGTATTGATACATAGCAGGATGTATCGATACAATTACTTGTGTATTAATACATTTCGGCTAAAAATCACGATTTTAGCTATGACATAAGCCTGATCAATAAAAATATCTTATGTATTGATACATTAACTTATATATCGATTCGTTGCCCTTTTTTATTGATACAAACAGTGGAATTTTGAATTTTTATAAAATGAAGGCCTCGTTTCAAGACACATAGGCTATGTATCGATAGATGTATGTAAAAATGTGGATTTTTCATACCTTTGACTCATCGAACACCTCACCTTATTCAGGAGTGGTGGGAAACTAATCCATGCTCATCCGAATGACTTCAATATTGCCCTGAATGATGACCTTTGATGCTTAGGATGTTGGCTCAAACAAAGTGGGGTGTTGAAAAGGACATCTGAAGGTCTCATATTCAGTTGAAAGTAGGGATAACGATAAAGGAATATATATGGTGAATGGCAAAAGAGCCTAAAACTATTATTATCCTAGGCTAAAACTAAAACCTTTAGAAGTTGTGAGTAATGGCATTTGAAGGCCATTTTCAAGCTTTTAATTGAGTGGCTAGCAGTCCTAAAATGAGCTAAATTAATTATTAAAATAACATCCTAAAAATGGATAAATCGTAAGTCCTACGATCGGGGCAAAGGCAGTAAATGACACTTGAAATGGAGCTTCAAGAATTGAGGTCAAAAGGGGCCATGAATCATGGCATCTGAATGCCATGATTCATGAATTTTAATTTGTTATCATTTTTTCATGGAATTTCCAATTAGGGTTTTTATGCACCTTGATTGCATTTGTTTCTTTACTTTCAGGATTATGTTTACTTGCAAATTTAGAATGTAATTTTGTTTTTACATAATTAATTTTATAATTTGCTAATTTAGTTACATAAAATTTAATTTGGTTGGAATTAAATTCCTTTGTAACTAATCTAGTTTCTTCCTAACCAATTTCATCGAGTTGGCCAACAATGACACATGATCATTATGCCACCTAAACTACCATAATCATGACAAAAGGGATGGTGGCTTGTAAGAAAGGATGATAAGGGAATGGGCTTATGACACAACAATCATCATTTTCCAACCTAACACGTTAACAACATATCAAATAAATAAAAAAAATGAAAAAAGCAATGGAAAAAAGGCATGGAATTTCGACCAAGGAGGATGAAAATCCTCCTTGGCCGAATCATCCTCCTCTATAAATGGGGGAAGATGTTTTCTTCAAGATTTTTTTTTTTTAGTTTTAGGGGGCAAAAAAAAAGAAAACAAAAAAAAAGAAAAAGAAAGTAAAAAAGAAAAAAAAGAATTTAACTTATTTCAAAACTTGCAAGATAGTTTCTTCTTGAAAATTCATGTTGTTTATGTCATCTTCTATTTTTATTCATTTTCATTTTCATCTTCTTGAATTCTTGATGGTAGTTCCATGATCCTTGCTTATTAAGGCGATTAAGCTTAAGTTATGGCATATTTTACGCTTTAAAAGCTAAGCTTGGAACCATAACTATTCTTTTTTGTTGCTGTTTAAATTTCATTAAAACTATATTTTCAAAGTTTAAATGCTTTAAATCAAGTTCATATGAGTTAAAATAAATTTTAATGTTGATTGACTTCATGAATCATACATGGTTGTATTTGGCAATTTTTTGTTTTTAGTTTTACATCTAGTTTGTGATTTCTCTTAGATATTCATATCCTGAGAATTTTTGTTGTGTGCTGAGCTTGGTAATATTCTAGGATGATCTTAACATGCATTTAGGTTTAGTTTCATGAAAAGTGAATCTTTTGTGGTTATTTTGTTAAGTAGTTGGAATTTTAGAGGTTAAATGTTTTTTTCTTTAATTTTTTGAGGCCATTTAAGGGCTGTAGTGGTTCATGGCAGCATTGGCAGGGGCTGTTTCACAATTTTCCATTTTTTCAAACCCATTTATGAGTGTTTCCTAGCTTGGTTGAAATTTATAAGGGTAAAAAATGAAAATTTTCATTTTTAGGCTATTTAGGGGTGTTTCTTGTTTGGTCAAACCCTTAACAAACATTTTATAATTTTTTAAATTTTGCAAAAAATATTTAGGTACTGCTTAGATGATGGAAATTTTTAATTTTTCGCATTTTGTGGCATTTAACAATTTTAAAAAAATTGAAGGACTTAGCTACAAATATCATAAATTTTTTTTGTGGCCACAGGTGTTGGTCAGATGGTCTTAAAGTCTTTAGGTGAATTTCACATGTATTTTGGATGTGTTTTAATGTGTGTTATGCATTTTAAATCATTTAGGGACCAATTTATAATTTTAGGAAAGTTTAGGGACCATTAGGGAAATCTAGCATTTTTAGGTCAAAATGGTTGTCTCTAGCATGAAATCATCCACTTAGATTATTTTTAATATTTTTAACATTCCATTGGTCATCTAGTGGGTGCTAAAAATATTAAAACTTTTCGTATTCTTTCGGTTCTCCATCAAGATACAAAATACAATTTTTGAAAATTTAAGGGCTTAATGGCATTTTTGCATTTTATGTTACTTTAAAAATCTAAATTACCCATTTAAGGTATTTTGGGCCAAAACTTTTTTTTTAGCATTTTAGTCAATTTAGGACTAATATTTAATCTTAAAAAATTTAGGGACCCATTAGCAATTTTTGTACTTTAGGTCATTTTTGTCTTCTAAATTACCCATTTAGAGTAAAAATCATCATCAATTGTCCTTTCATGTTCTTTAGCGATGCCATGATACTTTATTTTTGTAATTTTCCTAGAATTGAGTCCTAGGTAGTCATCGGGACGCTTTTATGCCAAAGATATACATTTAGGATAGGTTCACCTTTTTATATTCCTTTTCATGCCCTTTAGGGTTGTCGAGATACTTTCACGTCGAAGGTACACCCTAGGGGCATTTTGGTAATTTCACTTGAGCTAAGTCCTAGGTATTCATCAGGATATTTTTATGCCAAAGATGTTCATCTAGGATGGGTTCACCTTTTTATAATCCTTTTCATGTCCTTTAAGGCTGCCGAGAAACTTTACCATTGAAGGTACACCCTAGAGGTATTTTGGTAATTTTTCTAGAATCGAGTCCTAGGTAGTCATCGAGATGTTTTTATGCCAAAGATATGCATTTAGGCTAGGTTCACCTTTCTATGATCGTTTTCGAGTCCGTTAGGGTTACCGGGATACTTGCACGTCAAAGGTACACCTTAGGGGCATTTTGGTAATTTCTCTCGAGTCAAGTCCTAGGTAGTCATTGAGATGCTTTTATACCAAAGATGTACATTTAGGATAGGTTCATCTTTTTATAATCCTTTTTATGTCCTCTAGGGTTGCCGGGATACTTTCACGTTGAAGATATAACCTAAGGGCATTTGGGTAATTTTGTGTTGGAACCAAGTTTTATGTGATTACTAGGATACTTTCATGTCAAAGGTACACAGTAGGAATAGGTTTGTCATGTTAGATTGTTATTGGGTTTTAGAGTGTTCTATAGATACTTTCAATAAAATACAAAATTTTCTTTTTAGAAAATTAAGGCAATGTCTCCAAGTTAGAATAATACATAGAATTTCTCCCAAAATATGAGAGAGATTCTACGAATTATTTTAATAACAAGATATTCTTTTCAAAATGAAAATCAGAATTTAAAGATAATAAAACCTTTCCCATTCCTCTAGCCCTCTACCGGGGTACAAAAGATATTTTAATTTTTAAAACCTTTTGTGTTTCTTTGGTTTTCCGTTGGGATACAAAAGAGAATAATAAAAAGCTTTTGTGTTCCACTGATCCTACGATGAAGTGTGTAAGAGATTTTGATTTTCAAAATTTTTAAAAACCTGATTTTTCTAACATAGAATAATAATTTTTTTTTATAAATAACTATTTTGGGAATTTATAATTAAATGCCATATGTTGAAACCAAATAAAAATTAAAATTCAAGTTGACATGTAATTAATAAGGTACCGATTTTTAGGCATCATGAGAGAATCGATCCTTACCTATGATTGTAACCGACTCCTAGACCCTTTTATATGATCTTTGGTATGATCGCAGGCCTCGGAGTTAGTATTCTAGGGATTCATAACCCTCAAAATACGAACTCTGATAGGTGACCAATCTGACCTAGCCCAAATAGATTGGTTGCGACCCCAAATAAATAGTCATTTGATAATGACTATTTAGGGTTAAGTTGAGTGAACGATTTATCTCGACCACCCAGTTCTCAAAAATTAAAAAAAAAGTATCGATAATGATATGACCTATAAAAATAAGAGAATATAAAATATTGATAAATTTAACAAATATAGGAGGGAGAGCCATTTAAGTCGGGCCTGATCATAATTTGTATATGAACTAATTTTGCGATACTAGCAAACGCGTAGATTGAAAGTGTTGTGTCGATGAGCGCAATTGCCGCTAAAAAATGTTGCACTGTTGCCAATAAGTGTTGCACTATCGCTAAAGAGTGCTGCTATCGCATCATCACGAACCCTGGCCAAGTTATGCCTGCCGGCTAATAATAATAATAATAACTTTCTGTATATGAAAAATGAAACAATTGAGGTACTTTAAATTCGTCATACTCTTTGTTCTGAGCTTCCTTAAATGCATGCAAAATGATAGAAATCAAAACTTGTAGAGTCAAAAGACCGTCACGCAAATGCAATATTGGCTCAAATATTGCATGCTTAATCAGTCCAATTTTATACACTGAATGCTCAATCAGTCTCTAAGTTAACTGTTATCGGTATACTAAATGGATCATGTTTAGCAAATTTATTGGAGATATAAATTAAATAAACCAAAGAAATTGGGAGTTAAGAGCTAACCTTGAAAGAAATTAAAGATGGAGTAATGTATGTAATGGCCAGTGATTTTGATACCTTGTTTGTCTACCATGCTATAAAAACTGCTAGTTGCAAACTCCATTAGCAACATCCATAGTCTTTGAAGGAATCATAAATGGTTATTGGTGTAGATGAATAAGTTCCTTTCAGTTTTTATTTTAAACAACAAAATTCAAGACTTCAATCCGCCAGAATTTGATATTTGCTGATTTTCGTCCCATAGATCAACCTCTTCCTTATAATTCAAACGAAAAGTTTTCCACTGAGGTTTATTAGTGGACATATATATATGTATACGATGATGATGATGATGATGATGTTATGTTCCACTAACCAAAAGCATATAGCACATGATACATATATACGCTAAATAGGGTTTTCCTTACATTTATATATCATTCACATCGGATTTCTATTACGTCTAAGAAAAAAATAAAAAACTGATTCGAATTATAATGTTTTGTTCCATTTTGGTTCAAGTAGTAATCTGACTTACTAGATTTCGATTCGATTTTTAGTCCATGGATTTAAAAGAAATTATAATTATTCAAATCGAATTTTATTTTTTAATTATTTTTATAATGTAAAAATAAATATTTATTCTCAAAGTAGTAAAAAACTATAAAATACTATAAAAAATACTTTTTAAACTTTTAAAAATTTATAAACCGAATTAATACGAAGCAATGAAATTTAGTTTGTATCGATTCAATTTCAATCCGACTTTAAAAATTCAAAATGCTATAAATTCATCAATAATTTTTTTTCGAAACCGAATTGAACCATTATAATCTAATTAGGATATTTTCTTTGTTTTATATATATATATATATATATATATATTTCTAGAGAGCTGTTCAAATTCAGACATAAATAAAAATAAAATAAACTCCATTATTGGAGCATAAACCATAAAAAGTACCTAGCTAGGAAATTTCCATGTTGGTCGACTCTCGAAGTCTCAACCGAATGGGTTTGGCTGTTTGAGTAATCAAAACGCTGAATTTTTGGTCATAAGAATACCACAAAGTTAATTGTGCCGCACCTAATAATGAACCAACCCACTCGCTACTGCCACTCGACCAAATTTATTTATTTATTTATTTATTTTGTAAAAAACTTAAATGTATATACATATATATATATATATATTTTTATTTAGAAACTCAAATAATAACAAAGCCCCAAATTGCACGACTGAATTTCGTTTAGTACTTAAAAATGTCTTTAAAATTTAAAATCAGTCTAACATGAAAGGGTATATTCATTTATTAACTAGGTTATTTGATGACTAGTCTTACAAAGTAATTAATACTACTCATTATTTTTCTTTAAGTCGAAAATACACGTTTAATTGAATCAAAGACTTAGTTTAAATTGATTTATCCATGTCATTAGCGATTTCAACAAAACTAAAGATCTCAGCATCCGTAAATTTTTTTCCCTTCAATTTTCCTTTAAGCTTTTACTTTTTTGATAAAAATGCATGTTTTATTTATTTTTATGAAAGAAATCATAGTTTAAAAATAAAAAATTATTTTTAAATATTAAAATTTAAATTTTAAATTTATTGGATCCTATTTGAATTTTAAGTTCAACGTGTGTTTAATAGGTTGTTTTTTATTGAACTATGAAAAGCTCAAGGAACGAAAGGATTTCATCATTGACTCGATCGAGTGCCAAACTTGTTTTGAAATTTTGGAGTCTTCGATCAATAATAACTAGGCCACCCATTTCCGACTTGAAGGCCACGATTCAAAGGACAATATGCCACTAAATTCAATGAACATATGTAATAGAAGTTGGCAAGTTTTTAATGAATTATTATAAGCAAGCTGCTAAATTAGGCATAGCAATTATTAAAGGCTTCCCCTTCTTGTAAGTTCCTTTTGCCATAACTTGCAGATTTGTTAGATGTGGTAGCACATAGAAAATTGAAATGCAGATGGCTTTAAAAGCCTGATTTTTCTTTTTAATTTCTTAATTACTAAACCAAATTTACTTATCTGCCTAGTATTTTCATGTGGTTGATACTTCTAAACAATCAGTTTCTTTTATGTAATGTCAAAGTAATAAAAAAAATTCAAAATTTAATTGAATTAATTCATGTAACTATTCTTAAGAAGTGACAATGAATAATTTATAATTTGAATATCGATATTTACCATCGTTTCTTTTATTTCCAAGTTGCAAACTTGCTTATAAAAAAAAGTGAAAAAAAAAAAACCCCTTCAAAGTTGTCTATGATGCAATTTCAAGGGACCCTTTAACTAGAGAAACTTCCATTACAAGAATATAAGCTATTCCATGTGCTCCAATTTGCCCCCGAGAAGGGCTTAGATTGCTGTTGGTCTTGTAGTTGCCTTGATTAACACGTTTTTTAAGCCTAAGCCTATCTTCTTTGGCTCATAAAGAGATACAACACGTTGCAGCTCTGCTCAATGCATGACTTTTATTTAATCACACTGTCTTTCAAACCATAGTCGGTGCCAATCCTACACAACCCATGTGCTTTGCTTATTGATATATTTATGGAAAAAAGAAATTTTGCTTGAAATTTGCTAAACATGGCCGCTTATAAAAAAGTTACTTTTCGTTTCATTGGTATGGTTAAATTTCGCCAATGCAATTGCATTTTCAGTTTTTTTATTTAAATTTAATTATAAAATATATAATATTATACAAATAAAAATAAATTTTTAAATTTAATAAATCAAACCTTGAATAAGTAATTTTTTTTACCATCTGAATTTAGATCTAGACTTGTTCATACATAAAGCGAGATCATAACTTAAAAATTTTAAAATTTTTTTGCGAAGATTTGGGTCGAGCTGATCGAAAAAGCTCATTCATTGTTTACTATAATATTAAATTTATTATTTTATATTAATATTTTTATAATTAAATTTAAATAAAAATATTTTTATTCATAAATAATAATTTAACTAAATCGATTTAATTTACATAAATTTTATCCAAAACTTTATTTGTAGAGATGCCATACAAGTGTACATAACCCTCAAAATGACTAAAAAATTAAATCATGATATAAGACGAGCACCCAACATATCCTTTGTCATATAGTCATGAAATTAATACAAAGCTAATGTTATTTCAACACCGAAAGTAAATATTTAATGCCCAAAACTTTCGTATGGTTTGATCGATGGAACTATACTTTTGTCCATTAAATTTGAGCTAATTAACTTCATTATCATTTAAAAAAAAACTTCTTGAATCGGATCAAATTGTAAATTCAAACAATTTTATATAAAAAAAGCTTACAATGATTTAATTATCAATAATTTCTAATTAATTAAATATTTTAAAATAAGAATATTTGTCATAGAAAATTATCTGTTGCATTAGAATTTTTATATCCCAACAATGACAACATGAATTAATATATTGTCATATACTCATTATAATATATTTTATAAAATAAATAAATTAATATAATAAATTAAAAACAAGTTATTATAATATTTCGACATCATTTGTAAAATTAAAAAACTTGCACGACTAATTTTCAATTTTCCGTATCAATTTCGGAAACTTTCTTCAATGACTTTGTTCATTATTACCTTCGGATTTCTAAAATAGAAAATTTCCATTGATGGCTTGTTATTTAAATGGAGAAAGGAAACAAATAACAAAGAGAATCTAAGTAAGAAATAAACACTTGCTTTAGACACTAAGATCAAATCAAAGCCATAACTTTTTCCTAAAAGAGACAATAAGGAAATGATTTAGAGTTGCTTAAATTTAAATTTCACACTTGTTGTAATATTATTTTATCTTAAAAAAATAATTATATAAATAAAATAAATTAAATTTAGAATATAATATCTATATTATTATAAAATTTTTAATTGAATTTAATATATTAATTCAATTAAAAAATTACATAACAATTAAACTCGAGTTATAATAATAAAATAAATTAGGAAATTTAAATTTCTATTTTAAAAGAATAAATACCCACAAAATAGTCTACTCACTTAAAAAGCTACATTTTATTTTTTTTTTCAATTTCAACTTATTATTTTTAGATATAATATTTTTTAATAAAAAATTATAATGTTTTTGACTTATAAGATGTGTGAGAGTGATAAATTCTAGTATAAAATTTTTAATGCACGTTAACTGAAACTTTAATTTGTATGCCGTAATTATCTCCCACTTTATTACAAACTCCTAAACTAAAACTCCGAAAAGGGGGAAAGAAAAAAACTGGTTTCGTTTTTAATGCTAGGTTTATCCAATGTGAGAACAGTTCTATGATTAGAAAAAATCCGATGATAAGAGATTCCAGTCAACTTGAAAAATCAAAAGAAAGTATATGTATTGAATGGTTCCGATCACCCTATATCCTAGGAAATTTCGAATGCGGGTGACCCCACTGCAATACAAAAGAGAAAAAAAAAAAAGGAAAATGGAAAACATAATTCTATCGCAAAATTGAGAGACGCTTGCAAGTCAAACCTCTTCATATTGGAGAGACGAAAAGAGAGAGATAATGCCACCCTCTCTCACATTTTAAGTTTGATTTAACTCTCTCTTTATTTAATATTTATATAACTTGGCTACCCCTTCAATGCTCCAAAAAATGAAATTTTGAGGTGGGTCTTTTGTTTGCTTTTATTGGTTTTTATTTTTTGGTTCTGGGTTTTGAATTTGGTGATCTGGGTTGTTGTTCTCTTTGTGTATGTGTGTGTTTGTGTGTGTGTGTGTGTGTGAGAGAGAGAGAGAGAGAGAGAGAGAGAGAGTGGTGCAGAGAAATGGAGGACGGGAAATTGTGGCAGTGGGGTGTTTTCAGATCTCTTCTTGCAATTCTTCAGTGGTGGAGTTTTAATGTTACCGTCATTATCATTAACAAATGGATCTTTCAGGTTTGTCTGTAATTTCTCAAACTTGGGGTTTACTTAATTTTCTTATATTTTGATCTAATTCTTTGATTTGTATAGAATTCTGTTTATTTTTGTTATAAACTTTTAATTTTGATGCCTTCTGTTTTCTTTTTCGATTCAGTATTATTGAAAAATTTGTTGGAGTTTGTTGATTGATTCTTGATAATGCTTGCCAGACAAAACTTTTCTGCATTTTTAGTTTTTTAGTTTTTTTTTTTGAAAACTGAAAATTAAAATTCTCATGTGGGCTATTCTTAAGCTCAATAATTTACTAGATAATACATATTATATAAAGTTTTAAATTTAAATATGCTGCCAGGTTTAACTGGTACAATTTGGCTGGTCAATTATATAATATCAACATCCTAGATTCTTTTCCTCTTAATCAATTTTTATTATTTAATTTTGTGGTGTAGTCTAGAGTAACAGCTTGATTATGGAGTTTAAAAAATCTGCATCTTAGAAGAAAGATACAGGAGTCATGGCTAGGCTGTCAGTTTTGTTTGAATTATAGTAATGTTTCTGCAGTTTTCGGTTTTGTCTAGGTGCATAAGAAACAGATCTAGCAATATAAATACAACTTAATTACATATATTATTCCTCATATATTGGAATTATAATGTTTGTTTTGTTTACGAGATACATGTTGATGAGAGGGGGGAAAACAGTTGGGATGGCTTTCCAGCATGCGGCGGGATTAAACATGAACCCTCGACTTGTGGCTTGATGAGTACTGCTTAAAGAATTAACCAAAATTTTGGATGGTTCAATGGAATCTTGGGAAACATGCTAATGATTTCATGTTGCTCTTTCAATTCATTCCGAAGGATTTACTTTTGTCTGAAAATTTCAGATGCTTAAAAACAACCTCGTAACTCTGCTTTTATCCTGATTGATGCTAACTACCAGAATACTTTTGTAACTTAATATGGCCGTAGCCGGGAGTCTAATCCTTTTGATTGCTCTTCAGTCCAAATTTTTTATTTATTTTTGTCTGGGCGACATAACAAATATAGCATTCAATGATCATACAATTGTTAGAATGGATATTGGTTTCTTAGATTGGAGTTGGTTGATCGAAGGTCTGACTGAGTGTATAACATTGTTTTTCCCCAGAAATTGGATTTCAAATTTCCTCTCTCCATATCCTGTGTTCACTTCATATGCTCATCAATTGGAGCTTATCTGGTAATCAAAGTGCTAAAGCTTAAACCTCTAATAGTGGTTGATCCTGATGATCGCTGGAAAAGGATATTTCCCATGTCTTTTGTGTTCTGTATCAACATAGTGTTGGGAAATGTCAGCTTACGCTACATCCCAGTTTCTTTTATGCAGACTATAAAGTCATTCACTCCTGCAACCACAGGTGAGATTTAGAAAATATATGTGTAATCTTCATTTTTCTGTGCCTTATCTTGATATAACTTATGACTGCATATGATCATCACATTTGATCTCTATACATTTTGACAGTTGTTTTGCAGTGGCTAGTTTGGAGAAAGTACTTTGACTGGCGAATTTGGGCCTCTTTGGTTCCTATTGTTGGAGGAATTCTGCTCACGTCTATTACGGAACTTAGTTTTAATATGTTCGGGTTTTGTGCTGCCTTATTTGGATGTTTAGCTACTTCTACAAAGACTATCCTTGCAGAATCTCTGCTGCATGGATACAAGTTTGACAGGTAGCAATGTTACTCTTGAGATTGTTTTTTGTCACGTTGGCCATCTTTTTTTACATTTTGGAAAAGGATAAAATAGAAGACAACTGGATTGAAGCTAAGCACATCTTCAGTGTTTAAATTATTTTATGACAGCCATAGAATATCTTGAAATTTATCGCAAAAATTTAGTCAATTCTGCATTTAAGTGATTTCAATATCGGCAACCATATAATTTTACTGTAGTTGCTAGTCATCCTTTCTTCTGCATTTTACATGAGCATATGCTATTTTTTCATTTAGTTGTACTATTTTGGCAAACAAATAGAACGCCTGCTATTACTTTGGCCATCACAACCTCAATAGCCTGGATTTTTGCTTTGGGGGAAGGGTTTTTTCTTTTTTTTTTTTTTTTTGACTTTCAGACTTCTGGTCGATTGTCCACACAAGCCTCTGTCTCGCCAGATTGATCTATTGACCAGGAAATGTTTGGTTGACGAAGAATTACTGCCACTACTTTATAACAATCTAGTAAAACTCTGCGAACTGTTATATAGTCTAAGTATTGAACATGTGAGTCCCAATAACTTAAAATCATTTAATTATGTAGGCATTCTTCATTAGACTGGTTCTGGTTATTAAACAGAGCCAAGTTCAACATGAGCTTCCTTCCTTTTTAGAATAAAGACCGAGAACGAATTCCTTCTATGTTTTTTCCCTTCCCGGCTTTGATTATTTCCTAGCTGATGTGGAGTATGTGATTTCTCTAGTACTTTGTAGTGACCTTTTTCCTTTTTTTTCCCCCTGAGCAACTGATGCTAAATGAGCAGAGTCATACCTGGTTATTTTTTAAAATTTATTTTATATCTTTAAGAATTATGATATGCTGCTTGGTTCTATATTTGTGAAGTTTTTGGTCCTGCGTATTAATTTACAGGTTTTCTAATCTTGTTCCACTATACTTTTTTGGTGCATAATCTTATAGCATAAATACCGTTTACTACATGGCACCTTTTGCAACCATGATCTTGGGAGTCCCAGCACTGTTACTTGAAGGTAATGGGGTTATAGATTGGTTTCATACCCACCCCTCCCCGTGGGCAGCCCTCATCATTATTTTCAGCTCAGGAGTTTTGGCTTTCTGTCTTAACTTCTCCATTTTTTACGTGATTCACTCAACTACTGCCGTCACTTTTAATGTTGCTGGGAACCTTAAGGTGAGATATGTATAGAAAAAAATGGATAGATATCATGTTCCTACTCGGTTCTATTCTTTACTATTGATATTGCTGTCATTAATTGTGGTGTACTGGAGCTTAAGTTTTTTAATTTACCCTAGATGTGATTATTTAGAGTTAATTTGTCCAATAACGAAATTCTCAAGAAAGGACCATTATCTGAATGTTGCATGTATTTTTTCATATCTGCAGAATCTTGGAAGTTTTGTAGTATATCGTAGCAAACTTCCAGCACTTGAACTCTTTAAAAGAGTGCTGTATTCATGATTCTTATGTTTTTTCCTTGTACAGGTAGCAGTCGCTGTGTTGATTTCATGGTTGATATTCCAAAACCCAATTTCGAGTCTAAATGCTGTTGGTTGTGGTATCACACTTGTGGGATGTACATTTTACGGGTACATCCGACACATTCTTTCCCAACAGCCTCCTGGAACTCCTCGAACGCCCCGAACGCCTAGGAGCAAGATGGAACTACTCCCCCTTGTAAATAATGAAAAGTTAGATGATAAGATCTAAGTGAGTTTGTTATGTAGGGGGTTCTTGGCTTTTGGGGGAGGGATAATACAAAGAAACGGCCTGGTTTAGACCATATGTTTGATCACCTTAAATTACTCATTTAGTTGGAAATTTTTAACGTATTTTCTTGTCTCTCAGGAACAAGAAAAAAAAAAAAAGGAACAAACCTAAAGTTTCTTACGTATCTTTCATTTATTACAATGCCCCAAATATTGAGTACATGAAACCAATGAAAATTTTCTATTTGCGAACTACATCTTTCCCCAAACACAAGCTACAACCTTACAAGCTGCCGTATGTTTTTTCTGTGTTTGAAGTATATTCTTAAGTTTCAAATCAGATGCCTTGGTTAAAATATTACCCCTTGCAATAGAATTTTACCCTTACAATTGAAGTCGTAAATTGAACTCAAATTTGTACGTTTTAACTTAGTTAGTTTATACGGTTAATACAATAAACTAAAAAATATGATATTTAATAGATATGAATCTTAATATTTATAATATATTATTTTTATTCGTAAAATGAGGATTTCTTTGTACCAAAACAAATTAAACCCAAATTAAGGCAATCTTCGCGGGATAAACGAATCTTATTCTGGGAGAGCAAAGACCATCAATTTCATTAGACCAAGACAAATTTTGGTTATATCCAGTCAGAGAGTTAAACGATTTATGTCAATGATGATGAGAAATGAGTACAAAGGAAAATCTAGTTAATAGTAAATTATACGCCGGTATGTTAACCACAGCTTAGCCCGAGATGCTTTGACATTTTATAAAAATATAATTTTAAAAATATAAT
>JBBYHM010000019.1:20772123-20784575 GCA_038381775.1 Adansonia rubrostipa | reverse complement strand
CAGCTTGAAAGTAGCCATATTTTCTAGTGTCAAGGTTTCTACATTTTAGCAACTTTTTATTTTTTCACGAGTAAATAGATAGTACATTTTTTGTTCATAGTGGAGGATAAAAGTCATCTTTCTAGGAATCACGGATTTTTTATTATCGATATATAAAATAGTTATTTAATTTTTATTTTTAAAAATTAAAATTAAATCTTGAATTCTTAATTTGTGTAACCGTGATTCAATCTTTTAACAATTTTAAAATTTTTTAAAAAATTACTATAGTGTTCTTCAAAATTTATTAACATTAGTAAGTGATCATTTATAATAATATTATATAATAAATTAATTAATTGATAATTAATTTGATGAATTTCAATTCACTGCAGTAAAAATTATTTTTAACAAGAAGCGAAGAAAGTCGGGGTGGGGGAGGAAAACAAAAGGGCCAATTGAGCCATCTGAATTCCGCGCGTCAAGAATATGAGGCCTCTTCTCTCCAGCCCATTTTAATGCAAAAGCGCACCCCGCTCAAGATTCGCAGCTAGAAGAAGGGAAATTTCATTCCGTCTTTTTTTTTTTTTTTCTCTTACGAATCCAACTCACTGAAATCGACTCGCCGAATTCGGTGATCATTAGAGAAAACCCAATCTCTAGATAGTAATAAATAAAATTTTAGGAGCAGCTGCCACCTCTATGGCTTCAGCTCCTTCTAAGCTCTATGCAGGTTCCCGTTTCTTTAACTTTTTCCTTATATTCCACAGAATTTTCGATTGATTTCCTTCTTGGGGTTTTTTTTTTTTTTTTTGCTTTGATGGTTTTATTACTATTGTTGTTATTTGTCGTTGCAGATGATGTTAGCCTTGTGGTAGTTTTGCTAGACACTAACCCATTTTTCTGGAGTTCCTGTTCACTCTCTTTCTCTCAGTTTCTCTCTCATGTAATCTCTCTTTCTCTATCCAAAAACCCCAAAATTAAAGCAAACCAAGGTAAAATATTAATCGACTTTTGCATTTTTTATTAAATCTCTATGTTGGTGTTTGTATAGGTTCTTGCATTTTTGAATGCAATATTGACTCTTAATCAATTAAACCAAGTCGTGGTTATTGCTACTGGATATAACTCTTGTGACTATATCTTTGATTCGGCTTCGGATTTGAACCGGAGTTTGGAGAATGGGAGAATGTCTGTGATGTGCTCCAGCTTGTCGCAAAAGCTAGAGGTATTTCTTATTAAAGACGAGCAGTTGAGCAAGGAGGAACCTGAAGGAAGGATTAAGTCTTCCCTTTTGTCAGGGTCATTGTCAATGGCTCTTTGTTGTATCCTTTCTGGTGTTTTAACGCTTCCTTACTATGTTGATGTTACTCTTTGGTTTTTCCATGATAAACCCAGTTCTTTTGGAATATTGAAGCGTTTCATACCCAAGTGAAGTTGTGTGTGCAGTTGTTATTCAGTTGGATAGAAAATTCATGGAAATCGGAGGCACGGTTTACCTTTTGCCAGACTCTGTGAATATTTCTTTAACTAATTGTTTGATTTGATTAGATTTTAATAGATATACAGAGAGTGTTTCGTTCAGGAGCCCTCCATCCGCATCCTCGAGTGAGTCTCTGAATTATTGCTATTTGATTTATCTGCAAAGCTTGATAACTTGCATCTGAAAAATTTTATCCACCAATTATGCAGTCACTACTCATCTTGAAATTCTTTTCATGTGATGATTGAAACTGAATACTGTTTTTTCTTGCTTGGTGCTACACTTATACTAAAATAATGTAGATACACATATTTTTTTCCTGTCTTCCTTTGTGTGTGTGTTCGGTAATTTTACATTGCTTGAATATGTTCATTATCAATTGCGTATGTAACTTTTTAAGTACCAGTGCTGGTGGAAATTCATCTATATTCTTATAATCGAAGTGCCTTCTTTTGTAGAATGTGTCTAATGCTAGCATGAGGGGGTGCAATTTCTTTCATTATTATTAGTTGCATGCATGTAGCATACTCAATTTTCACTTCCTCATATTGGTGCATCATCATTTCTAAAATTTACTTCTGATGAGATCATCGTAGCTGACCAGGACAACTGCAAGAACAAATGAAGTTTAAATATTGTTGTTAATATCGACCAAAGTCGCTGGATTAACTGTGGGCAAACTATACAACAAAGGTGGCATGTTAACTTTCACTGTTATGTGCCAATAATCTTCTATTGATTTCAACAACAATAAAGAGAGAAAGATAATTGTTTAAGCATAGAAGGATATATAATTGTGGGTGCTGAAATTCATGCTGGATGATGTTAGTCCCTTCTTGCATATTCATCAAAAGATTAGAGTGGTTTAATTTCAAACAATAAGGAATAGCCATTTTTAAACCAAGAAGAAAATGGAGAGTTTCTGTGAATATATGTTACGAAAAAAACTGAACATGTGCAAATTTTTTAACTGACTTGTGGTGGTGGATTTTATGTATTTTCTTGTTTAGTTTTTATTTCTATGTTTTGTACTAGTGTACTAACATATTTTGGCAGATCTTATGCTTGCAGGGATCACCAGATGGACCTGAACAGTAAGTTCTTTTTTGTTTTATGTTACTTACACTTTACACCACTGGCCTTTAGTCTCAAAGAAAGATTTTCTTCTTTTCAGATATGTTGCAATCATGAATGCGATATTCTCTGCCCAACGCTCTATGGTACTTGTTGTTGCATCTACTATTTCTTTCTCATTGGTTCAATCTACTTTTGTTCATTTTTCCCAGATTTTTTTTACTTGAATTTGACAGTTCACTATCAGCTAAATTCAATCTAGTCCTCTGCATTCTTGCTTATAATGACTTGAACAAAGTTATATAATTAGTTGCAAGTTAATTTCCTTGACTTCTTATGTCCTATTTTTTCTACCTCTTGTATCAGCCATTTGAATTGTTTAAGAATGTATGTACATGGTATCACAATGACAGCTCATGGTTGGTTAATGGGTCTTAAACTTGTAGACTGCAGTCTTGTTTTCAAGTAGGATGATGTGCATAATGTTAGTAGGTGAATTATGACATTGGTCGTCTCTTTAAGTTTGCGGCTGTCACGTTTATTTCTCTCTCTCTCTCTCTCTCTCTCTCTCCCCCTATGAATATGAATATACGCAACAAACCCAGACTCACATATACAAGTTATTTGTTTTTCTATTACATGGATGTGTAGTTTGTCTTGCTTCAAGTGTATTCATTTCGTCATTAACTGGTTTCCTTCTGCAGGTTCCTATAGATTCTTGTTACATAGGTGCTCAGAATTCTGCCTTCCTGCAGCAGGTATGGCACCTTTAGTTATGCATTCTTAATGGCCTTATTCTGCAAATGGACATTGGTCTTCATCTTTCAGTTCTACTGATACTCTTTGATGCATGAGAGTTTTAGGCTTCTTACATAACTGGTGGTGTACATCATAAGCCTCAACATGTGGATGGGCTGTTTCAATATCTCATGGTATGTTGTTTTTCTCAAATTGGAATGCAATTTGAAGTATTGCTGCCCATCTTTCTGTACAGACTGCTGAACATAGCTTGATTTCTTGAACATATGTTTTATATTGTACTTGTTTTTGAGAACGGTTCCTTGCAGCCTTGCATGGTCCTAAAAGTGTCTTTTTCCTTTGTAAATATTCCTTTTTGGTTAATAAAAATGTGGGCAGATTATTGTACTAATATGTTGTTGGCTGTCTATGCAGACTATTTTTGCTACTGACTTGCATTCTCGCAGTTTCTTACATCTTCCAAAGCCTGTTGGTGTAGATTTTCGCGCCTCGTAAGTTTTACTTATTGTAGTTTACATATTGTTAACTGTGTAAATTGTGAAACCATCCTTATTTCGTATGGATGTACACGTTTCCTCTAATGCCTCCTAATGGGTTATATTCGTGAAATATGAACTAAGAAACAAGCTGATATCATGCTCGTTTCAAACGAAGAGTTAAGGAATGGCTAAAACTCTAGCTGAAAAACTGTAAATTTCCTTTCCTAACATGTTTGTTTTTGGTATTACTGTGACAGAGGGAGTACTAGATTTATTTTTTTGTTTTTCTTTCTCTCTTTCTAAAGTGTAGGTCAAAGTATATGTTCCTGAGCATAACTTCTTTAGGTCTTATCACTTATGTCCCTTTATATTGCCTCCAGTTAATCACATGTCAATTCTCATGTTCTTATTGCTTTTAACTTTAAATTATGTAATGCATTGATTGAAATTCTGAAATTTGCAGATGTTTTTGCCATAAAAACACCATTGACACGGGCTACATATGTTCTGTATGTTTGTCGATTTTCTGCAAGCATCACAAGAAATGTTCCACCTGCGGGTAAGTGGTTCTAGCTGCAAGTTAGATTCCATTTTTTCTGTTTTGCTTCCAATGTATTGATAGTCTCATCTATTGAACAATTAAAAGTTAAGTGAGTTCTCAAGCTTTTCTTGACAACTTTAGTGGTGGTCTGGAATAGCCATCATCCATTTCTCTTCTCGAACAACCCAGACGTCTTTTTCAGTGTTTTGGGATTTTTTTTCCTATCACCCTCATTTGCGAAGTTGATTTTTTCTTGTAATTGCAGGTCAGTATTTGGTCAGGCTCAATCTGAGGCAGCTTCAGCATCCGACAAAAAGAGAAAGACTCCAGAAACATAAAGTTAACTAAGGAGGTTACAAAAATTTTTATAATATACTAAATTTGGGTAAGTCTTTCTTGCTTAGCAAATTTTGTTTCGTTCTGGACATTGCACTGTTTACCCTTTTTATATTTAAAAGCTATTATTACGTTAATCTTCATTTATCAAGAGAACAGCCATCTGCTTCGCAAACACTGATATGCGGAATTTGTACGACTACCACTTAAAAGTTTTATCTTCTCGCAAATGCGTTTAAGTTGAAAAAAGTCTAGATGATTATTTTCTGAAACATTTTCATCTTCTTTCTCGACTTGTGCTCTAATTCTTCTATTTATCAGTGTTCGTGGTCATGACAAAAGGGGGGAGGGGGACAAATATGTGATTGCAGACCAGAGACTTTGCTCCTCTTACCATGAAGTCCCCCGCCAATGTTCAGAAGATTTCGATAAGATTGGAGATAAGATTTTAATACCTACAATGTCATGCCTTCATTCTTCTTCTTCTTATTTATCTGTTCCTCCACAAAACTGTTGAAGCAAAATTGGCAGCAAGGATGCTTTGTAATTTGTAGAAACATTCACTCATGTTAAATCTGCAGTTTTTCGGAACTGAGAAAGAAGAAAAAATGGTCCATGTAGCTTTCATTATGGGGCTTTTTCCAACTTTGTTTTACAAATATTGTTGCGACAAACCTTACGACTTGTTAAGTTCTTGGAAATGCTCTTCTTTTGGCAAGTCCTCTTTTATCTCTTAATGGTAGCCATTAAAGATAACTAATCGTCTAACTTAATTGCTATTTTTGGTTATCCTTGCTTTTTGGAATCTCAAGTCTTGATACACAACTTAAATGACGAATTTGAAAAATAAAGATGGAAAAGTTTCCCCTAGGCAAAAGGGACTTTTGTTACTTGAATTCGAGATCGAGTATCGGATACGAGTATGTATATGAGACGAGTGTATTTATTTTTTTAGATTTTTTTATATTTGAAGAATCATATTCATATTCATACTTATGTTTGAATATATATAGGATGTATAAGTTTTTTTTTTTTTAAATAAGAATCACCTCGAGTGCTCATACTTGTACATGATTACGGCAGTAGCCCTGGTAGTAGTTGATGATGAATGATTATACAAGGGAATTCCCATCCTTCTCCTTCGCTTCACTTTTTGGCTTATAAGAGAGCCATCTAAGGGTGGCTTTGAACTTATTAATTTTGGCTAAAATATGAAAAAAAAAAAAAACAAATATGATATATTTAATAAATATAATAATAATATATTAAATATAATACGATTAATAAAAAATATTTAATAGATGTATTATATTTTTATTTAATATTTTATTTGTATTACACAATTAACATAAGAAAATATAAAATACAACATGTATATACCCAAATTAACATTTCCTTTGTAACTTTTAAGTGTACCATTCCCCATTACGTCAATCAACATCAAACTTATGTTTTGTGGTGCTGATGCATCAGCTGATCAATTTTGGGATGGTCAAGAGACGTCTCCCACCTTTTGTTATCTTTCCATGCAGAAGTGAATATTTAAGTGCGCTGTAAGCATGAGGTGAACTTAACATGAATCATGATTGAATGAATATGATATAAAAAAATAATTAAAATTTAAAAATATTTCAAAATTTATATAATATTAATTATTAATTTATTAAAAATTTATATAAATATAAAACACTTTAAATACGATTATATATGATCATAAAAGGATACACAAATAGTCATGTCCAAGTGAATGAATACAATTTATCCATTAAAAGGGTATTACAATGCAAACGTATTTAGAATATTTACAGTTTTACAGCAACAACAATGACTTTTAACAAACCAAGCAAGAATCACTAAGCATTAATACAGTTCAGCGACACCATTTACTCTGCTATAGAGCAATAAATTCATAGAGCCCTCATTACAACTTTGCTGGTTGTGTGGATGCCCATTGCAGCAAGTTTTACTATAGTACGGGCCCTATATAACCTGTCAATGTCAAAAAGAGAAATTGACTTGTTAATTTACCAGATTAAAGATTACAGAGGTACATGGCTAAAAAACCAAGGACACCTATACGCTTGAATTGTTGACTCCAAATCTAAAGGCACCGATATCTTCTATAAAACTCGATATTTACTTGGGAGTACAGAATTAAGAATTTCCAAACTTTTAGATGTTTTGATACTGAATGCCATGCTGTAGTCTAATAGGCTATAAGTTTGTTCAAACAGTAATTTCATCAATAAATTGCATAAGCTTAGTTCACAAGATAGACCTAAAAGGCATAATTGATTCAATGGATAACAATACTTCTAAAGTTTTTTTATAAAAATGTGATTGTATTGGTTGGGGCAGCCATTTATATCTTTCACCAGCTAATATCGGAGCAGGATCCATAAGTGATTAGTACTAACCTCATCATACTACAAAATAGTTCATACAAAGTTAAATCAACAGGCCGCCTGTCCACTCAATCAAAAAGAACAAGCTGCCTTCTTCTTAATGTTACCTTAAGAGCAAGGAAGAAGACTGAAAAATAGTAAAAGGAACAGTAAAACGCACCCAGCCAATGCAAGTCCCCAGGTTGACAATGCATAGAACATCTTTCCAGCATGCCAAATGCCCAAAACCTTCTCCAATTTGCTGACACCTCCTAATGCTTTAACCAGAGCTGCTCATAATCTCATCATGATAAGTAACACCATATAGCATTTCACAGTTAATTAGAAAAGTGCGGACAAAGGCAAGATAATTAGTAACAAAAACTCAGGAGAATGTCGTTCTGTGCTCAAAATTTTCAGCAAGTTCGGATATTCCAGGCAACAAACTCATAAAACAGAAAACCAGCTTTCAGGTATCTAAATATTAAGGTTACCAATCATTGGAAATGGAAGACACATCTACAATTAAGCATGGGATTTATTAGTTACAGCACTGCCCATCTTCCACTTTATAGTTTAATGATTGAGTGAATTGTATAGCAATTTCCTATATGTCAAAAGAGTGAAACTGCAAGATTTACCATCAATTAGCATGAAGCATTTATCCAGTCATGTAACCATTTCACAAGGAAAAAAAATAAGCGAAAATATGTTTATTTAGGTTGTAAATCCAGATGAAGTAAGCAGCAAACTTACTTTTCTGCAGTTCCTCTGGTGTCAAGGTCTACAACACCAGTATAACAAACAAACATGAGAAAACAATATATAATATGTATATTTTGCAAAAAAAAAAAAAAAAGATCATGTAGCTGAAAACCTGAGCTTTAGGGTTGGACAAAATGCATTTCGCCATAAAGTTAGCAACCCCATCCACTACGTGCTCCTCAGTAACAACAATAAAATTCTCATCATCGATTCCACTCCACTCTTCAACATTGCTTGGAACCATTTCATCAGTTACCCATACCCACCAACTCGGTTCTTTTTGGTCAACATTAATCAGAATTTCAGCTGAATGCATATCATCCCCTAATTAAAAAAAAAAAAAAAACCCACAGTAAATAATCCATCAATATCAACATTCCTAACATAAAAGGAAAGGAAAATGCATCAACATTATTGCCCCAACTATTTATCCAACCTGATGAGGTGATAGTTTATCAGTTTCAATTATGAATTTCTAGCTGCATTCGCTTCATTCATGGAAAACTGTATGCCATATCAGCGAGTGCTAATAATTGATAGTATTACTCTGACATAAAGTAATCAATTACGCTATTAACTTCAATGAAAAAGATTTAGCATATAAGAACCTGTAGCTTCCTTAAATGGAAACTCAATTTTAGTATTGGATTCGTTAAGAGATTTGAGTCGTGTCAAAAATTCTTTAGAATCCACGGTAGATAACAACCGAGCATAGAGCTGCAATGAATGAAATAATTAGGTTCCAGAAATTTAAAAAAAAAAGGGAAAAAGAAAAGGAAAATCAAACCCCCCAAAAAAAGTTATGAAATTTACGTACGTCAGGAGGACAATCGTTTATTAGAGCAGGAGATTCAGAGAGATTGTTGAGGAGTTTGAGGTTCTGCTCCAGATGATTCCTGAGACGTCGATTTTCGGATCTTAGGGTTTCCAATTCTTTCTCGAGATTGAAATTGTCATCATTTTCGGGAGAATCATCGTCGTGGTTCTGATGGTGGCGTAGGTGGTGGCAACATTCCACGGCAGTCCAAGCAACGTCGGCGACTTCGAGGACCGTCTTGGCAACCTCCACAGCTTCATGGCCGCCCATTGTTTTACGAAGGGAAACCCTAAAAAACTGAACTCCGATTTTTTGGGGTTTGGAATATGGGGAAAAAAAATGAACAATTTTGACGACGAGATGGTTGGTTGTCGTTTAACGTTTGCGCGTCCCAAAGACCGAAAGTGACTTCTAAAATATTTTACAAGGAAGATGATAATTCGGTTTTCCTTACTTTTAAATTTTCATTTTACTAAATAATTTTAATTTTTGTAAAACTTATTTTCTTGTATCTTTGCCGTAAACTGTAATTCTCATCGCAAGCAAAATAAAAGTTTCAATGATTTGGTTTGTTTGAAAAAAAGAATTATAGTTCAAAGTTTAATATTTTAATATTTTAAAAATTAAAAATAAAATATTTTATATAACTCAATCGATTTGAATTAAATTTTAAAAATAATATTTTATAAATTTAATTTATAAATTTTAAAAATAATTTTTATAAAATTTTAATTTTTAATTAATTTAAAAATAAAATATTTATTTTATATTATATAAAATTTAAAATTAATTCAATTAAAATAATTCTATTTTTTAACTTAGAATTAAATAAAACATATATCTAATTATTATCAAAATTGGATAGATGTCAATTTTTATAATATCCAAATTTGAATCTATAAAATTATCTTAAAATCTGAATTTATATTAAATCTATATATTACAATCCAAATACGAAATTGAATTATATTATATTATTCATTGAATAAAAAATTTAAATTCAATAAATTAAAATTCGATTCTTACATAAATCATAAATTTTTAATATTTTATAAAAATTAATTTAAATAATAAATTTAAATATTTAAATTTATTATCGATATATATAATATAAATTTAAATAATAAATATCTAAAACTTTATACCTCTCTTTATTTTAAATCAATTACCAATAATAATTATAGTATCAAAAATTTCAATATTATCTCAATTCGCAACAAATGAATCGGTATTGAGTGGAACATTGGAATCTGTACTTTAGTTTGTACCGAGATTTAACCTACACCGGCTTACACCGTATCACTTCCTTGAACCTTTTTTCTCTCTTCCCCGTGTCTTAAGGTTTTAGCAGACTCTTTTTCTCTCTCTAAGCCAGTAACAGTTAAACCTTCTTCCGACAAATGGCAGAGGAGGAGCACGATAGCCGCGCCCTCGACACCAACGCCAAGGGAGCGGCGGAACCGACGGCGGCAAAGGACGATATCGAGTCACGAATTACCACCGCCATGCGCTCTCGTGTTGGCCACTTCAAGGAACAAGCAGAGTACACACACTCTCTCTCTCTCTATTTCTCTCAAGCTGTTTATTACTTACTCTCTCCTTAACTAGGTTTTCAGTTTCGAATTCATAAGTTTGTGAAATTTGCTTTACGTAGTCTAATTCTAGAGATTTCTAGGTATTTTAGGTGGGTATTTGAAGAGTTTTATTCGAATTATTTGAAAGAATGTGAATATTGACTATAACATTGGAATCTGTACTTTAGTTTTAAGCGTGATTTACTCAATAATTTTGTTTAATTTGGTTCTTTTTTTTAATTGGTAAGTTCATTGACATTCGAGGGAGTTCGGAGATTGTTAGAGAAAGACTTGGGGTTAGAGAAGTTCGCATTGGATGTTCACAAGAGATTCGTCAAGCAATGCCTGTTAAAGGTACCTTTTTCCATTTTTTTTATTCTTTCAATGTTGAAATTCCTTCTCTGCTATTTTTTACTTTCTTGGTAAGATTCTTTTTCTTATTTAGGCTTCATGTAAAAAATTTGTTTCTTACTTTTGTTACATGCTTTTTCTCTTCTTAATGCAAAAGGTCTGTTTTTAGATGCATAAGCCAATATTATTTTTGAAGAATTAACAGTAGAAGTTGTATATTTTTATATTGGGAAATGCATGATTTTACTTTTTGCATGAAACATTTAGGTTACTTTCTAATGCATTTCAGTGATTTGATCAACATGGTAATTAAAGTATTGTTAATATATATGTTCACTATTTGCTACTGGATACAAAATTTAAATGTGCAATTTGGTGCAAAATGCATGATTTTGCTTTTGTATGGAAAAATTATGTTATAATTGATGTTTTATTTTAGTCATTTTTTTTTTCAATCTACCATGGTTTTGCTTTCCACGTTTGCCTTGGCTATATAACAACTTTTAACAAGAGATAACTAGCTAAACAATCACGCCTAGCCCTAGATTTTTTTTTTTCTTCCTTTCTCTGTAAAATAAGCATGTATCTGGCATGTATTGGAACATTTGGATATTAATAGTGTTATATAAAGAAGGAATGGATTCGTTGGAATGTGAACTCTTACTGGAAAGGTGTTATTTCCTGTTCTCGTTTCACTTTTATTTGATCAGTACGTTTATAAATCTTTATTTACAGTGTTTAGAGGATGGCAATGACAATGAAGGCTCCAAGAGTTCTGGTGAAATGTTGGAGAAAAATGTTAGTACAACCACTGAAGGAATAGAATCACCCGAAAAACAACAACCTAAGAAAGATATAAAGGAACCTTGCTCTGAAGATGAGAAATTGGAAGAATCTCCAGTTTTGGGCCTTCTGTCTGGACAGAAAACTACGAAAACTGAGAATAAAGGAATTAAAGAAGTTTCTGAGACTACAATAAAGAACGCTATCACAAAAAGAGCTTCATATGTTGAAGCTAATTCGGAGTAAGTTGCTAAATTGTTTGAGTAGTTGCTGCTAGTCAAAATTGAATTGCTTGTTAATTGTGTTGTATCTATTGCTTTTATGCTAGCCTATTTAAGTGCCTATGGTATACTGTGGTGTAACATTGAATCATTGAAATGATGTTTCAGTAAAGTCACAATGGCTGGACTTCGTCGGCTTTTGGAGGAAGATCTTGAACTTGATAAATATACGCTTGATCCATACAAGAAGTTTATAACTGAACAATTAGATGAGGTGGGCATAATTTGTTCGTGAGAAGTCAATTCAGCTGATAAACTATTATGTGCATCATAGCTCTCTTGTAATTTTTCTGTTAATTATTAGGTATTGAAGTCTCGCGAAGTTTCTGCTGCTGCAAGTGAGGCTAAGAAAAAAGATCTCAAGAAAAATTCTCAGAGCAAAACTTCTAAACGGGACAGCAAGAAAGTGAATTCTGCTTCATCAGGAAGTGATAATGATGAAGAGGAGGAAAACGAAGATGAAGATGAAGAAGAAGAAGAAGAAGAAGAAGAAGATGAAGGAGAAGAAGAGGAAGAGGAACAAGTGAAACCCAAAAAGATCACTCCTAAAGGGAAGATTAAGAACTCTGAAGGGCTTAAAAAACGAAAAATACCCAAAAAAGAGGCGGAGATGCCTAGCAAGAAGAGAAGCAAGCATGCAGAATCAAATTCAGATGATAACAGCGATGAAGAAGAGAGTGGGAGTCTCTCTGATGATGGTCGCTCTCGATCTTCTGCTGCAAAGGCGGTGAAGGTCTTACTTCTCACTGTTCATTTTCTGTCCAACTCTATGCATCTTTTGATTTGATTTAAACATCTTTTAATCATATTATTAATGTGCAGAGAAAAGAAACTTCCGCTCCAGTA
>JBBYHM010000019.1:20732438-20751847 GCA_038381775.1 Adansonia rubrostipa | reverse complement strand
TTTGATTTGAGTAATAAAAGATAAATTTATTTAAAGAATGAATATCATTTAAATCAACTTGCATGTTTTATAAAATAATCCTAACCAATATTTATGCAAGTATTTAATTTAAGTCAATATTCAGTTATCATCTTCAAGCTTCCATTTATCATATAAAACAACCTTCATTTTTCTATACTTCATGTTGTCAATAATTGAACTTTAATAATTAAAATTAAAAGTCTAATACTTTATAAACCATTCAAAAGAATCTTTAATCTTTTTTCTTTATCTATAAAATTTTAATCAAATCATGGTTTAATGTTCTTAATTACACATATAAATGAAAGAAAAACCACATGACAAGTATGTTCCATATTTAATTGTTCAAATTTTCTCTAAATAATAATAAAATCTATACACTATGTTATTCTTTGATGCCATTAGACAGCAGAAGATTATTTTATATGTGCAAGTTTTTTTATATGCATAAATAAATAATGGGGAGATGATAATTCTATTTTGAAAGAAAAAAAAAACTTTTTCAATGTGAAAAATGAATTTAATTTTAAATGCATTCTTAAATGGAATTAAGAATTATTTTTTTATATAAACTTTGAAGCACATATTATACCTAAAAAAATGAAAAAGAATATTATGTTATCCAAAAGCTTTGACAATTTTAGAATCAAAGTACTCAAGGGTCAACACCAATGCTACTTATAATACTAAATTGTGTCCATTAACCATAAATATTTTTAATATTTGGGCTTATTAAATTTTAAAATTTTATTTTTAAGATTAAAAATTGAGTACTCTATCAATACATCCATAAAATATATTAGACATCATAATAATAATAATAATATTTGTAAAAAATTTTAATTATTTCTAATGCTTTATCAACATATCCAATTTAGGGACAAGGGAATTATGAAATTTAAATTGAGCTTGAATATAAATAAAGTTGTTTTACATGAGTTTTTAATATATTTTACAAAAAAAAAATTTAATGCCATTTAGTTGTTTTTTATTATTATATATTTAGTTTTTAATAAGAAAGAAGCAAAAATTGTTAAAAGCTAAATGCAAATAAACTTGTTTAGAACATTCCAATTTGGATCAATGATGAAAAATAAAAGAATTTTGTTAAAAAGCAAAGTTTGAATTTATTTTTTAAATAAAAACTTATTTAGGTATAAAACTAAGAATAAATATTATTTATGAAAAAAGAGTAATATTTTTTTTCCAAACATAACACAAAATACCAATAGGAAAAAGAAAAAATAGAAGTATACTAATGAAATAATGAAAAAAAAAAAAAAAGAACACTGCCGTTTAAATTATCCTACACCAGGCCACACTGTATCACTTCTTTGTTTTTTTTTTCATCTTCAGGGTGTATCAAGGTTTTAGCAGACTCTCTCTGTCTCTAAACCAGTAACAGTGAGACCTCTTCCATAGCAAATGGCAGAGCAGGCGCAGGATAGCCTCACCTCCGACACCGACACTAAGGAAGCGATGGCGTCGGCGGAGGATATTGAGTCACTTATTACAAAAACCATGCGCTCTCGCCTTGGACACTTCAAGGAACAAGCCGAGTACACTCACTCTCTCTCTCTCTCTCTCTCTCTCTCGATAAATAGGTTTTCAGTTTCGAATTCAGAGGTTTTTGAAATGAAATTGCCTTTACAAAGTGGAATTCTAGGGATTTGTAGGTGCTTTAGGCGGGTATTTGAAGAGTTTTATTCGAAATATTTGAAATTGTTTATCTTATTGGAATCTGTCATTTAGATTTAAGCTTGATAATTTTGTTTACTTTGGTTCTTCTTTTTTTTTTTTTTTACGTAAGTTCGTTGACCTTCGAGGGAGTTCGGAGATTATTGGAGAAAGACTTGGGTTTAGAGGCGTTTGCATTGGATGTTCACAAGAGATTCATCAAGCAATGCCTGCTAAAGGTACTTTAATTTTTCTCAGCACTGGAATTTCTTGATAAGATGCTTTTTCTTATTTCTGATTCATGTAAATTTTGGGTCTTACTTTAGCTGCTTGCTTTTTCACTTCTAAAAGGGGGAAAAAAGTGTAAAAGGAAAATTAAAAAACAAAATTGTATTATTTTAAATGGAGGATGCTTGATTTTACTTTTAGATGGAACAGTTACGTTAATTTCTAATGCATTTTAGTCATTTGCTCATTTGAATATTAAAGTATGCTTTATTTGCCTTTTTTGTATTTGCTACTGAATGCAGCAAATGTGCAATTGGATAGAAAATGCATGATTGCTTATATATGGAAAAATTGTTAGAATTTATGTTAAATTTTAGTTGTTTGTTCTACAGTTGATCATGATTTTGCTTTCCTTTTCCCTTTGCTTTATAACGACTTTGGGAAAATAAGAGATAATTAGGAAAAACAAGTACCAAAAAAAAAAAGACTTGTAGTTTCCCTGGAAAGTAAGCAAGTACTGGAAATGCTAGTCTATGACTGTATCTGGTATACTTTTTTCACAGTTTGTCTTTATTGAAGTGGAGATGACATAAATCCCACATTTGTTAAATTGGAGGCAACCTAGGCAGACAAATGTAACAAGGGCCAGTCAATACATTGCCCATTGATTTTAGATTAGATGCCCATTCTAAAATTTAACATGATAGAAACTATCCATGTTTGTTGTCTTCTCTGTTATAGGTGTGTTATACCCACATTTTGAAGTTCATGCTGTATGATAGGCCTGTTATGTCTGCCTGAGAAATTCATGCCACGTGATAAGTTCGTTGTCCTTACACGTGAGGGAGACTTTTAAAATGGAGATAAAATAAATTTCACATCTGTTAAATTAGAGAAAAATGATGAATCGGCCTACTAGCTTGGAACAGAGCTCTAGTTTATTTTAGTATGATGAAAATCGAAAACCTTGTTGATATTAATAATGTTATATAGTGAAGAAATGGATGCATTGGAATGTGAGCACTTACTGGAAAGGTTTTATTCCATTTTCTTATTTCACTTCTTTATAATAGTGTTATCTAAGGAAGGAATGGATGCGTTGGAATGTGAAGACCTACTGGAAATGTCTTATTTCATTTTCTCCTTTCACTTTTATCTATTCTTTATTTACAGTGTTTAGATGGTGGCAATGACAATGATAGCTCCAAGAGTTCTGGTGAAACAGTAGAGAAAAATGCAATTACAACCACTGAAGGAACGGAATCACCCAAAAGACTACAACCTAAGAAAGATGTAAAGGAACCTTGCTCTGAAGATGAGGAGAAATTGGATGGCTCTCCAGTTTTGGGCCTTTTGGCTGGACATAAAACTACGAAAGTGGAGAACAAAGAAAATAAAGAAGTTTCTGAGAGTATAATAGAGAATGCTATTAGGAAAAGAGTTTCATATGTAGTAGCTAATTCAGAGTAAGTTGCTCAATTGGTTGATTGATTGCTGCTAGTCAAAATATAATTGCTTGTCTGTCATATTGCATCATATTGCTTTATATGCTATCCTTTTCCAGTGCCTACATTATACTAAGGTGTAACATTGAATTCATTGGTCTTTAATGCTTCAGTAAAGTCACGATGGCTGGACTTCGTCGGCTTTTGGAGGAAGATCTTAAACTTGATAAATATGCACTGGATCCATACAAGAAGTTTGTAGCTGAAAAATTAGATGAGGTTGGCATAATTTTTTTGATGATTACTCAATTCAGCTTCCTAAAATATCAGGTGCATCATAGCTTTCATGTGATTTTCTCTGTTAATTATCAGGTATTAAAGTCTCGTGAAGTTTCTGCACCTGCAAGTGAGGTTAAGAAAAAAAATCTCAATAAAAATTCTCAGAGCAAACCTTCTAAAAAGGTAAGCAAGAAAGTGAATTCTGCTTCATCAGGAAGCAAGAATGATGATGAGGAGGAAGATGAAGGAGAACAAGAGGAAGAAGAAGAACAAGTGAAACCGAAAGAAAAGATCACTCCTAAAGGGAAGACTAAGAAATCTCAAGGGCTTAAAAAACGGAAAATACCTGAAAAAGAGACAGAGATGCCTAGCAAGAAGAAAAGCAAGCATGCAGAATCAAATTCGGATGATAATAGCAATGAAGAAGAAAGTGGGAGTGTATCTGATGATGGTCACCCTCGATCTTCTGTTGCAAAGGATGTCAAGGTCTTACTTCTTATTGTTCATTTTCTGCCAAAAATCTATATTCTGATATGTTAAGCATCTTTTGATTTGATTTAAATTAAGCATCTTTTAATCATATTATTAAGATGCAGAGAAAAGAAGCTGCTGCTCCAGTATATGGGAAACGTGTGGAACATCTAAAGTCAGTTATCAAATCATGTGGGATGAGGTTTCACTTTGACCAGCTCTTTTATGTATCTTGATCTCCATCAAGGTTGACCATTAGTGTATTCTTATTACTTATTTTATTTACAGTGTTCCTCCCTCAATCTACAAGAGAGTCAAACAGGTGCCCGAGAATAAACGTGAAGCGCAATTAATAAAGGAACTAGAGGAGATTCTTTCTAAAGAAGGATTGTCTGCAAATCCTTCGGAAAAAGGTCAGGATTCTAGTTCGTGTTCAACTGTTTTACTATTCATTTATGGAGTTAACCTTATTTTGGAAAGATCTTTGTTACTGAGAAAAGTTGTATTAAGTTTTGTCATGTCATTAGTAAGCTCTTTAATGCTTTGATAAAATTTTGGGAAAGGGGGGGAAATTTATTAACTAATTCTGTCATCTCATGGATGCCTTCACCATCCATGAGCAGGGATGATGATAAAAATATCCATTAACAGAGAATTGATACCTTTTTAAGAATAAGTTAAAGCATGTCCATTCCCGGTCATACTATCTTTCCTTTGGAACTAACTTAGTTTTGCTATTTGTTTCTCTGGGTTGAAAGTTTCTTTCTGTACTAGGAACTTTTGATGATATTTTCTTTAAATGTAATTGGAAATTTTAATATGGGCGCCCATCATATATCAGGAAGATGGTTGCTGTTTTACTATCAAGTGGGTAAATCTATAAAATTCACATGGGATTGCAGAGACTTCCACACCCAGCATACTCCAAGCTGAATGCATTATAATCCACCTCGTGGGTTTTATCACGAGCATCATAATTATGTTGTAGTACTTAATCTTATCTTCAATTCTAGTAATCTATAGGAGTATTTTAAATTCTCAGAAATCAAGGAAGTGAGGAAGAGGAAAGAAAGAGCGAAAGAACTAGAAGGAATTGACACAAGTAATATTGTGTTAAGTTCACGTAGAAGGCCTACAGCCGGTTTTGTTCCTCTACCAAAGCCCAAAATACCAGATGTGAGTGATGATGATGAAAGTGAAGAAAGTGATGAAGATGATAGCGATGATGACGACGGAGATAATGATGATCAAGATGCTGGTGATCACGGCAACAGCCAAAGTGAAGAATCAGATGAAGGTGAGTATAAGGATTTCTTTGTTTGCTTTGTTATAGCATTTATTGACTATTGTTGTGAACTATCAAATATGAGTGACATTGAGTTACCAAAATATAGACCTTGTGATTGTACTCCTTGATCTTTACAGATTCTTTGCCCCCCTAGAGGAGTGTGCCAATAGTTCATTAGCATTCTAATGATAAATAAATTATCACTCTTAGCCAACGAATGGATTATTGTCCCTTTGTTATAGTACATTTGTTTTTGGTACATATGAGGAGTCATTTATACCTTGGCCAGTTAGTATGTCACTTTGTAAACCTATGATTTCACAACTGGGCATGGGAAGTGTTTGTGACACTTTTCCGAAATGGGGCAAACTTAATCCATACAAACACACGTGATATCAAGAACCCTTTTTTTTAAAGTGAATTGTTTAATTACATATTGGTGATAATAGAAAATCCGTGGAATGCAGAATGGAACCATTTGCTATGTAGTAGCATTTCTGATTTCTGATTCACATCTGAAAGGGAAACCAGAATGTGCTGCAAACATTGATTTTTCAACAATTTTTAGTTGGATCGTAGGTTGCCTGTTCCAAGCTATTGTGTCAGTTGTCTTACATGATCTGTGCATATGTTTGCAGAAGAAGAAGAAGACGAAGACAGTGATTAAATCCTGCATGAGTTTAACGTGCAAGGCGATGGCTGGCTCATTGACTGTTAGCTTATGGTGCTGTATTATGTATCTTAAATTTTTATTTTATCACCAATGTTCCTTTGTTTTATACTTGGTGTGGGAATGGATAGTCCTTGATAGAGAAAAAAAAAATTGCTTTTATTATTTTTTTTTTGGATTAGGATATATTGTTTTATGGACCAATAGGGCTTTTTAGCTAATTTTATTTGAGGCCATAGGATTTTCTTTGTTAATGCCCTATTTGGTTTTAAATATGGGAAAGGACATGGTGCTGTTTATCCCCTGATTTAGGCTACCACCTGTAATTAGGTTGATTTGCTTTTCTTCTCTCTTTTATAAGATACTCATATCTGGCCTATTTCCAGCTTTGTTAACAAAAAAGGAGATCAAGTCTAACGCAGTAGTTTATCTTAAGATCTAAACAAAATAGAAAAATGGAAAATGGAAAATTGAAATTTGATAAAAGCAAGAGTGGCAAATGACGAGAATAACTGGTAGCAATTGAATTGAGCCCCTCGCTCATAAAATCCTTACCAAATTGGATCAGAGACATTGGATGTTGAAGTCGGTAAGTAACCTGGATACGTAGCATGCTGGTTGCTAAACCGAAACAGATATTAGCCGGACTTCGGTTGACTATGGGGTGCAGACACGTGTTTGACATATATACATATATATATATATATATATATATAAAATTTAAAGGATCACATTTTTACATTTATATTTATATATATTATTTAAGGAATTTTTTTTTTTAAAAAGGAAAAGGAAAAAGAAAATAAGAAACTTTTTATCAGGCAAGTGTCCTGTTGTGTTGTAGCTTCATCAGAACCCCCCCCCCCCCCAAAAAAAAAAACCACAAGTAACCGACGATTTTGACACCTTTTTATAGCCAATGAATTCAATATACTTGGTTGTCATGCTGTCATAATTGAAAGAAAATCGTGTGATAATTTACATTTTAAGGTTATATTAATAAAAATGATTAAGACAAGTACATAAAAATCAAATAGTAAAAAATAATATATATTTTAAGGTTATATTAATAATTTATTTTTTTCACCCTTTCAAAAAATTGCACACGTAATTATTTTAAATTTTCAACTGCTCTTTATTTTTCTCTCTCCTATTTATTTAAATTTTTATATATTATTTGATCGTATATTAATTTCACCCACGTAGTAATAATAATAATGATAATAAGAAGAAGAAGGAGAAGAAGAAGTAAAAATATAGTATCTTTGTTACTTCAAACATATGGAGGGAAGAAACTAAAAATGCAAAGAGAGGGAACGTAGTCAGTTGCCCTTGATCTTCTGGACTTTGGGGATGAAGGGGTGAGCTAGTATACCATATCTGGTGTTATTTTTTTTCTTTTTCTGAAATGTGTTCAAGATGTTTGCTGCCTTTCTATACCATAGAGTTTGCTTCGTTGAATCAATAGTCTATAATGTATAATAGTATATATAAGTAGGGATCAAATACGCAGGCAGGCAAGAACTGAGCATTGCGTGAAATTTTTCTCAATGAAGTCCCTATTCACACTTCAAATTGAGAGTAAAAACTTGAGCAAGTTTGTTTTAATGAGCCAGTAATTTATAGATCAGTAACCCAAATGCATACAAGGATGAAGATACAATTTAGTAAAACCAGAATATTCAGATTACATTGAATCTGGGATTTCTTATTAGGGAATGGTCAATGTTACAGTTGTCTTCCATCGAATTTTGCAGACTGAGTTACTGGGATTGTGGGATTGCGTTCGGTAATGCCTGCAGTTCAGTTGCATGACTCGTTTCGTAACGAGTTGCTGATATTGTTGCTGGCTGATCAGTTGCTGTCTTGATTGAGATGAATGAGTAGCATCCTTAATAAAGAGTTCCAAGCCATGTTTTTGCATTTTTATAAGTATAAATTGCACCACTTATGTAGACTATGATTATCTCAGTTCTGCTTGTAAATTTTGTCTTAGAAACCTATATAGGTGGTGAACCAGCATTCTGTTTGGTTTAAGCCTCAAACATTTCGTTGTGGAGGTTAGCTATTGAATGATCTTTGATTAAAAGGTTGGATCTGTTTCCTGAAATCTTGCTAGGTATGCAGTACAACTTCAGGCTCGTGATCAACAAATATGCAGAATAACAATGCTTAAAAAATTATATTTATGGGAAATCATTCAACTAAAAACTTTAATATTGACAGGTTAAAGGCCGTCGATTGGTTTATTCTTAAACAAAAAGACTCTCCCACAGGGGAAAGATTACACCGAAAACATAAGATGTAAATCATTTATACGTACAGCTTAAAAAACTCAGCTGCAAATTTCAAAAAGTTTACAATACCATTCTGTCATGTTTCTCTAGTTACTGGAGTAGTGTCTGATGGGATCTTCAAAATTCTAGCTGGTCCCTCGATGCTATCTTCCAAGTTGATTGATTTAGCAGTCTCTGAGATTGGCAACTCTTGGACTTTACCTTCTTTCTCAGTCGTTGAGTTTTGCTGATCTTTGCTTTTGCCCCACAGGACAGTGTAGAGTCCAAAAATTATGAGAATGGTTCCTATTATGCTGAAATCATACACAAAAATGGAAGCAAAGAATTAGTGTTATGAACTTATGACAAATTAACAAAGTCAAGCTATGCAAAGGAAGGGTAATGAAAAGGTGTAATCTTTGTGGTACTACCTTCCAAGGTGCACTTTCTCAGCTAAAATAATTGATCCAAGAGCCGCAGTGATGATCATGCAAAGGGGACTAAACGCTGTAACAAAAACTGGGCCTCGTTCCCTAATCACAACTCCTTGTGCATAATAAGCGATTCCAGAACAAACAACTCCCTGATATCCATAACAGTTCTATTAGAAATGTCAAAAGAGCTATTCATATTTGTTGTTAATCTTCAAATCTCTTTAATATTTTAAATTCATTGTTTTTTAGCCTTTTAATCTAGGCACTTACAGAATATACTGCAGCTAGCAAGCTTGAATCCCAGCCAATTTTCCAGGCGTTCAAGTCTCTTTCCATCGCGAATGACACTGCTGCACCTCCTATGGTCCCGATGAAGCATATCAAAGCTGTAAGAGAGAGATCTGCTGGGTACACCTTCAATGTAAATGACTAAAATCAAAATAAACCACAACCCAAGTCAGTAAGAGAAGAGATCAGTAATATTATATAGGACAGTATTGAAGAAATTAATGTTTAATCTTATATTTATATTTATAAACACACCTGCAATATGTAAAAACCTGACCAGCCCCAGCATCTGGCTAGGAGCATTAGTGTCCCAACAACCCAATGCTTAGCCTCAGCTTCGTTGGTTGTTGCACCGTGGTGGCCTCCTCCTTGCAACTTTATGAAATTGATTGCAGGACCTTTGTACAGAGTCATGATAACTGCTCCAGGGACCATGATTACTGTTCCAATGATCTTGGCTATACTGTGCACCTTCTTCAAGTTTACTTTCTCCAATCTATAATTCACAAAGTTAAGTTATTGCAAAGGGGAAAAAAAACATAAATGCTATATTAGTTTTAGCTATAACTTTGATCCCTTATTTCTGCTGAAGGTTCGTTTTTTTTTTTATATATATATTTTTATGTTCAAGAAATTTGATTGTAGTTTTAATTTGCCGTAAAATTGAGTGTAAGAATTAGAGAAATATCATTGTAATTGCTGTAGCATATAGTGAATTGGTAAAGTGCAAAAAGTTTGTGATGAATATTCTATAAGATGCATATGAGAAAGATTGCATAAACCCCAAATAAATTAGACAAAAAAGACTTCAGAAAGGATAACAGGAAGAAGGGTTTAGATGATGATGGCAGCTTCCAACATAGGTGTTATGGGTTTGGTCTAACATGGGAGCTTATGTCAATCATGCCCCCCACCCAAAGCTTCCCATGGATTGCTACTTAGTAATTTTAGATATGGTACAATTACTCGACATGATATAAAAAAATAATATGACCGAAACATAAATTATTAACGTAAATATATCACGCCTTAAATACGATTTGAGATAAACATGACATAAATTCAATGCAAGTCTTATGCTGCCTCTATCATGCGCATGCAACTTTCTTTTTATTTCTCTCCCACATTTGCACTCTTATTATTGCGTTTATGTATGTGAAATAACCTAATTATAGTACCTGAAAATCAATGCCATTACGAAAGTAATTGCAGGAATCACATTGACAGTGGCAGACGCAAGCGTTGCTGTCGTGTATTTCATCCCCAGATAGTACAGATTTTGGTCTACCACTGGCCTGTTTGATCATCAACACCACCAAAACAAAATATTAGACCTTTCTTTCCCCCATGAATATGGATGCCGTCCGGTAAAAGTACTTTAAATAAGATCAATATAAACGATTTTTTAGTTTGTTTCATATACTACAAGAAACATGCATATATATATATATATACATATATTTATTATTATTATATTATATTATAAACTTATGGATTAATGCTGCAAAAAGGAAGTAAACAATCATATCTGACCATGGAAATATTGACATGTTGTTGTGGGTATTTTAATTTTATCCTTTGAGTGAACTGATTATTATGAACGAGTAGATTGTTGAATAATATGAATAGCATTTTATTAAAGTTGATTGAACC
The DNA here is from genome assembly GCA_038381775.1 of Adansonia rubrostipa. Classification (NCBI taxonomy): domain Eukaryota; kingdom Viridiplantae; phylum Streptophyta; class Magnoliopsida; order Malvales; family Malvaceae; genus Adansonia; species Adansonia rubrostipa. The sequence continues at coordinate 20,741,117 of JBBYHM010000019.1, read as the reverse complement.
AGGAAAAATGTTTCAAACAGGGGTTTTTTACAGCTCTGACTATTTATTCGGGTTTCTAAGAAAGAAATAATGCTTTCATTTGCATGCAAAGTGTTCACATTCTCCATGAAGTGCAACTCTGCATAAAAATGAATAAACCCCCGGAAAAAAAAAATGGTTGGAGCATTACTCTAGGAATCCAAGCACCAGGATTCTCAGTAAAATTGGGAGAGTCATCTTAGGCCTTATTTTCCTGCATATAAAAAAGGGGATTCAAGTTAGCAAGAGGTTTCAATATCAAAGCCTAGGCTGAGATCGAGTTGGGTTGAAGATGATCATCAAAGACGACAGACCTTTCGAGAACTAGAGCGAAAGGAGCAATAACAATGGTGGCAACCAAATGACGATAAACAGCAAGGATGTAATGGTTCATCCCATGCTGCAAAGAAACCATGGTAATGACGTACATGCCAGCAAATCCGAACTGGAGGGACATCATTGCCAAGTATGGCTTGGCCTTGTTGAGACCAAGAGAGAACTTCCCGTTTTGCATTTTATCTCCCATCTTCTCAGTCCCTTCCCGTGCGCTGCCTGCACGTTTCTCTCTACTTGCTAGCTCTTGCTGTCCCTCTTTTTTTTATCAACTGCTTTAGTTTCAATGTGGGATGCTGGCACTGGAATGAGACAAGGCTTCTTATAGGCACGTAAAAGCTGACGGTGAGGGGGCCGGTCGCGTAAGCAACTAAAGGGCAAACGTTAAATGTGTCAAGTGCCTGATGAGCTGATAACGGATGGAGAAAGAGATCAAAAAGAAGACAAATTTGCTGCTCTAATCCAAATTGCATTATTTTTTTTGATTAAGTAATATTTAGTAAATTTTACATCACCTCAAAAATCGACATTTCAATATCAAATTTAGTACATTTCTTATAATTGAAGATTAAAGAATGTTAAAGGATCATGAACTCATGCTTCGAGTTATTAGTATGTAATATGTTGATAACTTGTGCTTTTAGTTTGGTAGACTTGTTTAAAGGTTATGTAAGTCGGACCTAGGCAAGTTTTTGCAAATTCAAATCAGTGCTAGTCTAATTCAACTCAAGGTTAGGTAAAAAAGTTTAGAATTTTGGGATTTGAAAAAAAATTATATATGTTGGAAATAATTTAAGGTTCGTTGGGTTTCTATATCATAAAAATACTAAAAAAACAGAAGGCTTTTCTAAGATTCAAATTGAACTTTCAAGGAAAAGCTCTAAAGCAATTGGAAATTTGGTTAGAAAGAATTTTGAAATGGATATAGTACAATTGTTGCAACATGGAAAGCACAAAAACAAAATTGTGCCCATACAATTTGGTAGTTAAAGGCCTTTAATTGTGTTCATTGGGCTGCTCTCTACCAAAATTGATAATGATTTTTATTTTATTATTTCAACCTATCTATTTTTTTTTTATTTTCACTACACACAAAATCCCATAATTAAATCTATATCGTTTTACTTTAAAAGTTTAAACTGAAAATTGAACCCCACAAGCAGTTTGGAAAAAATTATTTTTCTTTTTCTGTTTTTTTTCTTGGATAGGAAGAGAGAATAATGAAATGTGAATGCAATCCTATCCAATTGTTATCCAAACAAAAAATAATGTCAATTTTATATTTCGTACACCCAAAAAATTGTAAATATTCCGTATGTACCCTTTACTCCAAATTCCAGATTCTCTTATCCACTGGGAAAAAGCATATATATATATATATATATATATATAGAAGCCTAACTTGGGTGATAGAATATACTACAAAATAAAAGCAAAAAAAAAAAAAAAATCCCAAGAAAGAGAAATGAGGGTTTATATTTGTTTTTTGGGGGTAAGTGGAGTTTGACAAATGATGATAAGCTTTAGTGCTGTTAAAACATGCATGCAAAGTTATGTGGTGTTTATTAAGAGTGGGTGTAAGAGTGGCCACCATTAACAATAATATTCTTGAAGAAAGAAAAAAGGAATTTTCTTTTTCATTTGATTTTAACTCATTTCATAGTTGATCACACTTGACAAAGAATATCATACCTAGCTAGCTATGGTCCTTATCCAAAGTATAAAAAATAATAATAATAATAAAGAAGCTTGGTTGTGAAACTGAAAGATATTAATATTTTAACAATTTTTTAGAATTCATTGGCAGAAATTAGTTACAAGTTCATAATCATTAAAAAAAAATAGGAAGATAAGTTTCTTGGTAAAGCATGGAAAAAAGTTAAACAATATTTGGCATGCATGTGCTACTTAAGTTTCAGGCTAGTGTAGAACAAAGGTTTATCTGATATAGGTATGCATAGTTTTTTTAAAAATATTTTTTCATATATATTTAAAAAGATCATATCTTTATATACATATCCGAATATAAATCAAATATAAATATCAAAATGTAATTTAAGAAAAATGAATAATTAGAATAACATGAGACATAATTTTTTTTTTCTTGTTGAATATAAGTAGCCAATAATCACCAATTAAGTTACTGTAATTTCCGAGGTGGATGCTCCTGTAAACGTTGATTCATATCATTTGTCTGTGGCATAGCTTTGTTTTTATTCAATCTTGATCTATACTTGATGGTTTTTTAATTTTATTTATAGCAGTTTCTTATCTTGGATGAAAAAAAAATTGTAATTTAACCCATTTTTTTTCAAAGTTAGATTTCTAAGATGACAATTTTTATTTAAAATTTTAAGATAAATTTCTACTTGCATCCTTTGTGATTATAACTTTATTTTAAAGTTCTAATTAAGCGATAATAATAGGGTAAAATTATTTATATTAGAGGGAAATGGTCCAAAAGGTTAGTTAAAGTTTTATGATAATATGTATTTTAAAACATAAAATAGAATAAAGAATAAAAATTGGGTTGAATGTTCAAAAAATACCCTTAAAATAAATTATCTGTATATCTTGGTTCAGAAAAGGAGTCAAAAGACCCACAATGCGAAAATCGTTTTAAAGATGGCAAACGTTTTAGTTTTCACTATTATTATTATTAAAAGGAAAAAAAAGATTATGGAGAATGCTCCACCGTCCATCCAATCTTATCATAGGTGATGAGATCCCTAAAAGAAAGTAATTAAGCAAGTTCAAAAAGATCCGTGAGGATAAGGATGATGTATTACGAAGACGTATGTAATGCTTGAGCGTAGGCCAGAGATTTTTAAATTACAGTTGTTGATGCGTTTTCAAATTACATGTTACATTTATTGTTGTCGTAAACGTAACAAATTATAATAAAATATTATAAATATCGACGGACATGTTGACGGGGAATAAGTTTGATCATGAAACAGTTTGGGATGACTAGCATGAAGAGGATGATGGGGAAAACCATGCAATAGAAGAGAACCAGGAGCGCCTAGTCAAGGAGGAAAGCTCTTATTGTCAAGTTACTGGGGAAGCTTCTGGGATTTCAAACGTTGACAGCTAGAGTTAAATTAAACAACTCCGGCAGTTGGATGGGCCAAGGTTGCCTGCAGTTTTTCTTGGTGTATATTAGAATCTACCAATTTATCTCATTTAATAGAATTTCTCGTTATCTTGTCACTTGAGCTCGAACTTAATAAGGGTTAGATAAGTTATGGATAGAGAACTTATGTTTGAATGTTATTTATTTTTGGTAGAATAGTTTTTTATCATATTTTTCAGTATAAAATATCGTAGTTTATCAAGCAACATTCCTACTTTAAATAAAGAATTCAGTTTAGCATGACTATACTTATAATGAAGATAGTGTTAGCTTTGTTTTGGCATATTAGGAGGATAGAAATGGGGTGAATCAATTTTTTAATTATATGTAATGTTTTATAATCATATTTTGTCATTTTTTATTGCAAATTACTTTTAAAATAGGCTAGAATGAAACAGCTTTTCTTATCTCCTAACAATAAATTAAAAAAAAAAAAAATTCAAGGTTCACCTTAAACTTCAAAATATAGTTTAACTGTACATGTTCATTAATATGTCAATCCATTGTCAAACTTCATCCATCCGTACAATTTGTATAATCTACACGTAGAAATCAATTCATACGGTTAAAAAAGAAAGAAATAAGGTATATAATTTAATTCAAAAAAAGCATATTTACACATAAAATATTCACATTAAAAAGATGTTAATTCAAGTGAATCCCTAAATATCCATCATCAAAGTTTGTCACTTTTGCTGAAAGTTTATGGCATTAGAAAACCATAATTAGTAATTTGCACGATTTATTTGAATTAAAAAGCTACATTAATAAAGTGATATATAGATCATGCAGATAATTAAGCTAACATAAAAAAGGATTAGTGCCACAATTGTAGTGACGTAAAACGACTTTTTAGTGCATATATATTTATAAATTTCTAAACCTACTTTTTAGTACATGTATATATTTATAAATATCTAAATGTTTAAGTTTGATAAGTTGGAGGTGAGTTGATAAAAGCTAGATTCAAATTGTAATATTCTTATAACTTGTCATCAAATAAAAATGAGATTATTTGAATTTAAAATGGTTTGAATTCAAGATCAACCTTATGAAAATTAATAACAACCAGAAATTTAATTAATATTAAAAATATATTTTTCATAAATTAATTAATTATAAACTTAAATATAATAGTTGAATTTTTTTAATTAATTTTGTTTAACTTAGACTTTCAAAGTTTGAATCATGACAACTATTTGTTATTTTAATATTTTTTTTCACCCAATGCCTTTTTGTTTATTAAATTTTGTGTTAAGGCTTTAATAACTTTTAAACTTACACATTCTTTTTATATTTAAATCTATATACAAATTTATTAAACATTCATTTAACTTATATTGAAAAGACGTATTAAAATATAAATATAATAGTTGAATTTTTATCTATAAATTTATAACTTTTTAAATATTCGATCACCAATCTAACACTCAAAAGAGCACGTTTGAAAAACTAACCTATCTTATTCAAACTTGAACGAACTACCCTAATAACATATGAACTAATCTGTTCGCCACCTTCTATATATTGAATACGAAACCAGTTTCGTAATGGACAGTTTCTGTTTTATAATTCGACAGGCAATGAGTGTAAAAACACATGTGGAGAATGAAAGGTGGTGTTTTGGTGATTGGATTCCAATCAGAGAAAAATAGAGTTGGTGGAATCTTGCGGTGGATTCCTATGTACCTTATAAATGGCCATACACCCCTCTTATTTATTTTTTTCATGCCTACCCATCATCGATGATGGCAAACCAATGCCAATGATGTGGTGGATATAGAAACCTTCTTCAAGAATTTAATATTTTTTAATAAAGTCTATAACATAATTTAATATTTAAACTTTAAATTTATTAAACGTCAACTCGTAAAGATAATTATATAAAAAAATTAAAATAAATCCTGGGTTTAATTTATTTATTTATTCTTGTTTGTGTGTTAGGCCTATTTCTTTTTTCTCCCCTCTTTTTAATCCAATGATAGAAACCCAAACCTAATAACCTAAATAGTTCCTAATAAGATACGGTACTTCTTTCAAGATTACTTCCTAATTAAAATATAATAAAATATTAGAATGAAATTAAACAAAATATTTGATGTGTGTCATCGATCTCGCAAAGATATAGAAATTTTTATTTACTTGGTTCTCTTCTAAAGGAGATTACCTCTCGATTATCGTTTTTAATTCACCTACTTCTATAATCCCATTAGCTGGAAGGTAATTTTACATGTGACATTAATGTTAATTTTATGATATGGAGGCCTTTCCATTATCAAATAATTTTTTGTTTTTGGCCTTGAATAAGACGTTAACGTATCTAAATAAATCACACCAACTCATAAAACCCTAGATGTTAACTAATCAATTGAAGTAACGCATGCAATTTATGATAAATATATATATTTATATATATATATATAGAACAGATAACAAGAAGAAGAAGAAAGAAAGAAAGAGTAAATTTTAGTCTTACACGAACTGATCAGCGAGCATTTGATTAGCGGCTGCCTAATAGAGGAACTGCATGCATATGCTACATATACTTTACAAAGAATGATTGCTCCTCTACTAATTGAAAAAAAAAAGCGTTTTAGAGTTCCAGTATAGGCAATAATATTGAAGTTGATCTTGACTTTGTTAATATTGCTATTTGAGTCTTATTCATTTGGTCTCTGGGCTTCCAAACTCTTCACTTAAATAATTAATATGTATAAACATCGTTTTAGTTTAGCGTTGAATTTTTAATTTTAATAATTAAAATTTAATTATATCAAATAATTATATTTAAATCTTTTATATATATAAACTTGAAAAAATTTTAAAATTATAATCTAATATACATAGCGAACGTTGAACGTCTTAAGAACGAAATTTAATGATATTAATTAAAGAAAAATATTATTAAAATATAAAATTCAATTTGATTGATTTATAATATTTAATAAATATAAAACTTAAATCATAATATTTATATATATATATTTTTTATTTTCAAGTAAAAGTATTCTTTGTATTAAAAGAAAGAAAGCTGGGTTATGAATTTAAATGCCCTGGAAACTGGAAATCATCGATCTGATCTCACCTTGAAACTTCGATTAACGAGACGGGGATTGCAAGGTACTCTATTGTAATCAATTTCTTCCGGGAAGCCGTGACATCATCCATGAATTTTCCTAGAACAAATAGGATCATGTCAGGCCACAGCATGTACTTGTCCCCTTTCTAGAAAACCAAGTTTGTCGAACAAGGAATATACGTGGCTATTTTCCCAACTAAACAATTTATCTTTTCCTGGGAAGCTCACATGGGTGATCTCAGAATATTTTTTTTGTTAGGACTTGTAATTAATTTTTAAAAATAATTGATAAGGAATTGCTACGTCGGCTGCCATTTTAAACAAAATGGGAAGACAGCACCACTTCTTATTCTTTTGGAATCTGTAAGGTGGTTCCACATTCACCTTTGGGATCTGATATTGGTGGCTTGAAAAAGTAGGCAAAGTTGGCAAGTGATACTTTAAAATATTCGCACCGCTGCACAAAATTGCTGGCGCATATATATGTAACGGAATCAATTAGTGTAATCGTATAAATTTATATTATTAAATTCGGCACAATAATCGATTCATTAAAATATAAATTATATATACACATTTATAAAAATATATAAAATTAATTAATTTTGAACTGGTATAAATTGACATCCCTTTTATTTAACAAAAAAAAAAGTACATGTTCATTGTATGTATATTTTTATGTGTGTAAAGGCACAGTAATAAGTTATCAATTTAGAGACAATTACTTTTTAATTTATTCAGTGAATTGCCTGCAGGTTTTTTTTTATCATGATAAAATTTTAAATTGTAGAACTGGAAATAAGTCCATATGGAAGGATCAGGAAGGAGAAAAAAAAAGAAAAGAAAAAAGAAAGAAGCTAAAAGAACTTGATTTATTAATAATATTGCATTAAGCTAAGCAACCAACTGTTTTTGCTGTCCCAAAAGCCTATAATACAAGCAGGATGAATGGATGATGGTGATATATTATATATAAAAGATCAGACGACGAAGACAACTACAATAAATCAGAGCTAGCATGCATCGGGCCTTTTTTTTTTTTTTTTTCTTTTGCTTCTTAGAATTTCGAGAAAAAAGGCTTGCCACCAGAGATAACTTAAGCTGAAGTACAAGTTTTATCATCAATAAATTTTCGTGCATGGTCAGAATCAAAACATACTTTTAACTATAAAAGCTGATATTTGTGATGATATCCTGAAGGTGGCCATTATTTGCCGAGAGTGTTCAGTTCTCATGTCCAAGTGATTTGGTCGTCTTTTGCGTTTCGTCTTGTTTCTTGTTTCTTGCTGAGCGTTTGCTATGTTTCTGATTGCTTTGGGAATTTTTTTTTTCTTGGGGGCATAGAGATGTTGTTCATGCTATATGCATCAGTCACCTTTATGATGCTAGCTTGATCTAGATTTATAACCAATGGATTTTGAGTTTATCAAAAGTTGGACCAAATTAATAATGAAAATAACAACGTAAATATCAATAGAATGATTGAAAAGTATATGTTAATGGATTTACCAATAGGAACCACCAACCAATCAAAATTAACGACGATGTATTTCATTGATATTACCAATCAAAAATTTTACCAACGAAATTATTTATGAAACTAGCGACGACGGAGTGGAAACCGTTTTTTTTTTTCTATTTATTTATTTTTGAATAAATATAATACAATACTCAAAATTGAAATTGATGACAAATAAGTAAAAATAATCATAGTAAAATCCTCAAAAAAATAAAAAAAAGAAATGTATTTTATTTAATTGCCCTTTCTTCTATTTATTTTTTTTAAATGAAATAACTAAGAGTGAAAAATGTAAGATTTTTTTTTCTTTTAAAAGGAAAATTAATAGGTAACTAAAACATATGAAATTTTATAAAAGAAATGAAAAAAGAAAAACCACTTGTAGATCAATTAGGTGATGACACCATTCCAAATCCAAAACCACTTGAAAGGCATCGATCATGGAACTGCCATGCATCTTGATGAGGTCATATAGGATTTGCTATTTCCATTTCCAACTTAGTAATGGTTTTTTTTCCCCTTTCCCTGTTGTGGAAAGAGTTTAATCAATGTTGGATGCTCCATTATTCTAGATCTTTGAGTGCAATTTGCAAA